>JAAGEH010000286.1:16501358-16539420 GCA_011751065.1 Lasiurus cinereus | reverse complement strand
TCCCTCCTTCCCTCCCACTTTCCCTAAGAAATCAATGGGGGAAAATATCCTTGGGTGAGAATGAACAAAATAGATAAAGTAGTTTTAACATCAATTTTCATTGAAACCCACTTTACAGATATGTAGAAAACAGGATGATAACTTGACAATTTAAATAAATTTAAAAAAACTTTTAGTATATCAAATATCACATGCCTAAAAGATGTATAGATGGAGACTTCCAGGCTTCTTAGAGACTTTAAGTACGTTTGGAGTGTGTGTGTGTGTGTGTGTGTGTGTGTGTGTGTGTGTGTGTGTGTTGGCATGGGTATATTAGCATGGATTATCATCATTCAGGGGCTAAAATCTCACATACCCTAGGCAGAGAACATAAATAAAGCAGGCTAGGTGAGATTGATTGAAATATGTGTAGGGGCTAAAGGAGCAGGAGCTTTTCAGCTCTCATTGATTACTGCCAAACAAGAATGCAGACCCTGTAAATTTGTTTTTTGTTATGCATGCTCATGTGAATATCTGTAGCTAGCTAAACACTGAAATTTTGTGATGGTCAAATAAAACATGTATATGAGAAAAATTCAGTTATAAGTTCTAGACCTTCAAATTAGAATCTAATTTGGGAAGATAGACTTAAAATGTGTTAAGTGATTCAAAAGTAGTATAAGCCATTATATAATTAGATGTTAAATAAAATGAGGTATCAATTGACAAAGTTGTCAGTGTAGCAGGGGAGAGATTGGTGTTGGCTGAGGTTAAACAAGAATTATGTAAAGCAGTGGGAGTTATCTGAAACCTGAAGAATGGGTGGCTATCAGTGGTGGAAATCAAGGGAGAAAATATTACAAGTGAGAAAAGTAGTATGGAACCCAGAGATGATAATTTGAAAGATAGTTAATAGTTTATACTATGTGGTAATCAGAACAATTTCTTCTAACTACTAATTCATTGTTTTCTCTTTCATGCACTATCATCACATACTTTTACCTAGGATATTTATTTAATACCAGCTATGTGCCAAGCCCTACTCCAGACTCTGGAAGACAATGTCTATTAATGCTCTATACAGGCTTTCCTGTGCATATGCACAGGGGTCAAACCCAACCTTATTACCTGAACAGTCATACTAGATATATTTTGATTATTCCAGAAGGAAGTAGAGTTACTCAAGAATTTCCATAACCTTGAGGAATTATAATCAAATGTAATTTTGAATATAACATTCTCTACCAAGTGTTGAATACTTATGTCACATATTTCTAGAAGCAAATTAGTATAAAACAATCTCATATTCATCAAAAGTTTATAAAAAATTAAAAGTGAGTGGCTAAACTAAAGTAACAGTTTGGTCAGTAATGAATACCTTCCATTCAACAGCCATTAAATGAATACTTATCATCAGGACAAATATTAAAAAAATCATTATTAGTAATATTTTTATACCTTGCTTTCTTACCTCTCATGGCTTTTGAGAACATAGGGCATAGATTTTGCAGAAAGACAAGTAGAGAGAATACAAGAGAGAAATAATTATTTTGGGGAGGGCAATATTGGTATGTCCTTCAAAAGATTTTTGGTTATGTATTTTTACTTTATGATAAAACAATATACATGCATAAATATAAAATTATTTGGTATTTTAGCTTCAGCAAATGCCTTTTACTAAAATATACTCATATGTTTTTACAGATTATATATAAAGTACATATCAAAGGCCTGTATTTAACAGTGCAAAGTGTAATGTGTTTTTAAAAGTGTAAAATATAATATGTAATTTTTAAAAACATAATTATACTGTGAATCAGTTCATATGAGTAAGTTCTAGAGGATAAAAACATCTTCAATCAGGTGTTCATGGCCCAGAGCAAAAATGTTGCAGAACACAAAACTAACAAAAGTCTATGTTGATGTTTGAAACTAAAGAAAACCCCCAAAACAACAACAACAAAACATGATCAAATAGTGGAAAGCCATTACAAAAGCATTAGTTAAAGTCTAAGTAGTTTAATATTAAATATGTCCTTACAAAGCTTGTATTGCGTAATAACATACAGTTTAAAACTCTATATTGTTGGTCTAATCTTTCCAGCCATTTCTCACAGTCTTATACTGGCACTTTTCCAAGACACATTGAATATTAGCTGTGCACTCTCTAAATTTAACTTGAAAATTGAGCAAGATCAGATCAGTATGTACAAGGAAAATAAAATGGAAGCATGATCATCTTAAATCTGTCTTACATATTATTTTAAAAAGTTATTCCTTCATAGCTGACATACTACATTAATAAATATAATGCAATTTAACCTTATTTTGTTGTATATGTGTCACAAAACTATATTTCAACCATGAAAAGGGTTATAGATCAATATCACTTTTTAATTTTGATTTAAAAATATATGCCCAAAAGGAACATCTCAGTATTTGAATTTCAGTAATATTTCACCTCCCTCAGTGGTCTTTCTACTGTGTCAGCACAACATTATCTTGGGCAGCAGACACTGAGTAGTTGTCTCTCAAATACTGGCTCTCCTGTGTACATATTACTGCCTATTCTGATAGAATTTTTATCTTCACAAATATATTTTCTCATTTGTCTATTTCTGTGTCCAGTAAATCTATATGTTAAGAAGGTGAAGGTGCAGCAGTCTTTTAAGTTACATAACTTGGTTATAGAATTTTCCAACAGTGAACAACTTAGCACACTTTCTTAAGGCATTTCATAGAAACTAAAATATTCTTAAGCTTTTTAAATTTCAATTTACAATAATTGTGAGTTTTGGAGGTTTTGAGAAAAAGAAGATTACTCAATGGTTAACAACTTCACCATCACAAGGCTAGACTAATTCTCTTGAAAATTTAAAATTTGCAATTACTCTTTTAAAAATCCCTGTTGACTTTTAGAGACAACACATATGTCTACTATGTTTTTATGATAAATGTGTTAAAATGTGTAACTGTTGAATATTGAGACTGTGGATTCAGATATACAGTAAAGCTATTTGGAAATTTTGGAGATTTTGTTTTGTTACTGAAGTATTTTCCCTGAAGTCATTTAGTCCATAGAAATAAAAACAATTTCCCAGAAACTGCAAAGTACTTATCTGGATGATTGACAATTCATAAAATTTGCATCCTTCATAAGGAAGGGTTGTTTGTTTTTTTTTTTAAATAATGCGCAGATATTTTGTTCACTACAGGCAAGATTAAAATAAGCTAACAAAATGTGCACCTTGTTTTGTCACAGTTAGTGCCTGTGAAATATCTGCACCCTCAAAGAGCCAATCAGTCAATCTCTATATCAGTGCAAGGTAGTGCATGAACAGGGACAATTACGTCGTAGGTAGATACATTTTTTTTTGTCCAAGTATGTTATCATGAAGTATTTATAAATTCATATTTTTTTCTACAAAAATCTTCATAGGAAGCTTCTGAGAGGAATACTTGACTCTAAGAAATACAATATAATGGAACAATAATTGAAAGCATTTAGTAAGTTACCATTGTTCATGTTGTGCATAATCCTGGTTCCCAAATATAAAAATTCTGTATACAGAATTTTTAGTTAGTGAAAGAAATAGTGATCATTTTAGAAAGGAAACCTTTTCTATTTAGCAAAAATGTATAGATATGTTTGGTTACTCAAGACAGACAAATAGCTACCTACAAGGGATTACAAAATAAGGGCCCTCCTTAGGGGTGTGTGTGTGTGTGTGTGTGTGTGTGTGTGTGTGTTTAATATGTTTTTATTGATTTCAGAGAGGAAAGGAGAGGGAGAGAGATAGAAATATCAATTATGAGAGAAAACAATTGATCAGCTGCCTCCTGCATTCCCCTTACTGGGATTGATTCTGCAACCCTGTCATGTGACCTGATTTTGAATCAGACCATGATCTTCTCTGGTTCATAGGTCAATATTCAACCAGTGAGCCACCCCAACTATGCTAGTTTTTTCTTATATTTTTTCTTTGTAATTATAAACACACTAGGCTAAATAACAAATTTTATTGCATTGGCTGTCCTCAGAATACTAAATTTTCTACTTTATTGGAAATTGTATTTTATCATCAAAAGAAAGGGAAAAGATCTTATCAAGGAGTAGTTTTTTATCCAAAAGAGATGACTAAATTTGCTGGTTAATGAAGTGGTAAGCCCTGGCTGGGTGACTCAGTGATTTGAGGGTTTTCCCATATACCGAAAGGTTACAGGTTCAATCCCTGGTTGAGGCATGTATAGGAGGCTACTGATTAATGTTTCTCTCTCACTTCAATGTTCTGTCTCCCTCTTTCTCTGTCTCTAAAATTAATAAACATATCCTTGAGTGAGGATTTTTAAAAAAGGTTTTAATATGAAGACTTGTTTTTGGGAAAGTGTTACCTAATAATATTGTGATGGAAATAGTTCACAGGAGATGAAAGTACAGGCACAAGAACTGACATAGAGACCAGTGGAACAGAACAGAGAACCCAGAAATCGATATAAGCCATTATGTGCAATTAATATTTGACAAAGGAGGCAAGACCATACAGTGGAGTCAAGACAGTCTCTTAGGAAAACTGGACAGATATTTGCAAAAAAAAAAAAATGAAACTAGACCACCAACTTGCACCATACACAAAAATAAACTCAAAATGGATAAAGGATTTGAACATAAGATGGGAAATCATAAAAATCTTAGAAGAAGCCATAGGCAACAAAATAGCAGACATTTGTTGTAGCAATATATTTAACAATAAGCTCCTGGGACAATGGAAAATAAGGAGAAAATGAACAAATGGGACTATATCAGAATAAAAAGCTTCTGCACAGCAAAATAAACCATCAACAAACAACATGAATGTCTACTGCATGGTAGAACATATTTGCCACTGTTATCTCCAATTAGGGTTTAATCTCCAACCTTTACAGGGAACTCATACAACTTAACAAAAGCAAGATTAAAAAACCAATAAAAAAATGAGCAAATGACCTAAATAGACACTTTTCGAAAGAAGACAAAAATCCAAGAGACATATGAAAACATGCTCAAAGTCACTAATCTGAGAGATACAAATCAAAACAAAAATGAGGTACCACCTTACACCTGTCAGAATGGCTATCATCAACAAATCAATAAACGACAAGTGCTGAAGAGGATACAGAGAAAAAGGAACTCTCATGCACTGCTGGTGGGCATGCAGACTGGTGTAGCCACTGTGGAAAACAGTATGGCCTTTCCTCAAAAAATTAAAAATGGAACTGCCATTTGACCCAGTAATACCACTTCTAGGAATATATCCCAAGTAAACAGAAACACCAGTCTGAAACGATATATGCACCCCTATGTTCATAGCAGCACAATTTACAATAGCTAAGATTTGGAAACAGCCTAAATGCTCATCAGCAGATGAGTGGATTAGAAACTGTGGTACATCTACACAATAGAATACAATGCTGCTATAAAAAGAAGGAATTCTTACCATTTGAAACAGCATGGATGGACCTGAAGAGCATTATGCTAAGTGAAATAAGCCAGTTAGTGAAATAAAAATACCACTTGATCTCACTCATTTATGGATAATGAAGAACATTATAAACTGATAAACAAAAATAGATACAGAGGCAGAAAAGCATCAAACGTCAGCAGAAAGACCTGGAGGGTCTGGTGGGGAGGTAAGAGGTCAACTGAAGAACTTGTATGCATGCATATAAGCAAAACCAATGGACACAACACTGGGAGGGGGGTGAGGGCATGTGCTGAGGGGGAGAGAAGGCAGGGGAAAAGGTAAATTGGGGAAAAGAAAGGAGATATACATACAATGGTACCTCGAGATACAAGTGCCCTAACATACGAGGTTTTTGAGATAGGAGCCGTCAAGCGAGCAATTTTTGCTTTGAAATACGAGCAACAGTTGAGATATGAGTACATAATCGCGCGAATCGGCCGGCTGCACATGACCCACCAGTTTACCGCGACTGGAGCGTCTCATAGTTTCCCACGCCTCAAGGTTACGGAACGAATTAAACTGATATCTCAAGGTACCACTGTACTACAATTAGTAATACTTTAAACAATAAAAAAAGGATGTAGTTTGGTGGAAGAAATATCAATACATGATACACTTTCTGAATATTTTAGATATAAATAATTTGCATTTAGTTCTAAATTGTAGAGTTTGATGAGTTTTGACAGATACTTTCAGCATGTGTCACCACCTAATCAATATATATATATCTCCATTGCCCCAGCCACTTTCCTCCCTCATGTCTTGTTCCAGTTCTGTATCCTCTGGAAAGGGACATGAGAGACAATCAGTGTTAAATTTCTATTGTCACAAAATAATGTTGTCTGTTCTTGCATTTCCTAGAAATGCAATAATATGGTAAAAACTTCGAAATTTTGTAGGAAAAAAAATAGTAACTCTTAGTAGTCACAAGGGGCAAGCAAGATTTGATAGGATAGAATAGTCTTGTTTATTTTGTTCATGAGCTAAGGAAAAAAGAACCTGTGTAGAGAAAGAGCTAGAAGATTCAATAGAAAGGGCATAAGCAATAATGTCATCTTCAAAGAGTAGAAACTTATCTTTTCTGAACTGGAGATAACAAGAAGACGTGTAAAAATACATTAATAGTGGTGTTAGTCAACACTGTTACATGATTTCCCCTCTTCCCACCCCTCCCGCTCTGCCCCCAGAAAATTCTGAATTGCTAAAGAATAGGTTCAGGGGAATCAGATATATGATTATCAAGATTGATAATGGAAAAAAAATGGGCTTAGCAGGTGATAAAAATATATATAATGGTAACTGAAGCATGGTAAAAAAAAATATAGAGAAAAAGAATTGGTAAGGGACATGGGAATGGCTATTACTACGAGTCAGATATTTAAACCCACTCTTTGGTTATATGTGGTTTAAATAGTTTGTCTCCCCTTTCAACACTATGTCTGATAGTAGCTATCTCCATTAGCTATCTCATTCAAGCTTTTAAAAAGCAACATGTTTATATCAACACAACATGGTTGATAATCCTTTAACAAGTTTAAGAAATTTTTCATTTTGTTTTCTACTCCTACGTTTATTATAGATACTGTAAGCATTAAAATGCATTTGTTAATAAAATACCTCAAAATTGTGGAAACTTTGAAGCTTTAATCTTTCAGGAACACATCTGTATCTCAGATTAAGCCTTATCAAGGATCTAGACCACTGCATGTTACCACAGAGGTAAATAGATTCTGACTTTAAACACCAGGAAAAATACAGCAAGAAGGCAGTGCTTATCCTTCAAAACTCAGCTGTTGGTTTCACTAACAATCAAAGCGATGTAACTTTTGGGTGTATGAGATGATACTCCAACCAACTGAGCCACTCAACCAAGGTTCTAATATCTATTTTTTTAAATGACTCCACCATTTATTTATTGGTGCTTGATTGCTAACTCAAAAGAAAGTAACAATGACTGTCTTTTTATTCCTACTTTATGATGATAGTTTCTTAACTCTTCAAGATTTGGGGGGAGTTCTTGTCCTTCTAGATCTAGATTTCCTTAATTTCCAGTACTCCTATACCTATTAAGTACCTTTCTGGTCATCTTGAAAGTTCTCCAAGAAAGCATTGATGAACAGGCCAGGGTGATTATGCTCTTAAGTGCAAATCAGCAATCAGGGGCCAGAGATCAGGCAAAAGCTTTCTTTAAAAGTGTGCCATCTTCACATTTTTATTTAATGGTTACTTATTTATTAAGGGTATATGTGTTCTGGAGATTCTGCTTCTTGAATAAAATGTGTTTAAGTGCTTTTCTGATATCCATTTGTTCTTTTTATATTAAAAAATATAACCTTCCCAGCTCCTTAGGTTATCAAAGCCATTCTTTTTCATGTGCCAGGATGCAACTCAAAGGTTAAATTGTCCATCCAGTTTAATCAAGAGGTGGCTGTATTCTGGCACCCCTGAGTCATGCAGAATGAAAAGGTTATGGACCCTGAATGTTTAGGACATTGTTTCAGCACATATTAATTAGTGACAAATGACCTGAATTGATTTTGTCTAGATCCAGGTCAAATGAGCAATCAGATATTTGACTTCTAGCCTCAGATGCTAGGGACCTGGCGGTTGGATTTTTCCACTAGGAAATCCAGGGTCTAGTCTCATTAGCTTGGAGTTAGACTTTGGATTTTACCAGTTCCAAGTAGAGTGAGTAGGTCCTGAAGGAGCTCTTATATACACTAGCAAGCTCATCAGAAACTGATGCACAGAGCAAAATGGCATTTTGTCAATTTGCATTAGAATGGAAAAAAACATGGACTTTGGGCATATGTAGAATGAGGTTTAATTCCTATCCTCACCATTTACCAGCTGTGTAACTTTGGAAATATAATTTACTCCCTCAGAGTTTAATTTTCCTATTTGTTAAATGAGTATAATACTTATTCAGAATTCTAGTGAGAATAAAGAGACTGTATATAAAAAGTGCATAGGAACCCCTCCTGGAATGAATTACATGCAAAATTAATATTGCTTTCTTTGTCTTCATTTCTATTGAGAACAATAATATTTATCTAATAAAAGTTTGGTATATTACTGGGTAGATTCCTTCAGAATGTCATTCTACAGATTAAATAGTTATTTCATAAACTTAGAAGTAAACAAAGGGTGATATTTTCATCCTGTACTAGTTTAATTGATCTTCTACAATCTAGAAATATTTAGGTTGAAAACTAATAAGTCTCTTCCATGAAGATTGTGAGAGAGAGGAAAATTTTTATTATATTCTTTCTCAATACTTCTTATTACTTGCATACTTTCATTTTACACTTTCTATCCTAGAAGATGACATTCTTAGCTATCTTGACTCCTAATCTTTTTTTGACACATTTTTTTAAAAGGAAAATATTTTTAGTGAGGTTTGTGGATGCCTTAAATATACCAAGAGATTAGGGTGTGGTTTCTAATTATGTTTGTTCAAATGATTTCTAAACCCTGACTTGAAAGTGAGAAAATGTACTTGGTGCCTGCAGTGGACCAAGCACAAATTACAAATAAATGAATCATTCAAATTAGTGATCTCATTTTGCAGACTAGCCCTGTGGCTTCATGTAGTGTTATACATCTGAACACCACTGCCTCTGACGCCCTATAAAACTTCTCTCTTTATTTTTAATCTCTCACTTTCTTCAATTTTGTTGAGGTTTGGAAGTAAATTTGGGAGTTTCCCCAAAATGATAGCCTGCTGGTCCTGAAAAAAAAAATAATTTATACCCTCCCTTAAGATGTTTGAATATTATATGGGATGCTGGCAATAAAGACAGTTACAGTAAAATGTGTTAATTTCATCATTGAGCTATGTATATGGCATAGTAGGAGAACCAATGGTGGATTCAGGAAAGGGAGAGTGCTTGATTCAGACTAAACTTATATTTGAAGTTTAAGCAAGAAATAATGAGAAAACTTTTTACCAAATTCTTGACTGAGAAAATCTTTTACCAAACTCTTGACTGTATCTCTCTTTTTTTGTCATCACTATTAGCCATGATAACTACAAAATATATAATCAAACCACCTTATTAGTTGCTGCTTGATAAAATATGTCAATAAGATGTTTGTTTGATCAACCATTGTTGGTCAGGTAGAAATGTTCAAAGATCCAATGGCATCACATTGTACATTGCATACCCTTTTCTTCAAGTAATGTCATAGAGTGAACTCTTTTATTTTTAATGGTCAGATTATATCTAATAGACCAATATCTATTCAGTTAGATTAATTTTTATAAAATAATAGAAAATATGAATGATTTTTGTCTCCTGTCAACAATGAAGAAAATTGACAGGCATTGTCCACTGGAAGAAGGCTGGGATTTCATGCCTCTGGTGATCAGTATATGAAAACAGTTGCCAATATGATTTACTTTAGCATCTCTAGTCCTTTCTGAAAAAAGAATTTCTTACTAACAAAGCTGAATGATGCCACAGACAAATACCTATTAAATTAATTTTAGTTCAGATTTGTAGTGTTTTTGTACTTAAAATGTGAAGGTGGCATGTCTGAAAATACTGTTTACCTAAACAACTGCTATGTGCCAACTCCAACCTTTTAGTTAAGATACTGTATATTTAATATTATAATTTTTAGTTATTTTTATTTTTTGATGTTATTCCTTTTTTATTTTTAATGTAAATGTTTATGTCTTTGCACATAGTTAAATAGCTGCTATAAATTCTTGCCTGATAGTTTGAGCATCTGGTCTTATATGGGCCAGTTTCCCTGAACTGTTCTTTTGTTATACGAGTCACATTATCCTATACCTTCATATGTGTGGTAATTATGGATTTTTTATAGGACATGTGAATAATACATTGTAGAGCCTCTGGATTCTTTATATTCTCTCAAAGAGTGGTTTTTTTTTTGCTCCTTTTTATGAAATATTTCATTCCAAACTTCATCTCTGCTTCTGTGGGCAGCAGTTGAAATGTCTGTTCCAATCTTTTTTGCCTTAATTAGGTTTCTTAGAGTCTGCTCATGTGTAGTTTGGAGTTCTGTGTGATAGTAGGCAGTTAATACACAGCATTTGTCCCCCACTACACTCCAACTCTTTCCAAGATTTTCCCCTTCACTCTCAGAATGCTGTGTTAGCTTCAAACTCTGGTTTGTTAAGGTAGTAAGACTGTGGGTTTTATTTGTGTAACTTGAAATTACTGGAGCGCGATCAGCAAGCAGAAGACAGAGGAGTTGACATGTAAACTTAGAAAAAGAGAATGCAACTAAGTGGATTCCAGTAAATTTTCTGGTTTTAAAGGATTTTGCCTGAGGACCAAATAAATAAAGTGTGTAAATAAAATATTTGCTACATATAGTTCATTCTCCAATTTTTAGTGTATAGTTTTTACATATAGGAAAGTTGCTCTTTCTGACTCTAGAAGCAGAATTCTACTCTAAACTTTTTAAAAATATATTTTTTATTGATTAAGTTGCTATATATGTGTCCTTATTCTCCCATTACTCTAAGCTTTTAACTGAAACTATATCATACTATATGCCTACTTGCAGTAACCCTCAATTTTATTTTATATTCTCCCAATTTAGCAACCATTTAGGACCAAATTTTATTCCTGAAGGAATTTTTTTCTTATTCTTTTAGCTGATAGTATGATTTCCATCTCATATTACAGCATAAACTCTCCAGTTTAACCCACCAAGCCTCTGTTTTCATATCTATAAATATAGAAATAATAATTCTTATTTCCTAGGACACTATGAATTTTAATGACTCCATACATATGTATGTGTTTGCATGTATGTTTATGTGTATTTGTGTGTTCACTTGGTAAGTACTCAGCAAAAGATAGGTTTAATCTCTGCCTGCATTTTTACCTGAATGGAAGGTGATGCATATTTAATTGCTCTTTGCTCTGAACCAGGTACCAAGATTCAAGGGTGCCTTTTACATAGTAGGTTCATAATATTGTTTAATAAATAGATAAACTAAAAGTTATTCTAAGAAAATCCTGGATTACCATGCAGCTTTTCTATCCTCTCTTTTGGATAAACTTTCCATCTTCTGTGCACTGCAGATTAAGGAAGTATGTAACTTCTCTCATCTTAAAAGTTCTTGATATCTTCATCAGGATAAGAAGGAACTTACACAATTAATCAAACAATTCTTTTTCAGGTTCTTCTGGACCTCAGTAAGAAATGAATGTATTTGTATAAAGAAATGAATCAGGAATATAAGCTACCAGGTTGATGGAAATTAGGCAGCAAACACTTAAAAGTTAAATTTGATTAGTTTCTATTTTTGTATTCAGAAATTGTGCATATAAAGTTAGTTTAAAGTTATAAATAGGATTAACCATAGTTCTCAGTTTATCAGAATTTTATAACACTGAGATTTGAAAGAAAGAAAAGTGAGGAAAAAAGAAAGTGATAAACAGGATTTTTTTCTGAAGAAAAGCTTCTGTGGCATTGCTTGATTTATATATAATCAGTTCAAACTCCTACACTATCCCAGAAATGTACAATGAGAATTGTTATTCATGGTGATGATTCTGAGTCACACGATCTAACTCACCAAATATGTTCATTCTCCTCCACAGATTATACTTAATAAGCCAAGAAGGGATTAAGCCATTTTCAAAAGGTTTTTAAAAGGATTGAGATTCTAAAAAAGGTTTTTCTCCTGAGTTTACTTTAAGTTCATGAGAAGATTTAATTAGTCAGAACATCCCATTTTCTGAGCACTGTACTATTAGTATATAAAGAACCTTTTAAATCTCCAAGCTGCTCTGTGAAATGTTACATTTACTTTTATAATTTCCTGCCTTTCCTCTCAACTTTAGTTCTCCCAAACAAAGGAGATTGGGGAAAGGAGAAGGAAGAGAATAAAGAGATGTTATTTCTAATGCATGTAGATACATTTATTTATTTGTTTGTTTGTTTGTTTTTAATATTGCTTGGAAAATTGTCTCAGTGTGGAACTGATCAAATTTAATACTATAGAGAATAAGATTTTATTGTGCTATAATTAAATTATTCTCTTTGGGAAACAGAATTTAAATCTTGAAAGTCCAAACTTTTGAGAAAAGAGGAAAGAACAATGTTATTTTCTAAGAATATCTTGGCTATAAAAAGCTTGATTATAAAAAGGTCAGCAAATGAAAAATGTTCTAAATAGAAGGAGTCAACATTAGCAAGACAAGCTTGGCTGTGTGGAGAATTTCTATATAAATGCTACTTAATTTTACACTAGTTAACTTATGCAGAGAAGGTATTTTGGTAAGATAACATAAAATTGGCACTGGATTTTGTTAGCTGAAACATAAAGCAACATGCTTCAATAATAATAAAAAATAAATGAACAATTTATTTGAAGACAGATGATTTTTATATTTGGTTCTATGTATGTTTGGTGTTTTTCCCTCTGGCCCCTAATATTTTAAAAATTAATTTCCTGAAGTTTTAATATGTTATATCCAGGGACTTTTGAGGCATTTATTCAGCTTGGTGTTCTCTGAGTTTCCTGGGTTTGTCGTCTGTCTTTACAAAGTCAGTTTTGCTGATGATGTCTCTACAATTTAAACCAAAAAAAATCATTCATAACAAAATTGTTGTTATAATAGTTTTGATCAATATTTAGGAATATTGGTCTTCAAAAAAAACACAAAACCCACACAACTAAAACTGCACTTGCCTTATGACCCAGTGATTCCACTTCTAGATGCATATCTGAAGAAACCTGAAACACTAATTCAGAAATAAATATGCAACCCTGTACTCATTGCAGCATTATTTACAATGGTAAAGCTATGGAATCAACCCAAGTGCTCATCAGTAGACAAATAGATAAAGATTCAGTACATACATAAAATGGAATATTGATCAGCCATAAAAGGAATACAATCTTATCTTTTGAGACAGCATGGATGGACCTGGAGAACATTATACTAAGTGAAATAAGTCAGTCAGAGAAAGACAAATACTACATGATTTCACTTACATGTGGAATATAAAGAATAATATAAATGAACAAACAAACAGAAACAGACTCAAAGAAACAGAGAATAAACTGATAGTTCCAAAGTATAAGGAGTTAAGAGATTGGCTGAAAAGGTGAAGGGATTGAGAAGTATAGATTGGTAGTTACAAAATACTCTTGAGGATGTAGAATATAAACAGGAATGTAGTCAATAATATTATAGTAACTATGTATTGCCCCAGATGGGTACTGAGAATATCAGGGGTAGTACTTGTAAGTATATAATTGACTAACCACTATGTTGTACAACTGAAAGTAATACAATATTGAATGTAAACTGTAACTGAAGAAAATATAAAAAAAGGAATGTTAGGAAAGTACAAAATGCTATTGTATTGATAGAGTAATATTCAAATTGACTGTACCTCTGCTACACCAAGAAGCCATGCCTGTCAGCCAATCAGAGTGAGTATGCAAATTAACCAAACCAAGATGGCTACGGACACAGAGAGAGCAGAAGGGAGGCTTGAGTTGCCCCTGACGATGGAGGAAGCCAAGGTTTCTGCACACCCTGGCCTCCACTTAAAGCAACAGCATTTAGCATATACCAGGGTGGGCCCTTGTACTGTGCCATTATGATTAATTGCTGCACATTAAAAATCTTGGGTTCAAACATTCCAGTTTCTGGCCACAATGACACATCCTTCTAACTTATTTTCTCTACCGTAATAAAAAAATGTCTTGATATAACAAGTCAATACTTTCTTTTCAAGATTCATTAGCTTTCCCCATCTTGTTCTTTCTTTCATCTTTCCCAAACTAAATCCTCTGATCATTCATTGTGGTTATATCTTTACCAACTATAACTTTCTTGTCCCTTAAATCAGCTATTTTTCTTACTCAATAAACTCCAATCTAATATAAGTTCAGTTGTCTTCTTATTCTAGGGTTACATACAAACTGATGAGCATGGCTAGAGATAAATTATATAACTATTATTACTAATCTCATTTATAATATGCATGATCACAAATGAATACTCTTCAATTCTCATGAATCCTACAATATGGTTATAGTAAGTTCCTTTTCCACATGCTTGTGTTTTCTCACTAAAGCACATTATGACTCAGGTAATTGTGCATGACTCCCATCCACCAAGTTTCATGGCACATCCCTTCTCCTACTCCATCTTCCTCCACTGAAATCTTGGACAGGTATTTGGTAAGTTCAGCCACTAGGTCATGTGGGTAATGAGACAGTTTTTCTTAAAAAGTTAAGCTGACTATCTTCAAGTATTTGTCAAAAGGTTACATACAAGGTTAAAACAATGCTTTTATGGGTCAGTTACTGAGGATATGTACTTGTGGTTCTATTTTGTAGCATTTGGTTTCACTGATAGTAATTGGGAAATGATTCTTTGAGGCTTTAGCGATTACTCAAAACTAATACTGTTTTCCTAACAATATCAAATAGTATATGTAAACTTTGTTATAAGAATTTTGATACTGTTCTGTTACTTGACCTACCATAATTTTTAATTAAAGATGTACTTTGACAATGAATAGAATTGTTGTTACTCATTCTGCATATCAACTCCTCTACAGTTTCACGTAGCAACTTCACGACTTTTATGTATTTACTCCAACTTGTTCCTTACTATAATTGTTAGATCAGATTGAGGTATCATATGGAAAATTTTCTGAGCATGTGTTTTCTCTTGTGAGAGGATGTTCAGTCGATCAAACTATCCCCAGAACAGGAGGTTAATACCTAAGAGCAACTATATGTAACTTTATTCATAATTGGTCTTTTTCACTTGGTAGCTCTGCTTTCAAAGAAAAATGAAAATACTCAGACATAAGACTTCCCGTATTTTAAAAAGGAAGGCCCGTGTTTTGCTCATCAGTTTATGTTGTTCATTATAAAAACAGATTCAGAGACAGAGAAGCATTGATTAGATAGTCAAGCCTCAGAGGGAAGGCAGGAAAAGGTGGGATGGGGGAGGGAAAAATCAACCAAAGGACTTATATGCATGCATAGAAGTGTAACCAATAGACACAGACACTAGGAGAAGAGTGAGGGGTATGAGGAATGATGGGGGATAAGAACACATATGTACTACTTTAATAAAGAAAAAAATCAATAAAAACATTAAAAAGGAAGGAATAAAACTTTATTATTTTTCATTCAAAAGTTAGTCTCTCTTGGAAGTAAGTGATATCTATATATGCTACATTGACAGTAGACATGCTATAATTTTTAATTATAATATTTCTATGATTATAATCTATAAGAATTATTTTTAACTTAAAAAGTTAAGCTGACTATCTTCAAGTATTTGTCAAAAAGTTATGTACAAGGTTAAAACAATGCTTTTAAGGGTCTGTTACTGAGGATATATACTTGTGGTTCTATTTTGTAGAATTTGGTTTTCCCGTACTTTTTATTTTTGCCATATATAAAATGCTCCAGCCAGTCATTTATTCAACTGGCCAGTTGAACATCATCCCCATAGCAGCTCAATTAGAGCAATAATATCTGATTACTTAACAGTGGATGTACGGTTGCTGATGGTTCATCTAGCCACAAGTTAGAACAGCTCTGCCATGTTCTTGCAGTTAGAGCCAGAGCTATCTACCTAGCTCCTTCGGTGGCTAAAATCCTGCCAAGTCACTTTCTGATCTATTTTATCCTTGAGGGTGCTTGCCTATATTGTCAGTATGTGAAGGGAGTTTGTTTTGAAACCTGGATTTTGAATTTAAGCCATCAAAGTCTATTAATGCAGAAGTTTAGTTTGTAGTTTCCTCAATGAATACATTTCAAAACAGCACAAATAATACTATATAATATCCTTCATGTGAGGTTGGCTTATATGCTAGAAAAATATAAAATAAGATTAAAAGTCATTCTGATTGCTCTGAGGAGAAATCACTCAGTTAAAGCTACAGAAATAAAACACTAAATTGCAATGTTTTCTGTTCGTCTGGCTCAGTTGTGCACTGCTTGAAAATAACTTGCTGGTTAAGTTAGCATTTCCCTTTAAGATGGTGTTTGCTGAGTAGATAAAACACATCTATAACTTTTCATTAACTGAAGCATAAGTTTTAAATACAGAAAACTTAATCTCATGTAAACACAACATTTGGCAGTAAAGTTTTTCAGCCTCGAATATAACTACCTTATAAATTTTATGCTCAGCAAAATATCAGGTTATTGGAATAAGTCTAAGAGAAAGCCTCTTCTAAAATATTGCCTCTGATTATTGGAATAACTCTTAAGATATAAATAATTCATCTCAGTCATAACTTCCTCCAGTTCTTCAGGAACTTTACCCTCTCTGTGTCTATAATCCCTCCCTCTGAACTGGTCCTTTGTCATCATCACTATACTCAGAAATCTCTCACTTTAATAATTGTTTTTCCTTACACAACTTTCCTTCGCTCTTCTATATGCAATTTTCTTCTCCCTCCTTTTTTATTGACAAACTTCTTGTAAGTAGCTCTCTGCAATTGCTATTTCCATTTCCTCAGTTTCTAGGCGTCATTTCTTCTCAATGTCTATCTTCTTTCAACCTTTAGCCTTCCACACAAAAATAATAATAATTCCTCCTAAGATCAACAGTGCCCTGTATTACTAATGCAATGGGATTTTTGAGTCTTTATTATACATGACTTCTCTAGCCTACCTATATTATAAGCTATGGGTGGTTCCTTCTAGACACCATTTTCTTGCTGCCCCCACACTGCACAACACTCATTCCTGTCCTACCCTCACTTCCCTTTGCTGGCTCACTCTCCTCTATCTAACATGCAGATGTTGGAGTTTATGAGCTTCATGTATCTATACCAGTTCTCTTCATTCTCTAAATGTTCACAATCATAGTGCTAGTGGTTCTCAAATTTAAATGAAAACCCTTCTCTGATGCCCACTTCTGCACTGAGGAGCTGTATACCTAAATTCTTCTTCTGAATGTCTTTACATGTCCCAAGAAGTACTCTATAGAGATCTACCTTTTCCATGTTTCCCATCTCAGCAAGTACAAGTAGCATTAGCATCATTTTTTTGCTTAAGCTAGAAACCTGGAAACCATTACTTAGTCTTTTCTTTCACTCTCAAAATCAGAATATTTACTATTCCTTTAAATTTTAAACTCCCCGTCTAACATGCTTCAAATGGCTATTCATTTGCATCTAGGAAAACAGCATGCTTTACTTGTTTTCCAAACTCAGATAATCTTAGCTACCTTATTTGGAAACCATACTTCCTTTCTTTCTGTGTTCCATTGGCAGGCTTCTTCTTAGTTCCTTCAAACCCATTTACCCCTTCCTTTTTCACACCCTCATTTATTTTTTCCTCTATCCAAAACTCTTATCATTGATTAGTTAACTCTGACTCATTCTTCAAAGCTCTGTTTCATTTACTGTCACTTGAGGATGTCTACTACATGCTTTGATAATATCATTTACTTCGTTTTTATAGCCCTGTTATAATTAAATAGTTATCTATTTTTGTATTCTAATTTGCTTTCTTCTCCACTGGAATATAAACTATATTAGAGCAAAGAATATGATTATAACCTTAACTCTTGGCATAATGCCTCACAGTATTTCTCAAATTAATAAATACATAACGAGTGAAATTTTCTTCTCTAACTAGATTTTAAAAGACAAATATTTCAAAATGAAAACAGAACACAAAGTTAATATTTGATTATATAAGTCTAATAAAAATAAATGTTGCTATTTTAACTATTAACATGTTCTTAAAACTTTCTGCCATTCACACTTAAAAAACTGAATTAAAACTCTCATTGATCAGGTTGGAAATTGTTCAGTTACCGTATTTTAAATTGTGAAATTCCTTTTAATCATACAATATATTACACATACTAAACAGAGTTTTCTTTTCAAGCTTGATTAAATAATAACAAATAGATTTAAAAATAGGAACAATCAGTGAAAAATACTAACTACCAAAGACTGCAAAATTAAAATGTTTTGGGAAATGTGGCAAAAACAGATACTGAATCTCATAATTATTTTTTATATTTGTATCCTTTTCTTTTAGGATCTCAAAATAAAACATGTAAATTCTGAAATATCACTAACTAGCCTATTGACCACATATATTTAAATATTTTATTACTTAAAACTAAGACCACAGCCTTTTGCTTATATCTGAGCTCTTTCTCTTCTTAAGTTCTATAACAGTTGAGTATACTAGAAAATGCATAATATATATTGTTTGGTAAGTTTATTCTACTCATAAATATATTTCATAAGTAACTAAAGCTTAGCACTTAAGTCACAAATACTTTTTCTAGGAATCTTGCTATTGATTCTAATTTAATTCCATAGTGGTTAGAGGATACATTTTTTATGATTTTAATTATTTTACATTTGAGAGTTGTTTTATGGCACAACTTATATCTATCTTGGCATATCAACTACTTGAAAATGTTGTATATTTTGCAGTTGTTGGGTATAGAGATATATAAATATCAATTAGGTCAAGGTTGACATTGTTGTTAAGATTATCTACACCTTTACTGTTTTTTGTGTGTAGTTGTTCTGTCAATTCCTGAGAAGATATTTAAAATCTCCAACTATGACTATGGCAACATTTAATTTTTTCCTTTAATTCCATGCATATTTTCCTCATGTACTTTGAAGCTCTATTACTATATTTATATATATCTGTGATTGTTACATCTTCTTAACTGATTATTTTATCATTATGAAATGCCTTATCTGATATAAAATAGTCACTACAAGTTTTTTACGCTTACTCTTATCATAGTGAATCTTTTTTTACATACATCTTTTTTTTTTTTGCAACTACCTGTTTATTTGCATTTGGATTAAATATCCATTCCTTATGAACTTATATAGTGTGTATCAGTCCCCCAAATCCAATCACACCAGCAAAGCTTTCAACAAGATTGTGTACTATGGGGATTTCACTCAGTTGTGGCTACTCTAACCTTACACTAAATACACTGAAACAGGCCAGCTTTTATTAATAACATCTCTACATTCCTTACTACCATCCTAATAATATGAATTTACACATTTTGGCAAAATCTGTTAGCAAATAATGATATCTGGAAAAAACACAGTGGAAGGAAGAAAGATTTAAAAGTTGACTCATTCATTGGCCTCAAATTTTTGGTCTAGTCAGGGTTTTTTAAAGTCCTTTGTGTGTGTGTGTGTGTGTGTGTGTGTGTGTGTGTGTGTGCATATGTGAAGTCTTTGAAAGAGTTCTTCATAGATGGCTTGAGAAGAGAGCAAAATTCTGAGCCACTTATTTAAAAGACAATCATAGAGTTCAGATCCAAATCCCCCAAACATGATTTTAGCATGGCAGTCATCAGGGATTGTTGAAGGGGTATACTAGGCTAACATGCAGCAAGAAAAAGGTCTTGTCAGGGTGAGCACTTTTCTCCATCTAGAATAAACTTGACTTTATATCTTTTTAAACTTCTATCTGTGGTTACCTTGAACCTCTTGTGTTTATGAAATAAAATTTCACATAAAATTTATTTTCTGGGAACAATTTATTCATATTGGAAAGTGCTTACTAGAGATACAAGCACTGTCATTTGTTCCCCTGATCTTACACAGTAAGTCAACAGAATTGCTTGTTTGGAGATTCTTTCCTTTGTTTCCAGTCTTGTGGAAAGAAGGCACCAGAGAGTGAAATCCTGTTGTCTGATTGATGAGATTTCATTCAGGGTGTGACAGTGCATAACTCTTCTCATTGCCCTATCTATTGACCCCCAGAGAGGCGAAGAGTAGCACAGCCTTGGGACATAAAAAGTTTTAAAAAATTTTTTCTAACATTGTTTACAAATACAGGAATCAGCAGCAGCTATAATAGTGGACAGTGGAATGTATTTTTTAGCCAGAAAGCTAAGAGAAAATTGGTGAGCCCAGTATGCTTAATAGGGCTAATAAAGCAAATGCCACCAGACTTGGTACTTTTATCAGATGTATACAAATATTTTATTTTTCCAAATTAAAAATTAACTCATAACTATAGCCCATATTTACTTTTTAATATTGCTCACTGATTGCAATGGTGACCAGGATGAGTTAGGTGTATAACTTAATACTCTTCATATTTCCATACTGGAAGCAACTAGAATTTCATTTTCCACTGATTGCAGTGAAAAGCCTTTACCTTTTTTTCTGAAGAATGGAAAAATTAGAGCATAGGTTATGGGTAACTGGTTAAAAATGTAGTATTAGATCTTAAAAAGACTTAAAAATAAGTGAAATGAGAATGAAAGGTAGTGTGTAATTCTGAGTTAGTTTTTATTATTTATTTCAAGAAGAGTAAGTCTGTAAGTAGTCCAAACTAAAAACAGATTTAAAATGGCACCTTTTCATTTATTTAATTTCCACACATATTTCTTGAAGTGAATTGTGGCATAGAGTGGCACAAATATAGGGATGAGGGGTTTTCTTGATGAAAAAATTAAAATCATATTTTCTCTTTTTCAGTTGTTTAGGAATTTCTTAGTCTATTCTTTATAAAATGATAAAGGTATTATTTCAGCTTTTGAGCAATTCATTAAAGATAATTTTTATGTTTAACTTCAAAATGATAATTAACTTTGTTAGCTTCTTCACTGTTTACTGACTCATATCTGATAATTAGAAAATAAGCAACACTATTATTTTATAGGCTTCGTAGTTAGTCCTGAAAAGAAAGTTTAATGGGACACATATTTTTTTTTAAAAGAGTCAAGAAATACGACTTGAGTCTTGATCCTTTCCTACTCATATTAATATATATTATGAAGGAAGAAAGTTTCTAAATTTTTAATAATTTTAAAAGAGAATGTATTACGAAAAGTTGAATCATTCTTATTATTACTATAATTATTAGTGCATAATTAATCAATTTCAGAACAAATAAACCTAGTAAAAACCACCAAAAAAAAACTATTCATACTGAGTGTCACCACATAGCTGAGACCAGCCCAGAATTGGAGTATGCCCTACAAGAAGGCTGAGACTGCATATGATCCTATAGATTTATAAGTATGTTTGTACAGTCTACACTTTTTATTAAAACATAAGATTTATTTGGATTCATATGAAAGTTCATAGAACAATGTAATCAGCTAGTTAATTGAAGCTTCATGTTTCGTGATATGTGGCTAAAATTTGGGGATAAATCCGTCTCGATAAGCCGTTAATTTTGCAAGATAGAGATCATAGATTCCTTAGGAAAAATTGTACCCAAGAGCATCTAAGCAGTTATAACCACTTGGAAAATGGAAAATTCAAACAGGCCTTTATGGAATCTGCTTAATCCCCCTTTGTCCTCATCTAATTTTTTCCTGCTACTCCATCTAAAGATATTAGTAGAAAACTAAGTAGATTATAAATAAGTAAATAAATTTTTTCATTACCTAAGTTTTCATTCTTCAGAAAGACTTCCTTGAGTCCCAGCTCTGGTAAAGTACCACTCCTATATGATCTCTCTTGCAACATAGCATGCATCCTGTAAACATTCTTTTATTTGTCTCTCTCCATTTGTTAGAATGCTCCGAGGCTAGAAACTTAGTCATTATTCACTTGCTCACTCTTGTTCATTCATCAATAAATATTTATGATCTCCTCTTATTTGGTATATTGGGGGAAAAAAAGGAGGGGGAAGATAGCAGATATCAATATAATATCATAGGAGGATTTTGTGATTCTTTAGTTGTGGGGAATTGGGGGTGGAAGAGAAATCTAGAGTGACATTCAAGTGCCCAGTTTGGTTGCCTGTATAGATTGTTCAGTTAGTAGTCAAGTAGAAAATGAAGAGGGGAAGAAGTTTATGGATGACAAGATGAGGAGAACAGGAAACTAATTAATTCAGGTTGGGCTTTATTTAGCTTAAGATGTCCGTGAAACATTCAGGTGAAAAGAACCTGTGAGTAATTGCAAATGTGAGTCTGAACCACTGGAGCATAGTTAGGCTGAACATATAGAGATTCCCACAGCTGGATGCAGTTGCTATAACCTGGACATCAAGGCAGACTACAAAAGGGAAGGAGCACTCAGAAAAGAGAGAAGAGTAGTGGGAGAGCAAGATACCATGAAGGTAAAGTAAGAAATGTGTGTTATATAACATATGTGACCACAAGTTACAGTGGTCAAAGGAGGTGAAATGAACCACATGCAATAATTAACATTTTTTAAATCATATTTATAGTTTGCTCTATTCTGAATGTGAAAGCTTCACCTGTCTAATAGATGTTTCTAACTCTCTATTCCTCACTCCTCTCCTCTGTAATAAAAATCAATAAAATATATTTAAAATATATATATATAACCCAATTAATTTACAAAACACTTTGTAATAAGGTATGTATAAGTATCAGTGTCTCTTTACCCTTTTTCTTTCTCAAATAAGAGATTCAGTAAAATGATTCTATTAGCTCTAATATTTTACATACAATATTGGAAATAAGCAGGAAACTTCCTTGGTCAGAAGCAATTTTCTAGAAATAAAAGTGGACAAATATAGATATCTTATGTCAAGTTCATATTATACATCATAAAATCAACCATGTAAGAAAATTGTACAAATAGGAATGTAAGAAAGCAACTATTCCCAGTTTTTGTTCTGTTGGATGAATTGATTTTATTATATGTCAACTGAAACCAAATTAAAAAAAAGTATAATCAGAATACTGTTGATGTTTTCCTTCACAAGCTTTATCCAAATGACATATGATTGCCACACCAGGATTAAAGGAAAAGTTATTAAATCTTAATGATTCCTGATGAACAAAGATCAATGAATCACACACATTATTATTACTGAGCAATATCAATACATACCCCATAGAGAGAGAAAATTCTATTTGTTAAGTTATATATAGTTAGCTGAAAAATATTTTACCAAAATTTAAGCTTTCTTAACCAAAATCAGTATGGATGAATTTCAGGGTATTATCAGTATTATGAAAGCTGAAAGATATTAGTACCTGGTAATATTTGGGTCAAGACAACAAGAGAGAGAGGAGAAGATAAATCATTAACATCCAAGGCATTTATACATAATAATAATTATCCCCAGAGATTCATATGAATAGGCTTTCAATGGAAACATGGAATAAATAGCTGTCATGAATATATGCTACCAAAATGAAAGCTCTGGGGAATCCAAGATGGTGGCATAGGTAAACACTAACACTACTGCCTCGCACAACAATTTCAAAAATACAACTAAAAGACAGAATGGATAGCATCCAGAACCACAGGAAAGCTGGTTGAGTGGAAATTCTACAACTAGAAGGAAAGAGAGGGGCTCATGGAGACCCAGAGGAGCAGCAAAAAGCTGAGGGATGGAGACGTGCACATGGAGAGAGCCGTTGCCAGAGTACCTGGCTGGCTTTCTCTGGTAGAAGGGAGACAGAGACTCCCAACTGCACTGAACCCCTTATCCTACGGCACTGAACCCCAGGTCCATCCGAAACTCATATGGGGAGAGTTTGGACTGTGCAAAGGGAGAAGTACACAGAAATTTAGGGGAGCAATGAAAGGGCAGAAGTCTAGTGGCGCGCATAGCACTGTGCACAGAAGACCGACTGCAGATTGTGCCACTGGCTTTCACGAGTGGGTGAGAGACGGAGCCTACCAACTGTGCCACTTCTAACTCCACTGAACCCCAGTTTCAGGCAAGACCCTGGGGAACCAGACTTATATAGTCCCAAGGCACATGGGAGCCCTGAAGGAAGCAGTCTAGAGGCACTGCGCATGTGCACATGAGACCCAGGGGATGTGTAGGGCGGGGCTGCCTGGAAGGCAAGGCGGTCCATTAAGCCCTGAGACTCCACCCTTCCCAAGCTCAACAGTGAGGCTTTTGCAGTTTTCCAAGTCTTGTATCATAAGGCTGAATCCAGCACAGAAGTTCTCCAGGCATAGTGAAAATGCGGAAACAAAGGAAGAGACCACAAACAAAAAAAATGGAGGGAAACAAATGACTAGATATAGAGTTCAAAACCATGGTTATAAGATTTTTCAAGAATATCTAGAAAAGATGGATAAATTTAGCGAGACCCAAGAGAAGATGAAAAAAGACCAACTAGAGATGAAAAAGGACCAACTAGAAATTAAACATACACTGACTGAAATAAAAAATATTATACAGAGACCTAACAGCAGACTAGAGGAAGGCAAGAATCAAGTCAAAAATTTGAAATATAAAGAAGCAGAAAACACTCAACTGGAAAAGCAAGAAGAAAAAAGAATTCAAAAATGTGAAGATAATGTAAGGAGCCTCTGGGACAGCTTCAAGCTAACCAATATCAGAATTGTGGGGGTGCCAGAGAAGAGAAAGAGCAAGATACTGAAAACCTATTTGAAGAAATAATGACTGAAAACTTCCCACATCTGGTAAAAGACATAGACTTACAAGTCCAGGAAGCACACAGAACTCCATATTAAAGGAATCCAAAGGGGACTACACTTAGACACATCATAATTAAAATGCCAAGAGCAAAAGACAAAGAGAGTACATTAAAAGCAGCAAGAGAGAAACAGTTAATTAATTACAAGGGAGCACCCATATTATTGTCAGCTGATTTCTCAACATAAAGGATGCAGGCCAGATGGGAGTGGCAAGAAATATTCAGCGTGATGAATAGCAAGAACCTACAACCAAGAATACTCTATCCAGCAAAGCTATCATTCAGAATTAAAGAGCAGATAAAGAGCTTCACAGATAAGAAAAAGCAAAAGGAGTTCATCAACTCCAAATCAGTATTATATGAAATGCTAAAAGGTACTCTATAAGAGGAAGAAGAAGAAAAAGGTAAAAGATAAAAATTATGAACAACAAATACATATCTATCAACAAAAGAATCTAAAAATTAAGTGAATTAAAAATTTGATCAACAGAATAAACTGGTGAATATAATAGAATCAGGATCACAGAAAGGGTGTGGACTTATAGTTTTCAGGGGGAAAGGGGTGTTGTGGGTACAGGGAGAGACTGGACAAAACTCATACACCTATGGATGAGGTCAGTGTGGGGGGAGGTAAGGGTAGAGGGAGGGATGGGAGCCCGGTGGAGGTGAGAGCTATGGAGGGGAAAAAAGAGAAACAAATGTAATAATCTGAATAATAAAGATTTAATTTAAAAAAGGGAATTAGATGAAATATTTTAATATTGCTATTTTCCCTTTCTCTATAATAAAAGTGTCAGAGATGAAAAAAACAAAAAACAAAAACAAAAAAAAACAACAGGAAAGCTCTGCTCAGCTAGAGAAACAATTGGGACACTGGTGAACAGGTGCTTGCTCGCACCTTAGGAAAGCAAATACTTTTCACTAAGCCCATAATATGACTTCTATTTTTATTTGGAAAATAGTAGAAATCTCTAAATATTCTCAGAATTTACCAAATGTCCTATAAACATTGGTTCAAAATTAAAATACAATAACCCTTATTATTCATTGTCCAATTTTAAACTATCAGACCTTGAGTTATGAAAATAAACTCTGCTTTACAGATGGAGATAAAAATAAATGTAAATATTTTGGGAAAAACAAATTTTCATGTCTAATGCAGTGTGAAAAGAAGCCTGTGGATGGTGCATCTGAATTGCTGGCATGAACCCTGTTCACACAGACTGCTCCTGGTCAGAAAATGCCCTTGTGTTTTGCCTTTACTACTCCATTGATATATATTTGAAAGAAATCATGCGATTACAATCCTGAAAGAAACCCCAAGAGATAATCTGGTTTATTTTAGTAGTGCCAAATAGTACTACATTGAGAGGGGGGTGTGATTGGAGGAGAAAGAGAGAAGTAGGAGTAAGACCATTGCATATAATTAAAAAAATACATAAGAAATTTACCTTCTTCTATGATTCTTAGAAGGCAGAAGCCACATTAAATCAATATGATTTAACCCAGAAACTTGGATTTAAGCATTAGATCTATAAGCAGATTTATAGATAAGTGTTATGTCAAATATCTACTGTTCATTCATTCATTCATTCAGTAAATATGTAGTACAAGCTAATCATTTGGGTTACTGGATGAAATTATTAATGAAATTAAATATCCTTCAATCTTGGTTTTAGGTTAAACAATATGAAATTTCTAATATTTTACTTTTATCTCAAAAAATGAAAAATAGAAACTAGTATTTATAACTGAGTATTCAAATGATAAATGTTAACTAATACCTTATAATATAAGATTAGCAGAAATTGTATCAATTTACTAAAAAGGATAATCATCTTTAATGTATTTTTAATTGATTTCAGAAAAGAAGGGAGAGGGAGATGGAGATAAAAACATTAAACATGAGAGAATCTTTAATTGGCTGCTTCCTGCATGCCCCCTACTAGCAACTGAGCCCACAACATGGGCATGTGCCCAACCTGAGTAGGGAAATCCAACTATGACTTCTTGATTTGTTGACACTACAACAGCTCTGCCAAAAAGGATAATTCTTAAATTTTTGAGTAAAGTAAGGACTTGCTCCTTTTTATGGGTTATCAGCTATCAAAATAACAATAACATCAGATTTCTTGCTAGAAAGTTATTCCCTACAAACCTTTTTGTATCAAGAGTTGTTTGGATATCTTTTAATTAAAGCATTGATGAGTTAATCAATTTGTAACAACTTTGAACCTTCTAAATTTAATGTTTTTAGATGAAAGCCTTGATCTTCCCCTGCATCATAAAACAGCATCCTGTCATTACAATAATGGTCCTACTGGGAGAGACATGAGCCCAATTCATTGAATAAAGATGTTAATATTATGATAGATACTTCTAAATCTCACCATGATTTAAAAAAAATGCTTTTGTGCATAGTGGATGCCCACTATATTTAGCTATTTCAGATGTTGTGACACTTAGTGAATTTTCACATAAATTGATATCCTCAGAATAAGCTATTATATCAGTTTATAAAGCCTTATGTATTTGCTACCTTCCAAATGAGTATTCAGCAAACATCAATTGTGTTTTATAGTATACTTAAGTGTAATTTAGTAATTCTTTTTTAAGGGAAAGGGGAGTAGAAGAGCTCAAATTGCATGACAAAGTCTATATTAGAGGAAATTAGCATTTCTTTTTAATAAGGGGAAAATGTGTTCTCTGTAATTCTGAATTCTCATCTTATGCATTTTAGTGAGCAAACATCTATTATAATTGCACTGGTTGTTTACTAAGTAATTTACCACAACACAGGATGTATATACATACAGCTAAATTAATTCACCAGATCTGCAGCATTTAGGAAGGTCAGCTTTTGACAGTTAACCAATTCAAAGGCATTCCTAACAATATGGTTTGAAAACTTGCTTCAGGAAATAGCTTCCATTTGTCTTCAACATTAATTTTTAAATTGGTTAGCATGAGGTCTAACTTTAAAATGGATGAATTATATTTTGACAATAAACACTTGCACTAAAAATTAGATTATATTTAACAGTGAATTATTCTTGTACTATCTCTCTGAGCAGAGTACAAGACATATTTATTTATTTAGTTGCTGTGCTAGGCTTATATTCAAATGGGTTTACTAGTGAAGGAAGAGGATTTTTGCCTAGTTTTGCAAGAGTTTTATCTCTAACACCTGTGAAAAGGAAAGCTTTCATTTGGGGAAACTGAGATTCAAATGACATAAATTTTAGAGGTGGAACGACTAAAAAATAAATCTAGCCATACATAATTGTCTAGATCCCTATGACAGTTGCAATAAGAATGATTTCTCTTATTCTGCTCTTCCAGAGTGTCCATATCTCATATCCTCATATAGTGCTATGCCCAGGAGGGACTCCAGGTAAATTAACACTTTTTATTGTTAATTAGACTTGAAATTTAAATCTCTATGCTCTTGCCTAGTTGAGCTGAACTTTCATCTACTGCAATGTATGTCTCACAGAAGACCTACACTAAAATCTAATTTGTGGGGTCAACTCTTGTTCCATTTTTCCTGGTTGATGCCAAGCGCTTGTGAGAAGGAAATGAAGTGTTTCTGCCTATGGCCCCCTATTACTACACAGTAAGATTAAGAGAAAAGCAATGCAGAGAAGACAAGCAATCCAAAAGCTATACCATACCATGAAAGGGAGACTGGAAACAGAAGAGTTCATTTTTTCTTCGGAAATCATAATCTCCTGCATCATGCCTTTGCCATGACTAACATTAGTGCTTATTCTTATGAGTTATTTAAGTGCAGGATTACAAAGGGAGGTAGAGTTGAGATTTATATTTTTTTCCTAACCAAGAAATGAGTCTAAAGTCTTACAAGGTAAATAATAAGACCAGTCCAGGAGATCTATCAATGTAATAGGGAAAGATAAAATTTCTAGTTTAAGAGGTCACAGACTGAGCCAGTAAAATTCAAAGGCCTTGCTCAGAGTGCCAGCACCTGAATGTAAAGGTCAATCTAGGCAAAAATGGAAACCAGGAGAACCACACTGGAAAATGAATAAAGCTTTAATTTAAACACAGGCCCAATAGCAAAAAATGGAATAAACTATTTGTGAGGCATAAATAAATGGGGGTCCAACTACAAATCTGGATAAAGATATGCAGAGAGGAATCTAAGGGATAATAAGTCCGTTAAACAGCTTTGACACTGGCACGTGGAAAAGAGTGAGTGTATGAATTTCAAAGAAAAAAAATTAGAAAAAAACAACACTGGATACCTATAAGTGAATGTGAGAACCTATCAGTAAGACAGCATAAAGCATATTAACACTTGATTAATGTGGTAAACCAAGTCACCTCTCTGGACTTTAGTTTTCTCTTGTGAAAAATGAGGGGATTAGATTGAACCTGATGATTTATAATGTTCTTCAAGGATTTAAAAACCTATGATTTATGGCTCTAAATTGAGTTGAATAATGTATCTATTTATCTGCAACAAATTTATTTAAACTCAAAGGTGTTTTTTTATTGATTAAGGTATTACATACAGGTATGTATCCATATCCCCCCTGCTCATGCCCTCACCCCCTGATGTCTGTGCCTGTTGGTTATGCTTATATGTATGCCTACAAGTCCTCGGGTTGATCTTCCCCCTTTACCCCCACCCTCCCCTTTCTTCCCTCTGAGGTTTGATGGTCTGAATGATGCTTCTCTGTCTCTGGATCTGTTTTTGTGCATCAGTTTGTGTTGTTCATTATATTCCACAAATGAGTGAGATTATGTGATATTTATCTTTCTCTGACTGACTTATTTCTAAGGCATTATGTTTTTTTTTCATAAGAATAACAAAAATTTTGCTAAAGTTATGTCATATAATGAAAATAATCCATGATGGTAGTCTGAAGAGTGTTAAATGGAAAGATTGAGATGCAAAGAAAAGAAAATCCTGATTTCTCAGATGGTAGTAATGAAAGTCCATCTTGAGGTCATTTTATTAGAGAGTTATGTGCTAAATCAGTGCATCTCAAATGTATGTGCATAAATATCATGTAGGCTGGGGGAAAATCAGTGGGGGAAAAAAAGGAGACATATATACTACTATTTGTAATACGCTAAACAATTAAATTTTTAAAATACCATGTAGGGATATTGTCAAAGTTCTGAATCAGTAAGTCTTAAAGATGGGGGTGGTGCTGAGCTTTTTATTTCTAACAAGCTCCCTTGAGATAGCAATAAATACCCTTTTTTTTCATATCCAGGTACATATTATATTCTGATGATTTAAAGTGAAAAAAAAAGCAAATCCATGTATTCCATATTTGTTCATAAGTCAAATTTTGGCAGTTTTCACAATGCCATCTATCCAGAACTAGTTCTATAGCTATCCTATAGCAAAGATAAGGAAATGCCAGAATTTAGGTAATGGAGAAAAAAAAAGAGTACACTGATTTAGTTCCCTTTGTGGAAAATTTAGACTGATGAATTTTAAGTCTCAGTTGTCTGACTTAGTTTATTTTAGTGGAAGACAGTTTAGAAGTAGCAAGGAAGCAAAGGAAAAACCATTAAACCAGACAAACTAAAGAAATGGTGGTTGGCAGTGATGAAGGAGGTTGAAGAATCAGAATTTAGAATAACACAGCATCCGGAAGGCATATAATGGATGGTCCAACACACTCAGACAATGTGGTACTTCCTAGGGGATTCATTCTCTTGAATACAGGACAATAGTTTTGACCTTCATATCATCAATCATAAGATAGATTATGCCCAACATATGGATAAATCAGTGGAGTGTTCAATGTAGTTTAGAAAAATTGCCATTCAAAATGTCAAACATGTTTTGTTAATATGGTGTAATTTTATAATTAAATGGGTCTGTTTCAAGCATATTGAGGATTTTCTCTTCTAGAACATGTTATTCCCAAGGAGAATACATAAAAGAGGTGTTAGTGTCAATATACACATTACTACTGCCTTTAGGCATAATTCAATGTATTTGATTGGACTGAAAATAAACTACATTCTCTGAAGACTACGTTGGCATAGAAAAAGACTTAGTACTATTAAAAAATGTATCTGGATACTTTTCCCCATACATCACTTAAACTAACTCTGCCAGGTCACCATTTAATGATTTTCACCTGTGTAATTTTTCACATTTCAGTCATTGTGCCAATAACACTCTAGAAATGAATTTAGTACAGCTGCTATCAGTCTCTACACTCAGATATGATTCCAAGGTACATTTTAAGATATTGTGTTTTCCTAGCAAGTAACTAAGGAGTTTGGAAAAGTAAGGCTCAAAATACTATTTTTCCTTGCTCTGCAAGTGGCCTCTTTTTTAAAATTTATCTTTATTGGGAGTTTCTACGTTGCAAGTGCCTTCAATATTTAGGCATTGGAGTCAAGTTCTTATTATCTCACATTTTCTAAATACTAAATGTTTGAGACTCTTTTGTCCCTACCCTTTCACAAACATTCAGTGATGCCTTAAAGTAGAAGAGTGATGTCAAGTGACCATGCGGGATAAAATTATTTTAACACTTAATGAAAGAATTCAGTAAATAAATATATCTGTTCAAGTTTACTTTGTGATACTGAATCCCCTTAGCCTGTAGTACCTTTGAAAAAGGAGTAAAAGTATTGTTCTTTCTAAAGTACACACTTGTATCCTGTGATTCATTATTTCCTGTTTTTTTTGTTATTAATATTTAAAATCTCCTCTCTCTCTCTCTCTCTCTCTCTCTCTCTCTCTCTCTCTCTCCTTCCTTCCCTCCCTCCCTCCCTCGGTTGGGAAGAATGGTTAAGATGAAAGGAGGATATATATTAGGATTTAGATTGTGGTTTCTAAATGTTCTCTTCATGTAAAATTAAAAATATACTTCTATTGGATTTTATTTTCATCATTTATTGAACTGGACTTGATAAATCTTGAATGTTCTTTTTTTTAATCTAATAAATATTTATTGTTCAGATTATTACAATTGTTCCTCTTTTTCCCCTCATAGTTCCCCACTTCCTAGTTCCCACTGTACTCTCTCCCCTTACCTTCCTCCCCCCCACTGTTCTCATCCATAGGTGTATGTTTTTTGTACAATCTCTTCTCACACCCACCTCACCCTTTCCCCTGAGAATTGTCAGTCCACTCCCTTTCTATGCCCCTGACTCGATTATATTCACCAGTTTATTCTGTTTATCATATTTTTTTATTCACTTGATTTTTAGATTCACTTGTTGATAGATATGTATTTGATATTCATAATTTTTATCTTTATCTTTTTCTTCTTCTTGCTCTTCTTAAAGAGTACCTTTCATCATTTCATATAATACTGGTTTGGTGGTGATGAACTCCTTTAGCTTTTCTTATCTGTGAAGCTCTTTATCTGACCTTCAATTCTGAATGATAGCTTTGCTGGGTAAAGTTATCTTGGTTTTAGGTTCTTGCTATTCTTCACTTTGAATATTTCTTGCCACTCCCATCTGCCCTGCATAGTTTCTGTTGAGAAATCAACTGACAATCATATGGGTACTCCCTTGTAGGTAATTAATTGTTTTGCTCTTGCTGCTTTTAATATTCTCTCTTTGTCTTTGGTTCTTGGCATTTTAATTATGATGTGTCTTGGTGTAGTTCTCTTTGGATTCCTTTTATATGGGGTTCTATGTGCTTCCTGGACTTGAAGGCTATTTCTTTCACCAGGTCGGGGAAGTTTTCAGTCATTATTTCTTTAAATAGGTTTTCAGTATCTTGCTCTCTCTCTTCTTCTGGCACCCCCATAATTCTGATGTTGGTATGCTTGAAGTTGTTCCAGAGGCTCCTTACACTATCTTCAGATTCTTGGATTATTATTATTATTTTTTTTTTTTTGCTTTTCCGGTTGAGTATTTTTTGCTTCTTTGTACAGTGGTACCTCAAAATATGATTTAATTTGTTCCGTAACCTTGAGGCGTGGGAAACTATGAGACGCTGGAGTCGTGGTAAACTGGTGGGTTGTGTGCAGCCAGCCGATCCGCACTATTACTCCTATCTCAAATGTTGCTCGTATTTCAAAACAAAAATCACTTGCTCAATGGCTCATATCTCAAAAACCTCGTATGTTAGGGCACTCGTATCTCGAGGTACCATTGTATTTCAAATCTTGGACTTGATTCTTGCATTCCTGTAGTCTGCTGTTAGGTCTCTGAATAATATTTTTTTTTTATTTCAGTCAGTGTATGTTTAATTTCTAGTTGGTCCTTTTTCATATCCTCGAGGGTCTTGCTAAATTTATTGGCCTTTACTAGGAAATTTTTAAAAAACCTTATAACCGTGGTTTTGAATTTTATATCCAGTCATTTCTTTTCCTCCATTTCTTTCATTTGTAATCTGTTTCTTTGTCTCCGTATTTTGGCTGCTTCTCCAAGTTGGTAGAGTAACTTTGTGTGCTAGCAGTCCTATATGGCCCAGTGGTTCAACCTCCCCAATTACCTGAGGTGGACACTCCTTTGTGGACTGTGTGTACAGCCTTGTTGTAGGTAAGAATTGATTGTTGTTGTTTTCACTTGGGGCAGTTGACCTCCAAGCTAATTGACTGTGAGGATCAGCTGTGTTTATGCAGGTAGAACTTCTGTGCTGGAGCCAGCCTTATGAGACAAGGCTTGCAAAATTGCAAAAACCTCTGGGCTCAACTTGGATGGAGCAGAGTCTCAGGTTGAACAGACAGCCTTGGCTTCCCATCAGTCCTGCCTTATGAGGCCCCTGGGTCTCAGTGTCCCTCAGTAATCACTGCAGTCCTCTCTGTGCACATTCGTGCATGTGCCCCTAGACCTCTGTCTTTTGTGGCTCCCGTGACTTTACGTGCGCTCCTCTCTTTTCCCGACAATCTAGACTCCCCCTATATGAGTCCAGGTCCTATGGATCTTCCCTGAAACTGGGGTTCAGTGCAGTCGGAACTGGAGTTCAGCACAGTCAGGAGGTTTCATCTTCCTCCAGCTAAAGAAAGCCACCAGCATACTCAGCAGTCAGTCTTCTCTGCACACACTCATGCACGTGCCTCCAGATCTCTGCCTTTCATGACTCCCCTGAGTTTCAGTGCACTCCTCTTTTCCTGACAGATTAGTCTCCCCCTGTATGAGTCTGGAACCCCAGGGTCTTGCCCAGAATTGGGGTTCAGTGCAGTCAGGATTTTATGTCTCCCTTCCACTAGAGAAAGCCAGCCAGGCACTATGCTGCCTGTCCTCTTCATGCGCGTGTCTCCATACCTCAGCTTTTTGCAGCTCCTCTGAGTCTCCATGTGCCCCTCTTTTTCCTTCTAGTTGTAGAATTTCCACTCAGCCAGCTTTACTGTGGTTTTGGATGATGTTCTGTTCTGTCTTTTAGCTGCAAAAAGCTGAGGTACTGAGATGAACGCGAGGAGAGAGCGGGTGCCAGAGTACCTGGCTGGCTTTCTCTGGCAGGAGGGAAACGGAGACTCTCAAAGGCATTGAACCCCTTATCCTACGACACTAAACCCCAGATCCAGCTGAAACTCATACGGGGGGAGTTTGGACTGTGAAAAGGGAGAAGTGCATGGAAATTTAGGGGAGTCGCAAAAGATCAAAGGCCTGGTGGCGCGCAAGGCCGTGGAGGGCGGGCTGACTGGAAGGCAAGGCGGTCCCTTAAGCCCTGAGACTCCACCCCTCCCAAGCTCAACAGAGGCTTCTGCGGCTTTGCACGTCTGGTATCATAAAGCTGAATTCAACACAGAAGTTTCCCCAGCATAGTGAAAATGCTGAGACAAGGGAAGGGTTTACAAACAAAAGAAATGGAGGAAAAAAAACGACTAGATATAGGGTTCAAAACCACGCTTATAAGGCTTTTCAAGAATATGCTAGAAAAGTTGGATACATTTAGTGAGAGCCAAGAGGAGATGAAAAAGGACCAACTAGAGATGGAAAAGTTCCAACTAAAGATGAAAAAAGACCAACTAGAAATTAAACATACACTGACTGAAATAAAAACTATTATACAGAGTCCTAACAGCAGACTAGAGAAAGGCAAGGATCAAGTCAAAAATTTGAAATATAAAGAAGCAGAAAACATTCAACTGGAAAAGCAAGAAGAGAAAAGAATCCAAAAATGTGAAGATAATGTAAGGAGCCTCTGGGACAGCTTCAAGTGTACCAACATCAGAATTGTGGGGGTGCCAGAAGAAGAGAGAGAACAAGATACTGAAAACCTATTTGAAGAAATAATGACTGAAAACTTCCCACATCTGGTAAAAGAAATAGACTTACAAGTCCAGGAAGCACACAGAACCCCAAATAAAAGGAATCCAAAGAGGACCACACCAAGACACATCATAATTAAAATACCAAGAGCAAAAGACAAAGAGAATATTAAAAGCAGCAAGAGAAAAACAGTACATTAACTACAAGGGAGCACCCATAAGACTGTCAGCTGATTTCTCAACAGAAACGATGAAGGCCAGATCGGAGTGGCAAGAAATATTCAACGTGATGAATAGCAAGAACCTACAACCAAGAATAATCTATCCAGCAAAGCTATCATTCAGAATTGAAGGGCAGATAAAGACCTTCACAGAGAAGAAAAAGCTAAAGGAGTTCATCAACTCCAAATCAGTATTATATGAAATGCTGAAAGGTACTCTTTTAGAAGAGGAAGAAGAAAAAGGTAAAAGACAAAAAATTATGAACAACAAATACATATCTATCAACAAGTGAATCTAAAAATTAAGTGAATTAAAAATTTGATCAACAGAATAAACTGGTGAATATAATAGAATCAGGAGGACAGAAAGGGAGTGGTAGACTGATAATTCTCAGGAGGACAAAAATCATAAAGCATCAAACAGACTGTGAAATTACAGCAGAAAGATTAAAGTTAGGTGAGGTACATAAGTGATCAATCAAAGGACTTGTATGCATGCATATAAGCATAACCCATGATCACAGACACTGGGGGTCGGGGTAGCCTGGGAGGGAGGGGGGGCAATGGGGAGATATGTATAAAAAATTAATAAAAATTAATAAAAAATTTTAAAAAAAGAATGACTTATTTAGATATTAATAGAACATTTTGACTATTGTTTCTCATTCAAGTAAGTTTTATACTACTATGCATCAGATGAAAAGTTTGCCTGGGTCGAACTCAAAATAAAGAGTGAGTTAGTTCATAAGTTTATTGGGGGGATAGAGATGTAGCCATCAAATGCCTTATCATAATTTGATTTAAATGTGTTAAAAATGAAAACATAATTTTGCTTGGATTTGTCTATGTAAAGTGTTTATGTGATCAAAATAGAACTATTGGCTTATGTTAGGTTTGTAAGATATCATTAGACGGTGCTTACTTCCCTCTACCAAGGTTTATTGGTGATGTTTTAAAATTGCAACCCAGCATATTTCAAACAATTTTGGTATGTAGCCTATTTAAGTCAACATGGAAAGTTGTAGAAGAAAAATGGAATAATAGGTTAGTGATGTAATGCTATTATAAATTAGAAATGCAATGTTCTCTTCTTAAGGTGTTGATTTGTCTACTGAATAAGGGTATTCATTCAGATCTATGGTAACAACAAAAAAAAAAAAGGAAAGGAAAGGAGAAGCAAGCAAGAAAAAATATTCGTACAGAGATATATTTGTACTCCAAAAACTCTTTTTATAATTCTAAATTCTAACTTGACTTCCATGAAGTTTAGCAATTATTAGCATTCTCCCTAATACATTTTAAGAGCATTTCTATATAAAACAAAAAAAAAAATGTTTCAATGGTTTTATGCTTTTGGCTATTTAGATAAGGAATTTAGTTTGATGTATTTGAGGTTCTATGCAAATTAAACATTAAATTCAGTTTAAATGTTAAGTATTCATTTCAGATTATTGTTCTCAGCTCTGTTATATGGGAGAACACTGTCAATTCAGGACTGTTCAACCAGTTGTACAAAACCAGTGTCCACTGGCTGAATGGCCTTGTATAAATCATTTAAAATCTCTTAGTCTCTAATTCCTCATCTGAGAAAGAGCAGTATAAATGTGTTTTGGAGAGCAGGATCACTCAATAACGCCTGTTATAAGAGATGTAGGTGCATGCCCATCTCAATAAAATAGTAATCTATACTAATAAAACGGTAATATAATGATTAGACCAGATGTCTTCAGAACGTCCTTCCTGACAAAGCAGGGCCTGGATGAAGCTACCCTGTCCCGGGTGCCTGTGGCTGTGGCCAACCTGGGAGAAGCTGCCAGTGGTCCTGGGTTCCTGCTGTTGGCCAGAGGGAGGGAAGCCCGGGTCCTGGGTGTGGGGGCCAAGACAGAGGCAGTTAGGGGCCATCAGGCTGGCAGGTAAGCAATTAGGGGTGATCAGGTTGGCAGGCAGAGGGATTAGGGGCGATCAGGCAGGCCGGCAGGTGAGCAGTTAGGAGCCAGTGTCCCAGATTAGAGAGGATGCAGGCCAGATTGAGACGTCCTCCCCACCCCTGCTGTGCACAAATTTCATGCACCAAGCCTCTAGTGATGATGATGATGATGATAATAATAATAATGAAGTAATAACATTTATGGAGTACATGATATACCAGATTGTGGTAAGCAGAATGACATGCTGCCCATAAACCCCTCCCTCGAATGTCCTCATTTTATTCCCCAGAACCCAGGAATATGGCACTTTACATGTTAGAGACTTTGCAGATGTGATTAGCTTAAGAACCCTGAGATGAGAAGAACATCCTGGATTATCAAAGTAGGTCCAACTTAATTACAGGAGTCCTTTAAAGCTTTCCTGCAACAGAGTGGAAAAGATAGATATAATGTTGTTGACTTTGCAGCAGTAAAATACTCTGATGTATCAGACTCCACTGTGGTAATTTAAATTAACTCTTTTTGGTCTCAAAACAACTCATAGAAAAAAGACCATCATTATCCCTAGTTTATACATAAGGAAATTGTGGTTCTCAAGCTCACAGTTTACAGATAATGAAGCCAGTATTTGGTCCCAATACTGTTTTGTCTACTAAAGACAATATGTTTAAAATATCCCTATATATGAAAACCATTTAAGTTTCCTGCTTATTTCCCTACTGTAGAATAAAATCTTTTTTTTTTAACCAATTGCATAGTATAAAGAAGGCCCATGAGGATAACTGTGATATATTCTAGAATGTAGCAAAGGGTCTTTTGTTTGATGAGGGATTTCCTTCCTTCCTTCCTTCCTTCCTTCCTTCCTTCCTTCCTTCCTTC
>JAAGEH010000286.1:16490047-16501348 GCA_011751065.1 Lasiurus cinereus | reverse complement strand
TTCCTTCCTTCCTTCCTTCCTTCCTTCCTTCCTTCCTTCCTTCCTTCCTTCCTTCCTTCCTTCCATCTTCCCTCTCACCTTCCCTCCATCCCTTCCCTTCCTCCCTCTTTTCTTCCCTCCCTCTCTCCCTTCTTTCCTTATTCCTTCCTCCTTTTTCTTTTTCAGCCTAAGCAGTACCTTACTTACCTAAGAAGAAAAATGTTTGATCTCTCTTTTAAAAAGACACTGCCAGGCAAAAATGCTCCCACCTGTTTGTCTTCTCTCTTACTCTTTGTTACTCCCAGAAGCTTTTCTTCTCTTTGGTGCTTTAATACTTCTTTTCTCCTTCTTTGAAAAGCCTTCCTACTTTTCTTTTTACTCATTCACATTAGGGAGGTTTGTTTTATCATTTATTTATTAACTTACTTAGTGACTGACTGTCTGACTTATTTACCAAAGAGCAATGGATATTTTATCTCCTCTTCACCAAAATAATACTTCCTGCCTCCGAATGGCATCTGAGGTGATGAGCTCCTGAGAGCTGTGAGGTCTCTTTGCCAAGCACCTACCAGGTCATTCCAAGTCAGAAAGCTGGAATGACCAGAATGTAATTTAGCTCCTTGATTTCTTTTTCTTTGGTGCTGCATGCCTTTGAAGCTTAGGGACTCATAATATCTCAGGATCCCCTTGGGTGTGAACTTCAGTACAAGAAGGACATTTTGGTAGGAAGAGGAGGAAGTTGAACAGGGTGAATTTACAGGGAGTTTTGCTTATTTTGCATGTTCTAAGAAAGGCAGACAGAATAAGGATGGAGGAGAGAGAAAGTTAGTATTTTGGATACTGTCACCTAAACAGGAGTTATTAAAGCTTCCTGTCATCCTCAGTCACTGTAAAGGAAATACATATTTTATATCTCTTCACTGTCTTCAATTTTGTTAGATGTGGCATATGGTCACCACGGACATCACTGCATTCTCATGTCATTCTCCACCAGGTCTTCGGACAGTCGTGGTGCTGAGTGCAGTAACAGAACAGAGTGACAGAGGTAGATAAGACTATCCTCAGGTAAAGTTGTGAGGTAATTTATTAATAGAGGAGGTCCTTTCTGAAGAGATGACTTCTCACCCTATTCAGTGAGGTTAGATATTAATGAGCTAGTGTCTGGCAGAGTAAGGAGAAGACAAGAAGGAGCAATGAGAAGTGCAGTAAAGATTAGTCTGCAAGGATGAGACAAATAGGTTTGTTCCATCTCCTCTTTCCCCCATTACTTCTTTCTGACTACTCTTAGTAGCCAAATACAAATCCTTCTATTCTATTAGTTTCCTTAAGATACTACAAAACTTGCTTTTCTTTATTATAAGGAAACTAATTCAAATAAAGTATACTTGCTTTCCACCTAAACCCAGGGAACCACGCTATTTCCTATTTCTTTTCTTCAAACAACAATGGATCATTCTCACTAGGAAAGGGGCTTTTAAAAAGTCACTGAATATATTGAAGAATGACTTCCCTGTAGATACGAAATAGAAAGAGGAGGTTGAGAAGGAAGAAAAGCATTCTCCTTCTAATTGATAAGGAACTTTCTTCAAGTTCTCTTTGTCTTTGACTCTGCATATATAAGAATTGGTCACCCTGCAATTTACAGTAACATGGAAAGTGTCATGCAGGTATGGAGATGTCTTTTTTTTTGGGGAAAAAAAAGACTTTCTGAATGTATTGTGCTCTAGTTAGCTGCCTCTATTTTTGTGAAAACACCAAAGGTTGTTAAATAAAATATCTTTAAAGGATAAATGTGCTTGGATGATCTCTTGACATCTACATTCCTCATTACATGATGAACACGGGTTATGGCTTTGCAGTGGCATTTGGAGTTTTGGATATTTTGCCTTGCTGTCACCACAAATGCACTCATACTTGGCAGACTACGTCTCAGTTTTCCATTGGGGAGATATGGTCACTTGTAAGTTTCCAAGCAGATTTCCTTGGCTCTTACTGTTTGAGATGGAGATCAAACTATTCTCTGGGAAGCACCGCCATGTGCCAGAGTGACTGATGGCCTGCAATCATTACCCACATCACACTGAAAGTTAGGTACCATTAGCCCCCTTGTGCAGTTTGTGAAGTAGAGAGGCATTGAGGTTAAGAAATGCATCAAAGATGATACTGAGAGGAAGCCATGGTGCTGGGGTTCAAACCAGAACTTTAGAATACCAAACCTCTGGGGGTTTTCCTTCAGGCAGTAATTTTCTGCCTCACTCTTCTGTACTTTCTGCTCAATTAAATATGAAACTTTAGCATAAGTGAGAAGTTTTCTAAAAATTAAATGTGTGAAGAGTTTGTTATGAAATGTAGATTTAAGTCTCAACAGTAGAGACGAATCACAGTGCAATTTGTCTTAAGTTTGATAACCTTGTTACCAGTCTGTCATGTTTGTCTGTCTGTAGTCATGTGTGTTATAATTATCTGTTTGGTAGTATAGTATATGTTTATCTTTCTTGCTGTCATCTGCTCAGTGTGACATACATAACTTATTAGCTTTGCTCCATTGGTGAAGAAATTTTTTACTTGGAGCTCTACTCTCTGCTCGGAGGCTGCTGACATAGAAGGAATCTAACTTACAAATTTTCAGAGGTACAGAACGGCCCAGTAGTGAAACAAAAGTTCAGATAGAAAACTTTTAGCTTAACAATTAAAGTAGCACTTTGCTAAATCTCTATTGTTTTATTCTTATATATGAGAAAACAATATGGGTTATGGTATAATGTTGTTAGTATTTTCCCTTTAGATTGAGTTCCATCACAGGCTGCTCTAATGAAGTAAAAAAATTTCTCCAATATGTTATATAAATATTGATGTTTTGCAGAATTCTCTAAATAGTAGTAATCTATCGTCAAAAGATATATATGTTGGGCAATAGAAAGGATACAGCTTATCTCACGTTTCTTTAGGCAAGCAAATGAATGGCAATAAGTTAAATAGTAAAATGTCACAAAATTACTTCTAAGTTAATGAAAGTTGTTAAAATGTACGACCTGCAAGTAAATGATATTTAAATCACTATAAAACTCCAAAGTAGAATTTTCAAAACCACTTAGAGATCTTATATCTTTAATATCCAAGAGCTAGAAAATAATTAAAAATGTGCACATAGCCCATACCCTCTAAGAGTAAATAACTTTAGGTAAGAAGAGACCAAAATTGTTAAGTCAATTACCAATTAAGACAAAAAATTAGATTAGAATGTTATTTACAGTTAAAAATTAAAAAAGAAATTTTGTTGATTTTCTTCATGGTAAAATATTGTCAGTTTAGTAAATGGGCCTAGTAATAAGGTATATTTTGTTTATTTTCCAAATTCCCAGAAATCTCACCTAACTATAACATGGTTTAATTTCTAGTCATATATAAAAAAAATTATTTCATTCTATCTTGCTAAATAGAAAAAAGAAATGTATTGCCTTAAAAATATGATCTATAAATCAATTCATGTACTTCTACATGCCAATTACTTTTTGCTTATTAATTAAAATACTGGGGGTGACTGTCGCATCTCAGAGGGAAGGTGGGGAGGGGGAGGTGGGAAGTCATCAACCAAAGAACTCGTATGCATATATGCATAACCTATGGACACAGACAATAGGGTGGTGAAGGCCTGCAGTGGTAGGTGGGAGTGGGCTAGATGGAGTCAATAGGGAAAAAATGGGGGACATATGTAATACTTTCAACAATAAAGATTTATATATATATATATATAATTGATTTTTTTACAGAGAGGAAGGGAGAGAAATAGAGAACTAGAAACATCTATGATAGAGAAACATCAATCAGCTGCCTCCTGCACATCCATCCCCTATTGGGGTTGTGCCCGCAACCAAGGTACGTGCCCTTGACCGGAATTGAACCTGGGACCTTTCAGTCTGCAGGCTGACGCTCTATCCACTGAGCCAAACCGATCTCAGCAACAATAAAGATTTTTAAAAATCTGCTGTGGGTAAAGAAGTGGCTGTGTGATATAATTGGCCTATCAAGTTTAAATGCAAATAATTAAGGAAGATAAACATTAGCAGGATGTCAAGCAGAACCATGTTTCCTCATGATCCTCTAGGGAAAGCCCAGGTGCTTTCTAGAGAGAACAGCTTACCCAAAATGACCTGAGTTCAAATATGGCCACCCCTCTCTTCTGCATTCTTCACTACTCTACTTTCATTTAATTCTAGCAATCCTGAGGGAGAACTACTGTTTGAAATTGAATTTTGTTAATTGCTATGCTGATGAATACTGGTCCTAAAATTAATTTAAAGATTAATATTATATCTGTTACCATTTCTTATTTCAAATTACTTTACAGAATAACCACTTTGTTTTCAGAGCCTATTTGTAGGATGTCAGTAATCTATGGATTGGCTTCTCTCACAGAGTTATTCAGGATCCTCATTATACCTTTTGTTTAGGACTTCATGTCAGTGACAATCTCCTAATTTATTTCTTTGATGTTATACTTGATTTATCAGCATAGTTTCCACATTAATTGACTGTGGAATTTCTTTCCTAGAATTCTAAGCCTAATGATAAATATGTGAATCATTCTGAATATGTTATAAGAACAACAAATCTGCAATTATACAAGCCAGTTTCTTCTAATCAAGGGGAAAAGTTTACTTCATTTTTGTTGTTGTTATTGTTAAATATGAACATGATGCAAAGTTGTTACTAATAAGGAACTAATAATCTGACTTTTCTAAAGTGAGATTTATGGACTACTATTATTTCATTATATAAGTGTTGTTTTTTTTAATGAGATATTCTAACCTCAAGGGTTCTTGCTCCATTTTGCTTTTATTCCAGAGTGGTTATTTGACCAGCAAGAGCATAAACTAAAAATGGTAATAGGCAACCAGTTTATTTCTACTTTCAATACCTACAAAGTTTTAAATATCAAATTATACCTATCACTCAATTGAAGGACAAAACATTTGGTGTTATGTTTAGTTACAGTGAAATATTTAGGGGGAATAGCAATAAGTTTCCAGCCACACCATTACTTACAAGTAACCAATTAAGCCACCTTTAACCTGTTTGTCAAAAAGCTGCAATTGAAATAACAAATTATTCTAGTTTATATTAGGATGGGAGGAAACTCTTGATACATAAAAATTGCCATACTTCTTTAACATTAATATACAAAGAATGACTAATTTTCTCCTAATTCTGTTTCCTTCCTTCCATTCCCCTCACTTCCCTCTCTTCTTTCCTCCCTCCTTCACTCCAAAATCAATATTTTTTTTTACAGAAAGAATGGATTTTTTTTTATTTACAGTTTGTAGTCAACATTATTTTGTATTAGTTTCAGGTATATAGCACAGTGATTAAACAATAATATATTCTACAAAGTGATCCCCCTGATAGCATCTTTTTTGAAGTGTTTCATCTCTAACTTTAAAAGCTTCAGAGAAAGTACTGATAGAGTATTTACACTTTACCAGTGGAAAGGCAGTGGTTCTATTATATGCTTCATTGCATATCATGCTACCTACACTTGAAAATGCATTATCTTCTAAATATCAGTTATGCCAAACTATCCAAAATTCAATCCTTAAAAATATCAAGATGCTGTGACCTGCACAGCAGGGTTTGGGATCTGAAGGAGTGGCCAACACACAAATGAAAACACTAGACAAGCCCTAACTGGTTTGGCTCAGTAGTTAGAGTGTCAGCCTGCAGACTGAAGGTCCCTGGTTTGATTCCGGTCAAGGGCATGTACCTTGGTTGCAGGCACATCCCCAGTAGGGAATGTGCAGGAGACAATTGATCAGTGCTTCTCTCTCATCTATGTTTCTAACTCTCTATCCCTCTTCCTTCCTTTCTGTTAAAAATATCAATAAAATACATATTAAAAAAAAGAAAACACTAGACAAGAAATATGAATTATTAAGGGATGAGGGACCAGGTGGTGCCTATCTTGTGAAGAGTACACTGACTTCTAACCTGTCTGCTTTTTATTCAATCTGAATACACATTTTCCCTATAGCAATGCATATAGGTACATCAAAGGTAAAGTTTGGTAAATAGTAAAAGGATTATCAGGTTAGGGAATTGCCTTGAACCACCACTATCTCAATAGATGAGGTGCTTAGTGTCAGCCCTGCTAATGTCCATGATCCATTGGCCTTCCACATTCCTTGGTGCACTCATGATAATATCAGCAGTGGGTGGCTTCCCACACCAAGATTATTTAGAACAAACGCATGGTATGGTATTAATAAAAATAATAACTGGATTGAGAATCAGAAGGCTCATTTTAAGTCAGTTTTGCCTTTAATACTAAAAATTCTCTGGTCCTTATTCTCCCTAGTTATATGATGGGAATCCTGCAGAAAATAATCTCCATGGTTACTTCACATTCTAATATATAATGTCTATAAACCACTAGATATTTCCTTATAAAAGAACAATGGCAGGAATAGTTCATAAAGCCAGAAGCTTCTTACCTGCCAAACTCAACCATTCAGGACCCAGCCCAGAACCCATGGGAAATACAAAGGTTCTGAGCAGCCAAAATAAATGCTGATGTCCATGAACTAAATCTTATTTTGAAGGCAACTCCTTGGGGCCCTCACTCCGAGACTATTCACTCTCTAAATAGAATCTCTTTTTAAACTTGATTATCTTGTTTTCAAAGGCCTGGCACTTTAGTGGCAAATTGGAAAGGGACTGCAAGGCAGTCACAGAATGGAGCAGTGCATGGGAAAGTTCTCTGTAGGCTCTGAAGTGCTGTGCAAGGTGAGCTGTTAGCATGAGTGACAGGAAGAGTGAGATAAAAGATCAGTCACCTCAAACAAAACAGCAATTTCAAAATCCTGTTGGGATGGGACTGTGTAGTATCCTCGAAAACAAGTTTAATCATTTTAGTAGTTCCCCAGATCCTCATTGCATTATAGCATAATACGCTTATGGAAATAACTGAGTTATCACAGATAAGTTTTTTTATAGTCTGAATAACACTGTCTTTAAGAGGTGGTATACTTGGTGACATACTTGGAATGTGCATGTTCAGACACTACAAAATGTTAGTTATTGTCATATTTGAAGTCAGGAGAGTATGCAACATAGCACAAATGTTTTCCTTGTAAAAGAATTAAAAACTATGAAACATAAGGGTTACATTAGAATTACCTAGAAAATTATATCTGAATAATCTTAAATACATAAAATATTACTCTAATTTTGAAATGCAGTTAATTTTTATTATCCGTAATGAAAGCAATTAAGGTAAAATAACATTAATTAACTTTGTTCCATATTTAAACAAAATGATTTTTTCTTGGTTTAAAATTTTTGCAGCATTGTTTCTAAACTCATGTGCTTATCATGGTACTATCAGAGAGATATAGAACAGGATACATGCCAACATTCAAAACATACTATATGCTGAGGAACTATTATGAAAAGTTTCAACAATTATTAAATGAGAGTGATACCCAATCTAGAGGAAACAAAGTTATATCTAAAAATATCAATCACTAGATATAGAGTTAAAAACCCAACCAAAGTTTGTTCATTGTCAAGTTACTAAAATATTCATGGGAACCTCCAACAGTAAATTAAGTTCTGAAATGAGAAATATGACATTCTCTTTTTGTAAGCCTTTTCCAGTCCAGACACAAATGTAATATGGTTTCAAATCCCAGCCAAGCATTAACTGTATGCTTTGCTCATATTGGGGAATGTGAAACCTAGACTATTTAAGCCTTGTTTTATATCACATGATCCATGAATAAACTGAGGCCCAGGAAAGCAGGATTACAATGAGTAGAGGAAAGATGAGACAAGGATTTAGGTCTCTAGACTCCTATACCAGTGTTCCTTCAACTACAAGTTATAGAACTGATATTTTATCAAGATATCTGCTACATAACATCAATGGCAGACTTTTTTTTTAATTATTTTTGTTGATTTCAGACAGAAAGAAAAAGAAAGAGAGAGATAGAAACATCCACGATAAGAGAGAATCATTGATCAGCTGCTTCCTGGATATGCCACACTGGGGATCGAGGCCACAACCCAGGCATGTGCCCTGATGAGGAATTGAGCCAAGACCTCCTAGTTCATAGGTTAATGCTCAACCATGGAGCCACACTGGCTGGGCAATGGTGGATTTTTTAATAAATATCTGGGGGACATGACTGTCATGGATCCTGGGATTTGAGGCTATACTTTTGGAAATCATTTCCCAGAGTCTCAGGGCATTTAAGGAAGCCACACAGAGGCAACTGAATAGTGAATAGGAGCAAGGCCATCAGCCAGGCAGGGGCAGATTAGTGGGATCGATGGAGCACAGATAGCTCAATTACTCCTTTGTATAGCAGGGAAAGGAAAACACACACACACACATACACACACCACCACCACCACTACCACCACCACCACCACCACCACCACCACCAGAGGCTGCTAACTCCTGGCTATGAGCAACATTCAGAAGAGAGATTTGAAAGATATATAAGTAATATTTCCTACTCCCTCCCTGTATAGGAGAGGCATAGTGCATCAAATGAAAGCTGAAATGTTCTAGTAACTGAAGTTGGCAGCATTAGAGCTGGCAAATCTCTATGGTCACACTATCACTTGGGAATTGGAATGTTTAAGCAATAATAGCACCATGGCTTTGTACTTTACATCATATCTTTGCATGTGGTCTTTAGTCCACTCGTCAGTGTTTGCAGAACACTTCAGGAGTCCCAAAAGAATTTAAGAACTGCTCTAAAGAAGAAAAATTACCAGTGACAGAAGAGCACAATTTTATGTCTTTTTCTTTTACATTTTGTGTTTGAGCTTTCTTTATCAAAATTCTAATTGGTAATTATAAAGCCATAAAAAAGCAATATTTTTATGACTATTAAGTTCTGGCTTTGGGCTTTTCTCTTTCTGTAGTGCATAGATTTTCCCAAAAAAGTCTTGCATGTGTTAAAGTAAAAATGCATGTTACATTAACAATCTGAGTTTAGAAATCCAGGCACCTAACACCAACAGAGTTAATATTTGCTTTGGACTGTTCTGCTTATTTAGTTTCAAGCTTTTCCAAAGAGCTAACACAAAACGGCAGCTTTCTTATTTGCCTAGCAAGCATGTGATTTCACACACAGTGTATGATGTGCTTCTGCAGAGACTGAGTATTAGCTGTTCTTCATGTGAGCAGTGTACCTAGCTGTGTTGGGAAATATGAACTTTGTAGTTGCACCATACAGCAAACTATTGAAGCTCATGTCAGTTACACTTTGGAAATGTCTCCTCTTTATCATGCTTCCTCTTATTCATTCCTGTTCCTATTTCACTATGAGTATGTGACCTTCTAAACAGTTTAACTTCCTAATAGGTCTACCCATCCCTCTCCAGTTCCTTATCCAGCTGGTTATCCCCCAGGCTACAGCCAAAATCTGACCACTTCATTGCCATCCTTTTATTGCCTCCTCACTCCTTATGGGATAAGGTTCAAATTCTTTCAGCAATTATTTAAGGGCTTTCTAAGTATCACCCACGAAGTTCCTTTCCCAGCTGTATTTCCTCCGCTGCCTCTCACATGCCCTCGTGTCAAGCCACATTGGCTGAGCATGATCATACCTTTTGTTCCTAGCCTTTATTCTGCAGGAGGTTTCTTGCATTTTCCTTTTCACTTGAATAAGTTCTCATCTGTGAAGTTTACTATGAATATCCTTTTTAGGTAAAGTCTTCTCCAATCTATCAATCTCTCTTCTGCTTCTACAACACTTGGCATATTCTGTATTCCATTTAATTAAAGCCAGGGAGACATAATAGCTAATACATTTTGAGCTTTTTTGAAACATTTTATAAATTCTTAATGTTAAAAATTGTATGTATATTTTAAATTATTTATACTTAATGCTTTTAAGGTATTCAATGTGATGCTTTGATATATGTATATATTGTGAAATGATTAGCATATTCAAGTTAATTTACATATCACATATGTACCCTTTGTGTGTGTGTGTGTGTGTTGTGGGGAGATAAGAACCTTGAGATCTACTCTCTTGGCAAATTTTAAATATATATAGGTGAGTATTAATTATAGTCATCACACTATGTATTAGGTCTTTAGAACTTATTCATTCTATAAGTTAAAGTTGATATCCTTTGACCAATATCTCACCATTTTTTCCCTACATTCCCAAATCCATCCTATACTCTGCTTCTATAAGTTTTTTTATTGTTTTTTTTCTTTTTAAATTCAACATATAAGTGAGATTTGTATTTGTAAATAGGTATTTGTCTTTCTGTGTAAAACTTATTTCACTCAGCATAATGTCTAGGTTCATTCATACTGTCATAAATAGAGGATTTTCTTCTTTTGTTTTTAAAGGTGAATAGCATTCATATGTGTGTTTGTGTATCATTTTCTTTATCCATTCATCCATTAACAGACAGGTTGTTTGCATAGCTTGGCTATTGTGAATAATGCTGTGATTACCATGAAAATGTAAATATCCCTTTGATAAAGTGCTTTATGTCCTTGTGATATATATCTAAAAGTGGTAGAAGTAGGATGACTCAATCATATGGTTCTATTTTTTACTTTTTTAGAATCTCTGTTCTTTTTTTAAATTTTATTTTTAATTGAGCTTGAGAGAGAGAGAGAGATTGATATGACAGTGAAACATTGATTGGTCTCCTCCTGTACACCTGGGATTGAGCCTACAACCTAGGCATGTGGTCCCACGTGGTATCAACCCTGCAACTTTTTGGTGCACAATGATGCCCAACCAAGTGAGCCATACCAGCCAAGATCCTCTGTACTGTTTTTTTTCTTTCTTTTTTATTATGGCAGAACCTTTCCCTTGTCTCTACATCTTTGCCAATACTTTTCTTTTGGCTTTTTGGTAATAGTAATTCTCACAGGTATAAGGAAATATCTCATTGTAGTTTTAATTTTTTTAATGTGTTTTTATTGATTTTAGAGAGGAGAAAAGAGATGGAAAGAGAGGAAGAGGAATAGCAATATAAGAGAGAAACATTGATTGGTGGCCTCCCATAAACTCCTCCATCTGGGATGGATCCTGCAATCTGGGCATGTGCCCTGACCAGAAATCAAACTTGTGATCCTTTAATGCACTGAATAATGCTCAACCAACTGAGCCACACCAGCCAGGACTGTGGTTTTGATTTGTATTTCCCTGATAATTAATGATGTTGAGCATCTTTCATAATAGCTAGTATTTACGGAGCACTTCTTCCATGAAAAGCACTCTTAAGCAACTTACATTTATTTATTTATTTATTTATTTATTTATTTATTTATTTATTTATTTA
>JAAGEH010000286.1:16111547-16490037 GCA_011751065.1 Lasiurus cinereus | reverse complement strand
TTATTTATTTATTTATTTATTTATTTATTTATTTATTTATTTATTTAATAGTCACCTTAATCCTGTGGGCTTCATACTGTTACTGTCTTCCATTTAATAGTTGGAGAATGTGAGCACCTTTCAGTTAAGTAACTCTCCCTACCTTATTAGTAGCAGGGCTCCAGTCTTATTCATGCATTCTGAGTCCAGAGACTATGCTTTAACTGTTGTGCCACGCATGCTGCTAGTTGTGTTGCATTTTGTCTTGTAGAGTTTAATCTTGAATAGAGAAAATCTTTATATTTGTATGCCTAGCAGAAACATAGTATCTGGCATATTGTAACCAATCAATAGCTTTTTCCAGTGTCTTTGGATTAATATGAAATAGAATCCTTGCATTGAGGGAAGTTTGATTTTCAAAAGTTTATGGAAAATATTCATAGGAAAAAATAGGAAATGGTTAGCACAGTCAATAACAAAAAATCTATGATATGAAGATGTACCATGTGGCTTTTGATGTTTGACATATATCTTTTATTTTTAGTATTTTTAAATTTTTTTCTCCTTTTTATTGAATTTATTTGGGTGATACTAGTTACCAAAATTATACAGGTTTCATATGCACAATTCTGTAACACTTCATCTGTACACAGTATTCTGTGTTCAATACCCCAAGTCAAATCTCCTTCTATTACCATTTATCTCCCCTACCTCCTCCTTTATCTCTCTTGACCCCCTCCTCCCAGCATTCACATATATATTTTACAGTTTCTCAGTTACATCAACAATACTGGATAAATGAATAACCCATATTTATATGTAGTCTATTTTCCAAGCACATGCAATTTTTCATTTTCAATAGATTTCATTGGATTTCCATATACATCATCATAAATTGTCATATAACTACAAAGTTTTGAGAATGAATACCACACTTCCAAAATGACATATTTCTAAATCCCATGTATATCAGTTGTTTTCATTGTCCATATGTTTACCTTGGGTGACTGTTAGATAAGGTGTTATGCTGGAAATTTCCTTTGTAGAATAGCTTCCAGATTTTAAAATTAAATGTAAAAATCAATGGATTTCTGAGTAACAAACTCTAAAGTTATACTAATCGCCTAGAAGATATTTAATATATACTTATTGATTGAATATGTGCCAGTAATCATATTTATATGTTAAAGCTGCCTGCAATTCAAAAAAGGTAAAGAAGAAAGTATTTTCAAGTTGATTCCAGAGATGTTCTTTGTCATCTGTATAATATACTCACAGAGGTAGAATTATGGTTGGAAAGCATGTACTTATCCCATAATTTTTTAGGACTCTTAAGAGGAAGATAGCTTGAAAATTACCATTGGCTTTTCAGACAGTGACAGTCTAAACATTTCAGTCTTTTCTACTTGGTTTGTTTGGTTATTAATTCATTTCTTCCTGGGAGGACAATAGCTTTTGGAGTTCTTTCCATTATAGAACTTTAATGAGATTCCTAGACGGGAGCCATGACACATCTGAACCTTTGCTGAAACTCTTAGAGCTCATCTTTGTAACCTGGAACTCTTTAATGGGTATGAACAGTGAACTGTTTTTAACCTTAATGACACATTTGTCTTTAAAATATGTTAAAAATAGCAGATCCAAAGAAGTAATATTATAATATTCAGTTTAGGGGAATTTTTAGTGTCATTATCTCCTTGAGCAGTAACCATGAACAAATTATCAAAGACACTATCTCTTTTAAATGGAAAGATGAACCAAATGTATTAGCTCCTCAATAGGATTGGGAATCTGTGGGGAACATAGTTCTAAAACAGAAGTTGCTGGGCTTCACCTCAGTCTCAGGTCACTCTGTTCAGCAGAGGTCTTGGTCTGTCAGCACCTCCCGAGGTCCACCTGGGAACACACCTGCCTAGGCTGAGATCACCTGTGCTGATGGATGCAAAACTCTGCCCTGGATGATTTTTATGTCCTTCTTTGCACCGTAGTCAAGGAATATAGATGGCATTATCTAAATATAGAACATGTTCCATTGACTGAAGAAATTTAGGCATCATTTTTTCTTTAATTCATAGAATATTTTATGTGTTTTAGGTTTATGGGAAAATTGAAAATTGAGTTCCCATTAACTTTTTCAACAGTGCCCTCTCCCAGTTTCCTTTTATTAACATTATATTTTAGTATGGTCTCATTGTTAGAATGGTTGAGTCACTATTGATACATTATTATTATTATTATTATTATTATTATTATTAACAATAATCTATACTTTATATTAGGTTTCCCTCTCAATTTATGGGTTTGGACAGGGTATAATGACTTGTATCCACCACTGTAGTGTCAGAAAAATTTCACTGCTCTAAAAATTCCCTGTGTTCCATGTATTCTTTCCACCACACCTCACTGAATCCCTGACAACCACTGATCTTCTCCCTGTCTCCATAGTTTTGCCTTTTCTATAATGGCATATAGTTGGAACAATACAGTGTCTATCCTTTTCAGATTGGCTTCTATCACTTAGCAATATGCATGTAAGGTTCTTTTGTGTTTTTTTTCATGACTTGATAACTCATATTCCACTGCAAGGCTGTCCCACCATTGGTTTATCTATTCACCTACTGAATGACATCTTGGTTGCTTCCAAAACTTAGCAATTATGAATATAACTGTCATAACATTCATGTGCAGGTTTTTGTGTGAACTTAAATCTTCATCTCAGTTAAAAGTTGTAATTGTGAAAAGTACTTGTGATGGAAAGGAAAGACGTGGATTTTAAAATCAGAAATACTGGATTTAAATCCCAACATTTTCATTCAATAAAAAGTTCTTGGCAGTCTATATGTGTACTTAGGTATAAAGTGCTGCTCTCTCTGTTGAGTGCCTCATCTGCATTAAAGAGCTTTATTATATCTCTGGACCCTTATCTGAAAGATGCCTATGTTCTCCAGTTTTTCTTTTTATACTTATCTATGTTCTTTTGAAAATGAGATGAACAATCATTGAAGAAGTTAGTATGCCTGGGAATAAATGCTCATTTGCTATATAGCAGCCCATTGAGAGATAGGTGATCAAATATATTAGTTTATTTTTTGGTATTCCTCCAATCTACAGGGTATTTTTTTAAACATCTATGTCTAAATGTGGAAAGCATTATAACACTTTTCAAGCAATATTCCTAAATTGGCCATCATATAAAATGAAATATGAACATGTAATCACTCTCTCTATATCTATAATTGTGATGAGAATTTGACTTAGTTAAGAATTAATTTTGAGCCCTGGCTCTACCACATATTGGCTTAGTGATGTTGGAATCTTCTTTTAGCTTTGCAGGGTGAACAGTGCCTTATCAGTATAATGAAGTATCATAATATTTGTACAATATACTAGTTTTATGCTCAAAATACAGGACTTTGTGAGGTCCAAATGCAAAAACATACTATATATACATACATATGTTGTGAACTATAAAGTACTATAAAAAGTCCATTATTATTACATCATTGCTCTACTATATCACTTGTTTATAATTTAGCTAATTCTTTACTAAATCAAAGTGTAATATATGTTTTATGTTCATATGAAATCCTAGTATTCTGATGTCAGAAGAGAATTAATATAGTTATGTTCTGCCTAATTTCCTCCATGTGTTAGGAGCCTTTGAGAACAGTTGCCAAAGTGCATTAAACATGCAAGGACTGTATTAGAGGAAACACTAATGTTATAAAAAAATGAGGAGGGAGCTAGTGAGCTGAGGGAATCATCAGAGTGCAATGTAAACCTGACCCTAAGGAAAAGGAGGTTCAGTAGACTTGTCCTAAATTGCCATGCAGTCTAAGGAATGTTTGCCAGAAAGTTGGGGAGTCTTTGGCCATAGTCAGATCTCAGAGAAGTCCCTTGTCTCTCAGCACCTTGCATGCCTTCATATTGCTGCTGCACTCAGTCATGAGCTGGGAACAGCTAGTACAAAGTATGGCTTTAACACAAACTTGGTGATGGCTAGTAGAGTGTCCCAGTTGGAAAGGTACATTCCCTGCAGTTGGGACCTATCAGGTACATTTCATGTCCATCAAACCTCACAAACATTTTTTCCTTTGAATAGTAAAGAGGAAGCATTGATGTAGTGATGCTTATATGAGGCTGTGACAATAGAAAGCAGGAGCAGTGAAATATGACATAAACTTTTGCAAGCTTGGAAAACCAGCTACAGATACCTTTCTCAGGAGAAGGTGTTCCCATGTAGAGTTTAACAGCACTTCACACGCTTGGGTTCCTGTGTGATCACAATCTACAGAAGACCCATTTTCTTGTAAGAACTTATTTCCTTTATCTAGTTTTTTTTCCCCCCTACTTGTCCATGATAGCTAGTTTTCCAAAATTTCTTCTATGATATATTAAACAGTTTTATAAATTAAAGCATAAATATGGCACATTTTATTTTTTTATTCTTTTTAAATTAATTTGTATTGTTGACAGTATTACAGATGCTCCTATTTCCCCCCTTCCTTCTCTCCAGTCCCTTCACCCCCCCTCCCCCACATCTCCCTCTACCTGGCCCCTGCTCCACTCCAGGCCTTCCTTGCACTATTGTCTTTGTCATTGGGTTATGCATATACAGTAGGTCCTCGGGTTACATTGGAGATCCGTTCCTACAGGGCAACTTAACGGGATTTTCGCTGTAAGTTGGAACCCACCTAAGGAAGCACCTACGTCACTCACATGGAGCACATACACAGCAGTAATGAAGTGAAACAGTAAAAAAAGAGAAAAATTTAAAAGAAAGCTAACAATTCCTGACCTTTACTTGTGGTAAATAAATAATAAAAAACATAAAGCACATATGTATATATGTCGAGATGACGGAACTATTTTTTATTTATAAATACTGTAAATGGGAGATGGCAACATAACCACGAAATGACGACGTCGAGTGTGATGTAGCCTAAGGACTGCCTGTATGCCCATATTTCTTTGGTTAATTTACAAGTGGCCAGTAGTACTATGAAATGGAGCTTTCAGAGTTAAAGTATTTGGGAGTAAGGATCAGTTTCAAAGCCGGAGACAACTTCATGTCCAGATTTCACATGCTCTTTAAAACATTCCTCCACTCTAACACCCTTAGAAATGATATCACTAGCTTTCAATACAGCTTTCTATATTTCTCCTCACTACTCATTGCCTTCCTAAATTATCATGTTCTCGTTCCCCCTTTTCCTCCCACTCTTCAATTAAGAATAATAACTGTCAGGGAAAATGGAATATATAAAAAGTTACTGTTAATATTAATTCATGACACATTGTTTCTCCAAGTTCATGCATTCCATAGTTACTTCATTGAGCTGTCATTGTGGACGAGCTACAATGGGTATTATTTTCCAAGCTTACTTGGTCTTTGAGGTGACAAAAGATCTCCAAAGTCTGGAAGATGATTTCCATTCAATAGAACAGATTATGCTGATTTCCTAGGTGTATATAAATATTTGTATTACTCTAAAATTGTATCTTCCCTGTGGTTTTCATCTCTTTCAAAAGTATTATCTTGAAAAAATATTTCTATTTTTCCTTTTTCTTCAAAACTGGAAAACTAGATTTTATAGTAAGCTAGGTTTAGTTCTTAAAGAAAAGGAAAATGCAATGGACAGCCATCATTTTCTTCCTATGACTTTAAATTATATTATAATGCCTCTGGGGAGTTGTCAATTAAAAGCATGGAATTTACACAAATCTCAGTCTCGGATACCAGCCAGCACTCTGTGCTGAATATGTGGGGAAACCTATTAAATGGATGTTTAACCTTTATTACTTACCATGTTTGATTTAAATATATATCCTCAGGAGACATAGGCAATGCTAATTGGGATTCATATGAAAAAAAGGAGCAAAAAACTATTTTAACCTTTGTAAACCTTTTCTGGTACTTAGTTAAATACTTAATATGGGATATTCCAGAAGTGATGCTACTGGAACAATCCAGAAGCAGAAGTTTACTACTCTGCTCATTCAGTAGCCTTAACAACTAATTTCCTATCACTGGTAAGTCATTACCTCAGTGATAAATTAAAATTACCTAATGCTGTTGAATATTACTTTAAATGGCAAAGTAAAACAATTATCACAGGTTGTTATTAAGAGAAGTTTTCTGTGAAAATAATGATGGTCTTATTAGCTAAAATTCTTTGTGATACATCTTTCCTAAGACATTTTGAGAGGTAGTAAAGCTATTAGAAATATGTTGTTTGGGGATTTGAGAGTGTGATCAAGGACAGCTTTGATTTTCTCACATCAAGAGGTTTTTTAGATGTCACGGCATTAAATTACTTGCAGAAAACAAATTTACTAATGTCATAATAACTATGAACTCTTTTTGAAGGCAGACTCTAGTCTCAATTCCAAGTTTCCATTACTCCAGATGATACAATTAAGGTTTTTCATGAAGTGTCATGCCTGCTTTCCTGTTGATAGTGTTTTCAAGAATACAGTACTGTTATTGTTCTTGCTATAAATAACTGAACTGTGATCACAATATCAATATGATTTGTGTCAAAATGCACAGGAAAATATAAGTTTCACATTCAAATACAACTGATATTCTTAAGTAGTTAAGCCTGGACTTTCAAGATCAAAATATATGCAGAGCTATGGAGCATAAGTGTATTCATCTTTCCTTTGCATTATTTTAACCCAAGAAGTGTTCAATTATTGGTTTCTTCTACCTACCTCTTTTGATAAGCTAGTTTGTAGTTGAAGTCCTCAGGATCTGAATATAGTAAATATAAGAACTAATGCAAGAAGGAGAGCAGAAAGAAAATAATATTTAAAATATATATTTCTAAAATTTAAACTCTATGTGAGCATTATACTAATTGTCTGAGTGCAGAACAATTATATGATTCTCCTTATATGAGCATTTTAAAAACACAGCATTAATTTCTAGATAATTAGGAAAAGTGTGATAATGGACAATAGTCAATTTTATGAACTTCAACTATCATAAATTATTAATTACATAAATGTTTTTCATTTATAATAAGCAAACTCTATAGTATAAAGGAAAATATTGGTATGCTTAAACAATCTCCTGTTTAATCTTCTTCAGTGTGAAAATCAACTTTAAAATAAAATATAAAATATAGTCCTTTCCATATACAAACACACAGCATTAAGTATTTTTAAGGGTTTGTATTTAAGTTGATCCCTGCACAGAGAGAGGCCAGTGTTTGGCATATTGGCATAGACCCCATAGCCTCGTCACTGAGGAATGATGACATGGTAAACACAGAGTTCAGCTGTGGGACAAGTGTGTGGGAATCCCAGTCTCATCACTAGAACAAAGAATGTGCAGAGAGTTGCCAAAGAAACCTTCAAGTCTGGTGCTTTCAGTGATGTTCTCAAAAGACTAGATCTGTGCACTGTTTTGCATGTATGTTATATATTATTAAAAAGATTTTTTAAGACAAAAGTAGATTTTTTAAAACAATTTTAAGATACTGACTTCTAATCACCCTAGCACTTCTCACCATCAACTTCTTGGATCGCTTTCTGGAATGCTAAATGCAGAGAAAAGAATACGAGCTCTAGAATATGTTCTTGAGAATTACTTTCAATATAGTGCAATGGGCTTTATTTTACCCTTTATTATTGAGCTCCTGCAATTGGTGCTACAAAAATATTTTAAATGAGTAAAATGTAGGCTTTTCCTTCAAATAACTTACAGTATAGTGAAGGAATTATACTACTGATAAATTCCCCCATTTTTAAGGAAAATTAAACATATACATATATGTACATATAATTTATATATATATAATTTAAACTCCATGCAAGCAGGTTTATCAGGATTTATTTATTTGTTTGTTTGTTTGTTTGTTTGTTTATTCCTGCTGCATTCTCCAACCTGGACCTGGAATAGTGATTGGCACAGAGTAGACACTTAGTATTCAATGAATAGATGAAAATGAATGAATGATAAAAATTATGAATATAATATATAGAGAAAAGAAACAATATATTTGGCTTTAAGCTCTTTTCAATTGATTAATGTATAACATAGTGTGGATTACACTTTATCTTATTATTGCTATGTTAATGAACATTAGGTTAGTCCAGTTTTTTAGTATTCAAAACAATGTTGTATTATATTTGTATACAGTTGTGCATTTGTGCAAAAATTTTTGTAGGATGGATTCCCAGTGGTAGAATGACTGGATCAAAGGTGTTAGCTTTTTAAATTGAGTGTATACCATCAAATTGTGCTTCCATACTTTCTATTCAATCTTAAATATTATATTTTTTATTCAGTGTTCTCTGACAATTTGATGGAAGCTTTGAGTTCTCTTTCTATAAAAACAAATGTTTTATATCATAATTTAGGGGTTTTTTAAATTACTTTAGAGGAATTACAGATGCATTGGAGCTCACTTATGGACCCAAAATTAAGGAATTCTAACAAGCATAGTAGAACCTGTACATTTACTAATTTAAAATGTATGTGGCATCTCTCAAAAAATAAAAATAAGTATGTATGGCTTAAATCAACTCTGTTGCTTCTAAACAATTTCTAAATAGAATTTTTGCTTATAACTTAACCCCAAAAAGAAATTTAAATGCTAGTGTTGAAAGTAAAGAGACATTAAGAAGACCTAATAGTTTATTGCATTTTATTAGGGAAATTTTATTTGCATTTATGAATTTGGGAAAATTGCCAGTCTTAGGACATATTCCTTATGAAGGCCAAAGATTTACTATGTAGAAATTACTATAATAAAAATATGGAGTTTGCCCTCAAAGAGGAGACCAAATGTCACTTAGTGCCTCTATGTGATCCCTGCTATGACATTCTGGTGACATAATTCATCATTCCATCTATAGAAACTAATGAAATTTATTCCAAGAAGCCTTTACCAGTACAGTATAATCAAGCTCGTTGTGGGGATTCTTTTCTCTGCATTCACACAGCACTTAGTTAACCTCTTAAGCAGAGCATATGAATTCCATCATGTTCCTTGAGGAATAGGCCCCAGTATTCGTTTTATGTGTTTTCCCACAAAGAATACTTAGCAATGTGCCTGTAGTTGGTGCTCTACAAACAGATGATGCATGAAGATACAAATACATGATATTTGAGATGGGCCTTAAGGATATACAGAAATTCAGCCAGAGCCTAAGGAACAATGATAAAATAAAGGCGAGATGGGGCAAAGCCTAAAGTATTTGGGAAGAATTATGACTTATCCAGACTCATAGATCATTCCATGTTTATAGTATACTGAGCTATGGGGAAATGGTAAATTAAGAGGATAGTTTTCAACACAGTGGTGTAAATACTGATACTCCTTTAAAATTTGTATTGTATTTTTTAATATATTTTATTCATTTTTTACAGAGAGGAAGGAAGAGAGCTAGAGAGTTAGAAACATCAATGAGAGAGAAACATTGATCAGCTGCTCCTACACGGCCTCTACTGGGGATGTGCCTGGAACCAAGGTACATGCCCTTGACTGGAATCGAACCTGGGACCTTTCAGTCCTCAGACCAATGCTCTATTCACTGAGCCAAACCGGTTTTGGCTAAAATTTGTATTGTTTTTATAAGTCACCTTTGTAAAACATGATATGAATTCTTACATTGACCTGTACTTTTTAAATAATTGAATATTTTGAGCATTATAATATACCAAATTTGGGAGTAAAGAACACATATCTTAAAATATATTTCTGAATACCAGCAGTATTTTAAAATTTAATAAGTTGGTCCTCTTTCCTCTAAATGTTATGCCACAATGTCTTCACCATTGTATCTAATGATAAATTGTAATGAATATATATATTACTGATTTTCTTATTCATAGGGCTTATACAATTATACCTACTTTATGATATATGACCCTTTGAAAGGCAATACAGAAAGTAAATGTTAAGCAAATGTATCCCTGCTCAGATTCAGCAAAGACACAACTTGGCCCCCAACTATTTAAGTTTACTGAAAGGAAATTGAAAAAGGAAAACAGAGGAGAAACACCCTTCTATCTATTTCTCAAAAATAAGTTCCATCAGCTCTCTTCTCCCTTATGGCATCCTTTCTAAATTACTTGGGAATTACAGGGCCTTAAAATCACCTTCCCGCCCCAACACACACACAGTCTTACTTGTTTTACATTACATGACCTTGACAAATATCTTACTCTTGTTTAATCCAATAAAGTATGGGAAGAAATGTGAAATAACTTTGTGTCATTGAATCATAAAATCACAGGTTTGGAAGATACTTTAAAGCTATCTACTTCACTCCCTATTAAAAGAACTATGATATATTATCATATTAAATAAAATGTCATTTATATAGTTTAGAAAGTACATATAGCATGTATAATTTGTGTTTGTGGCACAAGAGTTAGATTTGTTAGAATGTTTCTTGACATTTCTGTAAAGAGATTGCATCTCATATTCCTAGAGTCAGGAATCAATGCCCTTGTATAGTTTAATATAAGATGTTTTGTGAGGAAAAAAGTTTGAATTTGATAAGAGCAAGGTAGTTTTATGCACCTTTTCTAGATCCATCCCTTCATTCATATTCAGTCCTACTGAATGTTACTTAGTTCTATACAAAAATTCTATTTTGTAACAAAGTTTCCTTTATTGGAAACCACATTTTATTGAATGAAGGAGGCCAACTGTTGAAAATCTAAACTAGTGGTTCTCAACTAGATTGGATTGGCGGGGGGGGGGGCCCCCCCCCAAGAGACATTTTCCTTCCATGGGACATTTGTCATGTCTGGAGATTTTCTTTTCAAAACTGGAGGAGGGTAGTTTTGGCATTTATGGGCACAGGTATGGATGCTGCTACCATACATAAAACAGTATCCCACAGTAAAGATTTACTGGTATCCACCCAAATGTCAGTGGTGATGAAGTTGAGAAACACTGCTATATATGGATATAACAAAATATTGACGTGTTTTAGTTAGAATTGTACATATCTTAATTTATTAATAAAGCATTTTGGGACACTAGCAAGTTTACCTGTCAAATTCATCAAATAAGTGAGAAAGTAACTTCTAAGAATAACTTTATTTCTACCTACTTCTCCCAACAATTCATTTACACAAATAAATTTACCTAACATTTCTGTATAAGTGACATTTCTTATAAGCTCTGAGTCAATTATATTTTATGATCACTTGCCTGAGATTCTATATGTCAGAATTATTTAGTCAGGAGACTTTTCTTATGCTGTGATTTTCCTATGTACATATTTTCATTGAATTATCCCATGTAGCCTTTCTAGTTCTATTGTTTTCTATCTTTAGTTAATTGTCATTCATAAAAATTTAAATAATTATGTATATATTTTCAAATATAATGGTTTTATAATTTATTTTTATAGAAACATTAGTGTATTAATAATTTATAACAATATCTTAATTTATAGGACACATCAAATATATTTATTTTCTAGCCCATTTTAAAGCCTCTTATATCATATGTATGTACATGTAAATATAACATGTACCGCATAGAAGTGCACATGCTTGTACACACACACATTTCTTATATATTTTACACTTAACCTCTTTGATGTAGGACATCATAGGTATTCTATATTTCAATAATGTCCAATAATCTCTAGGCTACAAAACCATGAATAATTTATCCAACTTATATTATAGGGAGAAAATTAGAGAGAAATTCTAAGGTAAATTTAATTCAGGCTTGGCAATTCAAAAATAAAATCGCTTCTATGAAAAGTATAAACAGAATCATTTGTGTTGACAAGTATTTTGCATCTCACTGGCACTTCATCTTAAAGACAGACATCTTTAGAAATCAGGATGCTAATTCACACCAAACCTCAGTTGTCTTTGTAGCCACTTCATCCCTAGGGAGTTGAAGAGATTAGCTTTCTCCCAGATTTAAGCATTTACTCTTTCTCTCAGGTGAACCTGGACTTTAGTATACTCTTACCAGAAGAGGAAGGTTAATGATTATAACAAACTTGAAAATTATTTTTAAAATCATCATAATTGTGGACCCTAATTTCACCCAATTGATTATCATTCATTCTGCCCTAAATTTGTAGACCAGTGCTTCTGGTCTTTTATCTATTGGCCTCATTCTTGTCACATGTCATATTTTCCTTACGTTTTTTATGTTCTAAAGAGTCCTACCCTGGTTAATTTTGGATGTCAAGTTGTCATTAAAAGACCCAATGCATGAATTTTTAAATAATTTAAATGATCTCTGCTTTAAATCATCTTCAAATTATTGTGGTCATCACAAGTAACAAAATGACATTTACAAATTACAGAGCACAAATAATCCTTACTTTATCATGAAAGGAAAGGGGGGGGTGTTTTCTGTAGTTTCATCTATTAACTCTTACAAAAATGTTATATTGTTTCTCTTCAAAAAAGAGAGTACTATGCAAAAACAAGTTCCTGTTTTATATGAATCAAAATTTATGACACCCTTGAGAATATATGGTAGGAATAAGAATTCTCAAAATCCCTGTGTTGTCAACTCCTTCCTGACTTTGAAAGTTAATTTCAAAATGGAAAGGACTCCATTTTGGAAAGGACTCCACAATGTTCAAATGAGAAATCACCTATTCAAAGCCCATTTTATCCCAGGAACTGCTCGTAGGAATGCAGAGACTAAACATGCATGATCCCTTTCCTGTTGTAACTGCACTTTCATCACCAATACACTATGGACTTGAAATCTGTGGAGCTTTACCATTTTTTAATAAAATTTGATGTGTGTATATATGTAGCATATTAAAATTGCCTAGGGAAGAGAAAAGAAAAATGGTCTGTATGAAAGAATAAAGCATTACATTTTTGGAAAAGGAATTTTCTTACTTCTCTTTTCTTATTGTATACCTGGCAAAGGATTCCTCTTGTTGGTACCTAAACTCTGTAAGTTGTTTTCACTTCTTGACTAACCATGGGAGCATCGTCGGTTGTCAAAAGATGTGCTTTTATAATGATGAGATTATTAGAGGTGGATGTCCTGCCATAATTGAAGGTATAGGTCTAGATAATTTTAGAGTTATTGCATATTCAAACACCTGGCTACAAACTGATAAATAAAATAAAACATTAAATCACAAAATGGTTTCCTTGGCTTGACATATCTGCCCCTGGTTAATGCATTAACAGATGTTAAAATGTACTATTAAATTCCATATTTAGAAGCCAAAGAATTGTAGAAAATTATTCTGTGTTGTGAAATAAAGTAGTTTCTTAACTTCAAGTAGTTTGTATGTTTGCAACCATATATCTCAATCCTCACAATTCTTATTTTTATTTTAATAAGGCTGAAGAGATCATCTCTTCATTTACAGGCTTATACTTTTCAATAGATTGAAGTTAAAGGAATTAGAGTTACAACATGGAAAAGACTAAGCAATTTAAAAAGTATTGAGGTTATAGCATTGAAGATCCAGTAAACAACTTTAGTAAATCTTATCTCCAATAGCAAGTGAAAACCACATTCGCATGGGATATAACATGTGTTCTTTATTTCAATAATGTTAAAATGCTGGAAAATAGTTGTTATGTGACATAAAAACATATAATTTGTGTTCTTTTTAATGTTTTTGTTCACCGGAGCAAAATTGCTTTAAAGGTAAATAGCTTCCTTAACTGACAGAATTTTTAAATAGGGATTTTACTACTGTTTTTTTTATAAAGGCTAATTATTTTTATCTCAATATGAAATTTTGTGTGTGTTGTGATTCATGGGTAATGGTGAAATATGCCATTCACCCTGCCTTGTTTCTTCAGAAAAGTCATGGTCTTATTTATATGTTGCAAATTGCCTTAGCTTTGCACTTTAGCACCACCTGGTGGACAAAATATTTTCCTCTGCCATTAAATTTAGCCCCTTCACTCTATATCCAATTATATCTTAATTATAAAAATACTTAATTTTAAAGATTATGATTAACAGTGTCAGGTAAAACAAATCTGAGGTGTTTCCTAAGTACTATTGACAAGTTAAATATCTGAGTTTTTCTAAAACTACATGAATATATATAGATTTGAATAGTCTGTTACATATATAAATATTGTGGGGGTTTTTTCTTACAATTTAAAATTTTTATCATTTACATTTTATATAGAATTAAATAAGTATAAGAATTTTTCAGTGCCTTAGTTGAAAATTATGGTTTCAGTTAGATTGTTTGCATTTTGAAAATATTTTAGGAAGAATTTTTATACAACAAATTCTTATTGTAATAATAATTTATATACAATTAAAATTCAAAGTACTGTTTTAACCATTACTACTACAATATAAGCCATTTTCATGCTTATTTTCCCACTTATAATTAAAATGTATTGCAGCCGTATATGTATTAGTTTTTTTAAATACTTTAACATTTTTTTCCAGAAGATAAATATGATGATATTTTCAAGTAAAAAACAATTATATTTTAAGTTAGTTTTGATAATTTAATACATGTTCATATTTGTCTAGTTTCACACTTCTTTGAAATATAGTGAATGTTTTTCTCATGAAATACAGAGAGCCTGGCCCTTTGTGTCTCAGTGGTTGAGTGTCGACCTATGAACCAGATAGTCACAATTAGATCCCTCTTTAGGACACATGCCCTGGTTGTGGCCTCAACTGGTCCGATGGGTAGTGTGTAGGAAGCAGCTGATCAATGATTCTCTCTCATTGATGTTTCTCTCTCTCTCTCTCTCTCCTCTCTCTCTCTCTCTCCCCCCCCTCTCCTTTCCTCTCTGAAATCAATTAAAATATATTTTTTTTAAAAAATACAGATTTCACTATATTCATTAGAAATACACTCTTATGTATGCCCTGATAAAATTAGAGGAGGGAGGCTGTAAATTTGAATTATATGACATTCAAGGCTTAGTAGCTAAATAAGAGCTGATTATATTTAGATAGTACTAGTGTATATGTTTTAGTTTCACACTTTTAGTGTGTCATTTAAGATAAAATAATAATAACCTTCATTAAGATATGCATCTTAAAATGAAGTTATTTATAGCAGTCTCCCCTGCTCCCCTAATCCAATACTTCACTTCTTATGTTTCAGTTACCAAAGACAGCCAAGGTCAGAAAATATTAAAGGGAAAATTCCAGAAATAAATAATTCATAAGTTTAAATGAGCACCATTCTGAGTAGTTTGATGAAATCGATGCCATCCTGCCCTGTTTTATTTTATTGTTAACTAGGGGCCCAGTACACAAATTTGTGCACCTTGAAAAAACTGTGGGCCATGAGGCTGCGGTGAGCCCAGAGGTGGGTCTCAGACGATCCTCCACGCTCCTGCCCAGCCCCTCTCGTTGTGGTCTGCAGTCCCCTGTCTGCCACAGCCCCGCTCCTGCCACACTTGTTCCCACACACTGATGGCACTGGCCCCACTTGTACTCGCTGATGGCGTGGAGCAAGCAGGGCTGGTGCTGTCAGTGGGTGCCAGCAGCAGCTGCTGCCCCATTGCCCCTCAGGAGCAGGGAGAGGTGGAAAAGCCCTTAGGGGCTATGAGGGCTGGCAGTTGCCACTAGCATCCACTGACAGTGCCAAGTGATCAGAACCGGTGCAGGGGACCAGCAGTGGGTGCAAGTGGGGCCATCACCAGCAGCAGGTGTGAGAGGCGGCTGCTGGCCCCAATCTCCCCTTAGGAGCATGGGGAAGTAGAGAAGCCCTAAGGGGCAGTTAGGGCCAGCAACTGCTGCTCATACCCATTGATAGTGCTGAGTAATTGGGGCCAGCACTGGGTGCCAGCAGTGGGTGCAAGTGGGGCCAGCACTGGCAGCAGGTGTGAGCGTCTGGTCAGATTGCAGTGTGCAGGAGCAAAGAATTTTCAGTAACCACCAGAGCCTCACCCCAGTGACAGCAACCAGTGCCCTTACTTGGTCTGGCTCTTCCACTCACCTGTTACATCATAGCGACTGGTTGTTCTGTTGTTCGGTTGTTCAATTGTCCTACCATTTGGTCTATTTGCTTATTAGGGTTTTATATATATAGATTATTGCTGTTAATCTTTTATTGTGCCTAATTTAGAAATTAAACATTATTATATGTATGTACAGGGTGGAGCGAAAATAGGTTTATAGTTGTTTGTATGGAACAATATACAATAATTAATAAATAATGATACAAGAATAAACTTTGTGTTTTGCATACTCACAACTGTAAGCCTACTTTTGCCCCATGCTCTATATGTAGAAAAAAATACATAGCCTATTTAGGGCTTGGTACTATCTGTGGTTTCAGGCATTTTTTGAGGGTCTTGGAGTGTATCCCAAGGGAAACTACTGTACTTTGTTACTTCAAGAAAATACTTAAAATATTCTGTCTTTTCCCTTTTTTCCTAAGGCCTTGGATTGTACACTGTAAGTTCAACATATGGAGATACCATTATCATGCCTTGCCGACTCGATGTACCTCAGAATCTCATGTTTGGCAAATGGAAATATGTAAGTGGGACCTCCCTTGGATTTGGTTAATTTGGCCTCTAGTTTTTGAAATAAAATTCCATCTGTGAGTGAATGTGAATCTAAAATGAACATATTGGAAATATTCAGCTGCAGAACAAATGTAAGAAGGTAGAATTCATGTGTTGAATATATGAAAAGAATTATTCCTAAGTTTTACATAGCAAATGCTATTTTAAAATAAAGCAAATAAATACCTAATTCTTAGGTCATATTAATCTGAAAAATCCAACCTTAAGTGTTAGAGGCAGAAGAAAAGGCAGAGTTCCAGAGAAAAGCAGGTGATGCACAGGACAGAGCCTCATGGAAGACAGCAGCCACACGCTCATGTTCTGCTTAGTGTGCCTATTGCCAGCACATCTAGGTATTTTTTGAAAATTAATCATCAATACTAAAAGCTCATTTCTGGTGATTTAGTCTAAGAACTTTGTTGATATGGTAGGTCCCTTTTACATTTAACATTGTTGACTTTATTCATTTTTTGCAGACAGTAAATTCATATTTTCTCAAGTATCAAGGTACAGATGAATCTGGAAATAGAGGGTAGATACTCTGGTAGGTGGATGTCGAGTAGTTAGGTAACATTGGCTGACAAAATGTCTCAGCTTAGTTACCAAAACCAACAAAAGGTGTTCTATGAGACAAGATTTCCCAATGTTGGATCACATGATACCCATGGTAGTTTATAAGCTTAAATAGACATGTTTCCTTGAACATAATGGCAAATGTGCCCCACCTTCTTGATATGTTAAAATATATTTGAATAGGAAGATGATTTGATAATCAGGTAATTTTTGAAGTTCATTTATTACAACACTTTTCAGAGCCTTTCATATATTAGGGTGCATTATGAATTGTCTTAGTTTGATTGATTTTTTAGGTTTATTTAACTATACAACTCCCCCCTTCACCAGATATCTGTAAAAATAAACATTCTACAGAACACACTTTAGGAAATGTGGTCATTGTGCTTACGGCTGCACCCAAAGGGTGGTATAGCACATTCTTTTAAAATATGGATTCTGAAGTCAGACCAGCATGTTCTATCACACACTCACTATGGGATTCTGAGCAGTGAATTAATCCCCATTTTCTCATCAATAAAATGAGTTGATAAGAATAATCTTCCCTGTAGTATTGTGAGGGTTGCATGAAGTAACTCATATCAGAGTGCTTGACACACAGATAGTTGCATGAAAAATATAAGCTGTTATGACTGGGGCTGCGAAGTCCAAAGCACACTATATGTGAGGGGCATGTGAAAGGAGAGCAAGGCTATGCCGTGACATAGCGCTTCACTGTGCTCACCCGCCTCTGTAATCCAGCGCACATTAAACTATTTCTGACTTCCTATAAAAGTGGATATATGAAGTGAAGGCCTATGAGGACAAAGTTTATTTGCACCCCTAAAATTCCTACAGTCTGAGGACTATGACCTGTTGGGTCAAATTTACTGCCAAAATTAGTAGAACACAGATGGTGCATGCTTCTGTGATCACAGACTTTTCTGAGGATAACCCAGGGAATAATTTTCACCTAAGCTGCACTGGCACTATGGTGGTGGAAACAAACAATAATGGCAATTTTCAAATGGTTAATTTAGTAAAAAGCTTCAGCAATAAACAGATGAGATGCATCTGATATACCATGTGCTCTGAAAATGGTTGATTTGCAGGCATAATATACAAGCTCTAATTTAATGTTGCCTGAAAGACAAATGGCAGGTTTGGAAATAATGAAAGGGAGCAAACATTGAAGAGGGATGGATCATCTCTTCCCCTACTGTGTGGTCACCTCCCAGTGAATGGAGATCCTAACTTTCAGTGCTCCCCTTTGCACCCCACTCCCACACCTCTTTGCCTGTATCTGTCTCAATGCCTGGTTTGGAGGCAGCATCTGATGGCTGTAGAGAGTGGTGCTAGGTGGTCATAATGGAGCCAGATTGCTGTGCTGCAATCTTGCTTTGCTGAGATACACTAGGTGGGCCTTTGGAGAAGTTATGTAACCAACCTCTGTCTCCATTGTCTAGCCTGGCTCTAATATCATAACTCTCTAGGTTGTTATGAGTATCACATTAATTAATGCATAGAAAGCTCAAAGAAAGCACCTGGTATATAGTTAAGTACTCAAAACTTAACTATTAGTTGAATGAATAAGTGAATGAATACACAAATTTGAGGATATTCAACTAACTAGAATTTAAGAACTCCAAGATTAGATTAGCAATTGCATTAGTTTGGGCCTGTATTACAAAATACCAGAGACATGGATTAAACGACAGATATGTCCCACAGCTCTGGATGCTGAGAAGCCCAAGATCAAGGTGCTGGCTGGCACATTTGACTCTTGGTGGAGGTCCTCCTGATTTATAGATAGCTGACAGTTTGCTATGTGTTCTTATAACCACTCCTCTGTGCTCTCATGAAGAGACAAACAACACCTATGTCTCTTACCTTCTTAAAAAGGCACTAATCCCAAATGAGTGCACCGTTGCGAGAACCTCATCTAAACCTGTATGCCACTCAAGCGCTCTGCCTCCCAATACTAACACATGGGGGCTAGGACTTGGACATGGATTAGATGAGGACATAAGTATTGCACCCAGAATAGTAATAAATATTAATAATTTTTAAAATGTAACACTTTGAAATTTGCCATGCACTTTAAAATGTTTTGTCATTTTTATTTTCTCAAAGGTCTTGAGCTAGGTAGAAGAGAGATTTCTCCTATTTTTTATTAAATTCCTTAATAAGTAAGAGAATTCTTATGGGAGCAGATGAAGAAATGAATTACATGTCTTAGTGCTTTTGGCAGAGATGTGTATGCCCAGATTATATTTTATTTTGATAAAAAGCTTTTATATGAAAGCCCTTTGAGCTAAGTTTTATGCCTCAGGTAGCAAAACTACAGATTTTAGAGATTAATCTGATGCTATTGCTAAATGGACATCATTGTTTCTCAAGGGCAAATACTGTTCCTCCATGAAGAGTCATTAAACTATGCTATATATAAAGGTCAGATGTGTCAGTCTTGGCTGAAAATGAAAGAAACGGGCATTTAAAGTACCATATGTAAATTAAAGTAATGAATATGCAGAAGAATTCCCCATGACTGCTAAGGTGTGTTTGTAGCTCAGGTGTATGCTTGTCTGATGATTAGCTGAATATCATTGTGTACATTTGTATATTTTTTTACATCTATTTTTTTTTCCTTTATATGAGACACAAAGCCAGCTCTTGTTAGTTTTAAAACAGTCACTAATTCTCCCCTCCAGATGCAGGGAAAGCTCTGATTCCTAGAGCTTTGCCCTTCCCTCTTAAGATATTTAAGCTGGTACTTGTAAAATAACTTTTAGCTTCTCGTACAAAGATTAATTTTCTGTACTCAGAGATTTATGTGAGGCTTGTATCCATAATAATTCTTTTTGGACATAACTGTAAATATCAATGGAAGAATATGACCAAAGAAATTTTGTTGTTCTGTATATGATCCTGAAACATCTGCATAAGCTTGTATTTTAAATGTATTGTTATTTTAACTTTTAGGAAAAGCCTGATGGCTCCCCAGTATTTATTGCCTTCAGGTCCTCTACAAAGAAAAGTGTGCAGTATGACGATGTGCCAGAATACAAAGACAGATTGAGCCTCTCCGAAAACTACACTCTGTCCATCAGTAATGCGAGGATCAGCGATGAAAAGAGATTTGTGTGCATGCTAGTGACTGAGGACAACGTGTTTGAGGCTCCTACAATAGTCAAAGTGTTCAGTAAGTAGTAGGCAGTATAAGTGCTAAGTAGGATTGATGGCTGGTACTAGGAAATGTTCCTGAGAAAGAAGAGAACTCTGTCGTGTCTCCACAAACAGGTTATCTATGTAAGAGGATTTCTAGCGATCTTCATTCTCATGCATTCTGTCAGTGAGGAAAACAAAACCAAAAAAAATTCAAAAAGGATTTTTAAAGTGAGGGACTATAAGAATATTCTCTGTTGTTTTGTTAGCTAAAGTTTCCTGTGTTGTGAAGTACTACTATATGAGAATTGGGACATGATCTTTAATATTCACTGACCTGTACAAATAAATATTCTTATACTACATACGTACACAACACAAACATATAATCATGCATACGAATATATATGTTTTAGGCAGAATTTTGATGGATCAAAACAATAAAATATAGGCAAAATCCAAACTACCTTACAATTTAGACATCTAAGCTTTATATGTGTGTGTGTGTATATCTATAATCAGTCCTCCCTACATACACACACATATCCTAACCTCTAATGCTTGCTGATTTATTTCTTCAAAGTGTTCAGTAGGTGAGGGAACCTCTTTCCACGTCCCGCGTGGTTTAGGGTTAACGGTTCAGGGTTCAAGTTCTGAAAGAGGCCGCACGCAAACGAAAAGAGAGACTAGAAAATATTAATTTGGCAATATTGGGGGGCCAGGCGGGAGCCTTCCTCTAGTTCAGTGGTTCTCAACCTTCCTAATGCCGTGACCCTTTAATAGAATTCCTCATGTTGTGGTGACCCCCAACCATAAAATTATTTTCATTGCTACTTCATAGCTGTAGTTTTGCTACTGTTATAAACTGTAATGTAAATATCTGATATGCAGGATGTATTTTCATTGTTACAAATTGAACATAATTAAAGCATAGGGATTAATCACAAAAACAATATGTAATTATATATTGTGAAATATTTATTTCTAATTACAAATAAATGAAATTTTGTCTTGAATCGTGGTGTAGCATGGATAACAGTCTTAATATGACAACAGTAAACTACATTCCTACATTTTGCTACACCGAGGAGCAGTGTGTTGGTTCCTAAGACCATGGGAAATAGGTGTTTTCCAATAGTCTTAGGCGACCCCTGTGAAAGGGTCCTTCCACCCCCAAAGGGGTCGCTACCCACAAGTTGAGAACCACTGCTCTAGTGGAAAGGACTACCACTTTCTCTGGTCTTTTTCTCCCTTTTATTAAGGCTTTGGGACACACCCATAGCCTTTAGGCAGGAAATTACAAAGACAGAAATTAACATGAAACAAACAGGTAGAGGCTTCTTCAGCTAACAATGTTTCAACTAAAGAGTGAGTGATTAGCTCTGACCTTTCAGAGCAATTAAGGTTGACCAGCCTTCTGGTTTCCTGTTCACATCCCTTGAGTAAGAACAATGTTTGGTTTCCAGCAAGTATAAAATCGCCCTAAAATAACAAAGTTTATCATATCCTCAATGTGTATGTAGAAAACAAGGGGAAATGTAGATTATGGTTAAAAGAAGAGTGTGGAAGAAACTTGGAGTCCTTATGGCAAGGCTCCCCTGCCCCAACAGTTAATGAGACTTGGCAAATAGTTATGCAAATGAGTGATGTGAGAAGTTCTAATTACATTATTTTATCTTTTAATATTCAAATAAAATGTCCTACCTCTGTTGCATCATAATATTTTAGAAAATACAGGGAGAAAATCATCTCCAAAGCTTCAGAATGCCAGTCTTTTTAATTAGGGAATATCTCACGTTTCAATTGTTTTCCCTCTGCTTCCTGATGAATTGGCAGCACATAGAAATAATTAAAATAAATAGGGAAGGAAGAAACCCGGAGGGCCTTGGTATTGTAGCCATAAGCATGGATTTTTCCTGTTTCTCTTGCAACTAAGAAGGACTGTCTCTTAAGTATTTATATGGACTTCAAAGCTCCTGTGGACTTCATGACACAGATTCAAAGAGTGCTTTGTTCTCCAGAAGAAACTTGTGAAAGCATAGTATAGGTTTTAGTTGATTACCTTTTAGCTTAGAAGGCCCTTGCCAGAAACCATCCACTCTTCTCAATTATTTTAGAAATCAAACCAACTGTCAAGTGTTTATCAGTCATTCCACCTTCTGTTAAACACCTCAACTAATCTATAACCTGTATTTGGCAATGGCCCATATCTGTTTTCTTTCTTTCTTTTATTTCATTTTGATGCCATTAGGAAGATGGATGGGACACTGCTAGGAATACTCTCTAAAGAGAACATTTTTTAAATGAGGTCATGATGTCATAAATTTAAGCACATTCAAGAATGTACCCCAGCAGGTACAGAGATTAAGTTGCAGCACTCCAAAGTTTGTGTGTTTGATTTGTCATTGTCGGGTTTCTTTTTTACTGGGTTAAAATTACCTAATCTCAAAATAGTATAAAAGAAAGTTGAGAAAGTTCAGGTTGTTACATTTATGACAATTTTCAGACAATACTCTTAAAAAAAAAAAAAGCCCTACAGCAATCTGAAATAAAAATTCAGTTGCTCTGATTAGATCAAATTTGCAAACCATTTTGGAATACAGAGGATTTCTGATTGTGAAAACAAACTCACACCCGAATACCCTCAGCAACCCTACCCCCTACATTTTTGAATGTTGTGGAAAACAAAGTGATTCTCAGAAATAGAATTTGCATTCCAGGCCCTGAGCCAGGGGGAATTTAAATAGACAAGTTACAAGCTCTTGAAAATGGAGTTTTATACTAGAAACCATGGGACACTGCAAGCCTTATCAAATGAACAGCACAGCTCATGATAAAGAAAATGTGTAAAAGAGCATATAGGGGCTTTGCTTCATTTTTTAAAAGAATGAATTTACTTTGAGTCACTTTTCATAAAACAAACAGCAGCTGTGGCAGGGAGACTTTCATGCTATGCATGTATATATTGCAGTCACTTAAGAGTTACTAGGCTCATCAATCAGTCCTCTGTTTCCTTCTGTCAAATCACCTAGCAACATGCACTGTGTACCACAGAATGGAGAGTGGTTAACGTGAGCTAATCCCAGATCAGCTTGCTGCAGAGTGTCATCTCATGGACAAAGTCAAATTGCATTTATTCAAACTAGGAGCCATGACTGATGACTTGTTACCTCTGAGATAGGGTTGTTTGTTTAGTTTTCACCTATACCTAAAATGGAAGAAATCTTTTAAATAAAGCAGCCCAGAACACAGATATGTGCTTTGTTACCACTAATACAGCTTTTTAATTTTTGGCAGTTGAATGGCATTGAAATCAAACTATTTTGACATTTAATGTCCATCTGAAGTCAATACCATTGAAAAGGAAGAATAGACCTTTAAAAGTTCTCAAAGATTCACTCCAGTCATTGTGCAAAGGTCTTAGAGGTCAAATGGGTACCCAGATTGCCAAATGGCTGCTGTCAGTGGTGTCATGGAAAAATCACGAATCTGGTCATCAGGAAACTGAGATTTGTTAGATGTGCTGTTGCCTGGCAGGGATGGCTCAGTATGAACTAGGAGGACATGGTTGGACTCCCAGTCAGCTCACATGCCTGGAATGCAGACTTGACCCCCAATGGGTAGCATGCAGGAGACAGCCGACCAGTGATTCTCTTTCATCATTGATGTTTCATTTTTATTCTGTTTTTTTTTAATGAAATCTTTATTATTCAGATTATTACATTTGTTTCTCTTTTTTCCCCTCCATAGCTCTCCTCCACCTGGCTTCCACCCCTCCCTCTACCCTTACCTCCTCCCCATTGACCTCATCCATAGGTGTATGATTTTTATCTAGTCTCTCCCTGTACTCCCCTCACCCTTTTCCCCCTGAGAATTATCAGTCCACTCCCTTTCTGTGCTCCTGATTCTATTATATTCACCAGTTTATTCTGTTGATCAAATTTTTAATTCACTTAATTTTTAGATTCACTTGTTGATAGATATGTATTTGTTGTTTATATTTTTTTAATCTTTTACCTTTTCTTCTTCCTCTTCTAAAAGAGTACCTTTCAGCATTTCATATAATCCTGGTTTGGAGTTGATGAACTCCTTTAGCTTTTTCTGATCTGTGAAGTTCTTTATCTGCCCTTCAATTCTGAATGATAGCTTTGCTGGATAGAGTATTCTTGGTTGTAGGTTCTTGCTATTCATCACGTTGAATATTTCTTGCCACTCCCATCTGGCCTGCATCGTTTCTGTTGAGAAATCAGCTGACAGTCGTATGGGTGCTCTCTTGTAGGTAATGAACTGTTTTTCTCTTGCTGCTTTTAATATTCTCTCTTTGTCTTTTGCTCTTGGTATTTTAATTATGATGTGTCTTGGTGTGGTCCTCTTTGGATTCTTTTTATTTGGGGTTCTGTGTATTTCCTGGACTTGTAAGTCTATTTCTTTCACCAGATGTGGGAAGTTTTCAGTCATTATTTCTTCAAAAAGATTTTCAGTATCTTGCTCTCTCTCTTCTTTTGGCACCCCCATAGTTCTGATGTTGGTATGCTTGAAGTTGTCCCAGAGGCTCCTTACACTATCTTCACATTTTTGGATTCTTTTTTCTTCTTGCTTTTCCAGTTGAGTGTTTTCTGCTTCTTTATATTTCAAATTTTTGACTTGATTCTTGCCTTTATTTTACTAAAATAAATTATTTAGATTAGAAGCCAGTTTTCCCTTTGTGTTCCTATGATCCTCTTGACAATTCTAGAGATTGAGAAGTTGAGGAGCTACTTCTGTTAGATTAGCTAGAATTCCACCTACCCAATATGTCAAAGTTTTCTCATGATAATTTGTTCAGAGGGAAAATGAGGGGAAGCAGAAGAGCTTTACCTCTAAGAAATCATTTGAAACTACCAATCCAGGCTAATTTGTCCAGCCTCTTATACCCTGGTGTCTGTAGTGTTAAAGAAGACTTATTCCCTGGACATCGAGTCTGGTGTGCACCTGGACCTGCTCTTCTGTTTTACAGTTATTTTAGAACTTGCTTTGGATATTGTTCTCAATGTTTTATCGGAGTTGAGCATGCTTCCTCCTACCTCCCTGGGAAAGTTAGTTAACCTGCAAATAATTTTACTAATGAAGGAAGAAGAAAGTGACCTATTTAACAAATGAGACCTAAATGGTATATTTTATTCTAATTCTTTAAATTAAAAAAAATTACCTTTCCTATTTCATGAGGAAAATAAACACAATCCATGTTCACAATGGTTTACCTAAAGTACATCCATATTTGTGAGGGGTGATTGCTAACAAAGTACTGAGAGAAGGACTCTGAGCCAATGTCACAGTTCACCTGTCTTTCCTTGCTCTCCTGCCACATCAAATTGAGCCCTCCTTATAATAACACTCTACCTTGTGGCTGATATAGAGTAGTTTTGAATTCATCACTCCATCCTCACTTGGCTATAAGACACTTGACAAAATTATTTTAATAATGCAAATAAATTTGAGGCATGAATTTTTCTTTCACTTCTGTGCTTTTTCTTTCAGTTCAGTTCTATGAATCCTTGAATTATATTAAGGCATAATTCATGAAAAGTTTTTTTTAAACACTTTGGAATCAATATGCAATTTTGTTAAAATAGTACGTGTATCTCCTTTTATAGTCTTTCAACTAATACTCATTGATTGTTGCAAGATAATATAAGAGAAAATTACATACAGAATATATAGTTAATATAGAGGATTTTAAACAAAAGCTTAAAGTGAAAATAACTCAAATAAATGCAATAGGTATTACTATCACTTTCACAATACTCACTGTGACTTGCTCTTCCAAACAGAAAGATGAATCACAGTGTAAAGAGGACTAAAGTGTAAGCATTCTTTCATCAAGGTTCTTTGGGTTTGCTACCTTCATTTTATTGAATTAAGAATAAATTTTTAATGACATTAATGAAAGTTGGTCTTTTACACATGGCCAAGTATTCATGATCTTATGTGAATTGATAAAACATCACAAGATTCACCAGGCAAAGGAGAAGAATATATTTCACACAAGAGGAAGCATGTTCTCAACTATCTAGGTATGTGATTTGGTAAACTAGAAAGTAGTAAGACTCAGGCAAATTGATTACCTACATTTTGTATTAAGAGCCTCAATTTTTCCAGAGGATCTTTCAAATCTCTTCATGTATTCCAGGCATAGATACTACTGAAAAACAAACAAACAAAAAACACATTTTTCTTGCTAATTTTGACTTGATTGACCACATAAATAAATGTAGTATCTTATTTCCCTTCAGCTCTCAGAGAGATTTTACTAAATAACTGATTTTAGTTCCCAAAGGACTTTTGTTTACCTGTTTAAGCCCCAAGAATTTTCATTATGTTTCAATATTTTGGTTGCAGACCTCTTTAAAATGTATTATATTTGCATTAAGACATCAATTCTCAACAGACTGAATGATTAGTGATACTCAGAGTTGTAATTATGAACACAATGACATTACATTAAACATAGTGATCATATCAAGGCTTAATGATATATGAAAGGCTTCCCAGAAATTGCTGTTTATATTGAGGTTTGTTTGTTTTTGTTTTTTTTAATATATTTTATTGATTTTTTTACAGAGAGGAAGGGAGAGGGATAGAAAGTCAGAAACATCGATGAGAGAGAGACATCGATCAGCCGCCTCCTGCGCACCCCACACTGGAGATGTGCCCGCAACCAAGATACATGCCCCCGACCGGAATCGAACCTGGGACCTTTCAGTCTGCAGGCCAACGCTCTATCCACTGAGCCAAACCGGTCTCGGCTATATTGAGTTTTTATCAAATTTTAATAAATTTCTTGGTCATTTTGTTGTTGTTGTTCATCTTTACCAGAGCTTATTGGGAGAGAGGGAGGGAGAGAGGGAGGGAAGGAGGGAGGGAGAGAGGGAGAGAGAGAGATGGATGGATGTGAAAGAGACACATCAATTGGTTGCCTCCTGCATATGCCCCAACCAGGGCCTGAGACAAATAAATTTGAAACCCATGTATATGCCCTTGACCAGGAATCAAACCTGTGACCCTTCAGTGAGAAAGTCTGATGCTCTAATGGCTGAGCAACACGGGACAGGGCTGATCACATCTACACTAATAAAAGAGAAACATGCAAATTTACTGTACCTCTACTACACCCACCAGCCATGCCCACCAGTCAAAAAGGAGTGAGTATGCAAATTAACCCAACAAAGATGGCAGCAGCCATGGAGCTGGAGTGAGCAGGAGGCTTGGGTTGCCCTCAGCAATGGAGGAAGCCAATCTTCCCACCCTTCCTGGCCTCCCACCTGCCCTGGACTCCTCTCAAAGCTACGAAGTTTCAATTATAGAAGATAAATAAATCCCAGATTTCTGCTTTCTGCCATCCCTGGCCTCTGCTCAAGGAGTCACTGAAAAAAGAAAGAAAAGAAAAAAGGAGGGCTGGGAGCCTGGATTACTGGGGTTTGGGGGGGGGAGAGTGGCCAACCTGAAAACAGCCTTTAGCTCCTCACCCAGGCTGGCCACAGTCCCATGGGTTGAGGGTCCCATTGGGGTACCTGGCCATCAGCCCCTCCTCCAGGCTTTCCAGGTACCTCAATGGGGACCCCTACCCTGAAGGGGTATGGCCAGCTTGGAAACAGCCCTCAGCCCCTTACCCAGGCTTCCCTGTGTCCCAAGGGAACCCCCATTCTGATCCAAGACACACTTCAAGGCAAATCAGCTGGCCCCTACCCATGAACCCATCCTCCATACTAATAAAAGGGTAATATGTTAATTAGACAAATGGCTTTGTCCACCTTCCAATGTTCTTCTGGACAAAGCCATGGTGGCAGGGCCAAGGCAGAAGTGGTTAGAGGTTAAGAGGGAGGGCAATTGTGGGTGATCAGGCCAGAATGGGACAGTAGTTGTGAGTGATCAGGCTGGTCGTGGTGGGGGGAAAGACTCTGGTTCTATTGACCTGTTGGGGGTAAGCATACCAGCAGGGGGCCCAGTTGGGGGCAAGAAGGACATCAATGGGATCAGTGGAGGTGATCAGGATAGTGGGGGGAGCAATTTTGAGTGAGCAGGCCAGCAGGGGGGCAGTTAGGAGTGAGCAGGCCAGTGGGGAGGGAAGGTAGGGGAGAGCAGGCCAACAGGGGAGGCAGTGGGGGTGAGCAGGCCAGCAAAGGGGCAGTTTGGGTTGAGCACACTGGCACAGGAGACAGTTGGGGATGATCAGGCTGACGGGGGGTGGGCATTTGAGGGAGATCAGGCTGGTAGAGTGGTTAGGGGCAATCAGGCAGGTGGACAGGCAGCAAGTGAGTGGTTAGGAGCCAGCATTCCCAGATTGTGAGAGGGATGTCCGACTGCAGGTTGAGGCCTGATCACTGCAAACCTGCAGTAGGACATCCTTTGATGGGTTGCAGATTGGAGAGGGTGCAGGCCAGGCTGAGGAACACCACTCCCCACCAACCCCCCCATGCATGAATTTCGTGCACCGGGCCACTAATCTTTAATAATCAGGGAATCAAGTGTCACTTCCTATTTGTATTAATGTAGTTGCCTCTGTCATATCTTTCTATTCTATGTTTCTTTCTTATATTTTATATATTTTTAATTTTTTGGTTCTAATATATGTATTTAGAAAATAGATAATCACTTGTGAAAATTGTGTTATATTTCTAGGCCCTCCTCTAATTAAAGTACTTGAGTTCCACACATAAGCAGATTTATTATTATTCTAATTTGTAATATAAAACATATTTGCAAAGGGGAAATTAACTCTCAATATTAACCTGAAGAAGTTTACATTTTTTGCTTATAGTCTTGGTGATATTCACTTTGCTGCCCTGAAGATGTTTTGTTTTCATCTTTGTCTCCTGGAATGGTCAGGGGAGGTAGCATATCTGATAACTGAATTCCAGATTGAATAATAATTATAAAAAAACAGTTTATTTTGGTATTGAAGATGATGAACAATAAGACTATAAAAGAAAGATTAGCTGGTTGTTTTATGTGTCTTTTTATATGAGAATAGAATAATTTTGCTCTGTGCAACTCACAAAAAATCAATGCCAATGAGGCAATCTCCATTTCCTGTAGGCTAATTGTTAGAACTAATTAAAAATTCCATCAATGTTAGAATACTAGTGGCAAAGAATAAAATAAGCTAAAATACTACCTTGTTGCTGAACTTTTTAACCAATTCTTCTTGATGCTTCTATTAGAATTTGTGCTCACAGAATTTCCTGTATTTAAAATGCTTCTATCCATTATCTCAGTTTAAAGATTTGAAAAATGTCACCACATTTAGTTTTGTAATGTGAGTTCATTTGATAAAGTTTGAGAAATACTGAAAGTTGGGCCTCTGTGTCCCTTAATTATTTATCACTATTTTAGAGCAATGATTCTGAAACTTTATTGTGTCCTCGAATTTCCTAATGAATTTGTTCAAAATGTAAATATACAGGATCCTCCCCCCCTCCCGCCTTCCACCCCCAAGACTTTGGTTCTATTGGCCTGGTAGAACTCAGAAATCTGCATTGTAAACAAGTACCCCTTGTGATTCACGTGTATTTATGTCTTCACCTAAGGCAGTGGTTGGCAAACCACGGCTCTTTGGCCCCTTGAGTGTGCCCACAAAATACCACGTGTGGGCACGCACATACAGTGCAATTGAAATTTCGTGGCCCATGTGCAGAAGTCCATTTTCAGCCTGGGCAAATCTATTTTGAAGAAGTGGCATTAGAACACTCAAGGGGCCAAAGAGCCGTATGTGACTTAGGAGCCGCACTTTGCTGACCACTGACCTAAGAAGCTGGAACCTAGTGATAAGTGGACATGGTAATCAAATCCATATTTATTTTTATAATATGTCTAAGAAACATTATTGATATTTTATTCAAAGAAGTTATAAACATTGTAAATAATATTTAACATAATAAAGCAAATATTTAAAGGGGGTAGACTAACTTGATTTCACAATGACATATTATATAGGAAATGTATATGTTGTTGCTTGATGTTTCTAATTTGAGTAAATGAATTATTTTTATAAGCCAAAACACATCTTTTTATGCTTCCATGTGTACTTAAAACCTTTCTCCTACTTAACTTTAGAGCAACCATCTAAACCTGAAATTGTTAGCAAAGCACCATTTCTTGAAACAGAACAGCTAAAAAAGGTAAGAACTTGTTTTTGATTGATTGCTTTACTTAGCCTAGTATTAATGCCTTCTCTGGGCCTCAGATGCCAGGAAAAATAAGATAGTAATTGTGTAGCTAACAGCATAACAGGTGCCAATGAGAAAGTCTGCAGAAGGTAGAGTGGGGACACAGAGGAAGGCGATGCCATTTCTGAAGGAGAGGGAAACAAGAGTAGAAAGAGGCATGTCTTTCTTGTTTGAATGAACTGAACATTTAATGAAGTCATGAAAGATGCATAGATTTTTCCCAGGTCAGCAATTTGAAGTAATATGATGTGAAAGAGAATGATATTGTTTTGGAAAACATTGTTATTTGCATGTTGAACCTTTGGGTGCTAAGACAGTAGGTCAGAGAGTAAATAAAGTAAGAGGTAAATCTGGAGAGGTAGAAAGAGGCTAGTTTGTGTTATGCCGTATATGTTATGTAGGGAATTTGGACTTTATTCTATTGACAAATTAAACTACTGAAAAGTTGAAGTGAAGGTCAGATTTGAAATATCACATTACAGAGGTGTGAGGGAGGTTATAAAGGAAGAGGGACATATCTGGAGTTCCATATTTGGGCACATCAATTGCCCAACAATCCCATTTCTGTAGCTAATTTTGCTTTATGGGGGAATAAAAACAAGTCTGGAATACTTTTAATCATTAACTTTTTCTGCATAATATTATTTTATAAACACTAAGTGTTAAAGTTAAAACACATATGAAAAAAGCAATGGGTATTATAAATTCCAGTAGATATATGCACTGTAGCATATATAGTATGAAGCTGAGGAGGTAACCACACTGTAACACTGTTAGTGATTTCTGCATATGCAGATCTATGAACCATGGCAATAGCCAGTGTTAATTTCATTATGTTATTTAGTTCGTGTTAATAATGAATCATGCACAAAATAAAATTGGTTATGTTTTTACATGAATGTGGGTCTTATTAATAGTTGCACATCTGTGGCATCATTTAAAATGGGCAAGACCATAATTGTTTTTATATAAGAGAGCATTCTTTCAGCCCTTAGTGCTTGGAAAATAAGTGGGTCAGAAAAACTTTGGGATAATTCTAAAGTTCTCTGCCAGTCCTGAGCTTCCAAATTGACAACCACTGATGAAACCAAAGTAGTAATATTTCCTTTTTTTATTTTGCAGTTGGGTGACTGCATTTCAAAAGACAGTTACCCAGATGGCAACATCACCTGGTACAGGAGTGGAAGAGTGCTGCAGCCCCTTGAAGGAGGTGGGTACTAAGTGGGGCAACAGTTCAGAGGACCTGCTTTCACTTCTCTCACCTGGGGATGCCTTGTGTTGCCCTCTTTTGATCTGTGACTATGTGCTTTGTTACTTTAAGTACCCATTAACTCACTAAGTGATTTTTTAAACACCATTGTAGCCCTTGTGCAGAAGAATCTAGAGAAGAGAAAACTATTCTGTGAGTGGCATGTTTTAGAAGTTAGAGTAGTGGAAATCAGATTCTGGGATTCTATTTCTATCTTTTATCTCTGGTTCATGGTATTGAAAAGACATCCTACCTCACTACATGTCACTTTCCACTCCTGTTGAATATGTTGAGAAGGATAAAATCACTTCCTAAAGGTGTTTGTGGCATTTAATTAAGAATTGTGATTTTTTAAATGAACAATCCTGTCATTATTATTCTGTTTTCTTCAGTGGTGGACATAGTTTTTAAAAAGGAAATGGACCCAGTAACTCAACTCTATACCATGACTTCATCCCTGGAGTACAAGACAACCAAGGCTGACATACAAGTGCCATTCACCTGCTCTGTGACATACTATGGACCATCAGGCCAGAAAACAGTTTATTCTGAACAAGCAGTCTTTGATATCTACTGTAAGTAACTCAACATATCATTATACAATTTTAATTCATTAGGAAAAAAATTCAAATGCTTATCAGCCTTTTAAGTCCCTAACAATTTTGGTATTTTACTTCCAACTCCACAGCCCTACTTCATAGCATGTTAATAATAATCTCTTCTTCATTGAAAGACCTGTAGAATAAAGGCTTATGTGTCTTTTGACATCTTTCACTCCCTAATTTGTTATTTTTTAGCATTTCCCCCCCCTGTATTCTACTAGGTGCTAAAGTTCCTTAAATACAAGATCTCTAACTTATTATTTTCCCTCTTATGGTTCTCAGCCCTGGCACACAGCCCTGGACTTTCTAGGAGTTCAAAATGCCCTCTGATGGTTTCCTGAATGAATGAAAGATGAATAGAGACTGATTGATCTTCTAGATAAGGATTTTCCATTTCAATTAAGAGGTTTATTTTATTAATGAAATTGATTTATTAACTTAAATAAGATATTGTAGTCCAATATGTTTTGGTTAAAACTTTATTTCACAGATTTTAAACCTAGAATAGTAGACTACAAAGGAAACTTCTTAATCATCTAGTCTAACTTAATTATTTTTCTTAGCAGTAAAGTGAAGCTCTGAAACTTGTCCTAACTTAGAGGCTGGGTTGCAATCCTTTTCTCTAATGCTGTGCTGTTTCCTATAAGGCAGATGTCAAGATAATCTAATAATGAAGAGCAAACATGCTAGTGATCCTATCCCGGCACTGTTATTACTGTGTGTTTCTAGAAGAATAGCTTAAATACTCTAAGGTTCACTCTTTTGATCTCAAAATGAGAAAAATATAATACTTAATTTAATAGTGTCATTATGGAGATTAAGTGTAATCACAAATCTGAAATAGCATACTGTATGGCACATTAAATGCTCATTGTTCAGTACTATTGTCATTATTACAAAATTATCATTGTTACTACTAAAGATATATATAGTTATATTCTTTAGGAAAAGGCAAGAAAGTAGTTTTTTGTAAATGCATCAAAAATTCTTCTAGTGCTACCATGTGTTGGAGAATAACCTAACACTTCTACATCTGTTCTGAGAAAAGGACATAAAATCCACCTGAGCTTCATAAGTTTTACACATCTACTTTTCTATTTTGGTTCCATAAAGTGTAGAACCTTATTAAGAACAAAACTGAAATACCACTTGTCCTAATAATAAAGAGTCATTTTTCCTTTCATTTTGCAAATATGCACATTTCAGCTTGACTCAAAAGCAATGATTGAGAGGATTTCATCATGTACAGCTTATCTTAAATTATTATTTCTGTCTGTTCAAATATCCAATTGGAAATAAACTATCTTGGTATAAGTGTAAGAATAAAAGAGAGGAAAGAACATCAAGATGAGTAATAAAGAATGGGAAATGGGCTTAAGAAAGAACAGAAGTGTATGTGCATGTCAGGCATGGGGAGTTTGGTAGGCAGAGAGGTTCTTGATCTTATTGAAGGAAATTATTTTACTGTGACTGGCTGTGTTGGGTGCATTCAGCATGGCTTTTGAGAAGGCACAATGTAGGCAGTTCTGGGCCTCATGGTGAAGACACAAAAATGTTTGTGATGTAGTCTTGATATTCAAGGAATTTGCTACTCCACTAGGGAAATTGTCAGTGCCAGATTGCAAGTAGTCCAAGTGCCACAGGGACTTGGTGAACAGTCATAAGAGCTCAGGGGTTCAAGGACAATGATCATCAAACTTGAATGAGCATCAGCATCACCTAGAAAACTTGTCAGAACACAGATTGCTGGACCCTGCTCTAGTTTGTCATCCACTGGTGCTGGGAGGAGTCCAGCGCTGCACATTTATAACAAATGCTCTGGTGATGCTAATGCTGCTGATCAAAAACCATACTTTGAGAAGCCCTGCTCCAGGATGACGTCAGAGAAGAGAAGGGGTTAGCTGAATCAAAAGGACACACAATGTACACTCAAGAAAAAGAAATTTGATAAATTCATCTTGAAAAAGTTGTCCTAGTCCATTCTTTCCTTTTCTTATTCAGTCAGTTAAGAATCCTTATAGAATCTAGTTTCTTAATTTTGTGTTTACCTGATTTCTGCCTTCTTACACCGCTCAAGATTATGCCACCATTCTTCATCATCTGTATTTTGGTGACACTTTTCTAAATAGTATTCCTCTTGTTTGTTCACTCCAAACTGCCTTCCAAGCTGCTGTCAGAAATCCATACATATAAAATCCAGCAACCAGAACAGTGGAATGACGAAAATGACTGATGGCTATGACACATACTGCAGCAGCTAACCAACCTGATCTGGGTATCTCACCATCACCATTCCCGACAGCCAGCCTGGCCCCCAATTAGCCCCAACACCCCAATTTGAGACAGCCAACTGCCTGCACCTCCTATCCTGCTGGCCCAGCCCAATAGGCCCCCATTGGGGCAGGTGGGCCAGACCCCACCTGTGCAGGAATCTGTGCACCTAGCCTCTAGTATCTTTCTAAAACATAAAAATGACCATGTCACTGCTGCAATTAAAATTCTTCAATGACACCTTAGATCTCTGAGATTGATTTTCACACTCCTTAGCAATTTTAATATGCCTTAAGTATCCTATGGACATGGACTTGCTCCATGTCTCAACCTTCATTACTTCACTGTACCTACCACAGTTGGTTCTGTTTTCCAGATTCTTCCTGTGAAATACCACTTATGTTCCTAGCCATATATTGTTACCCCCTTACCATTGTTATCTATCAAACACCTACTTAGTCTCAAAACCCAGATATAGAGTCAATTTCTACTAGAAGCTTCCCAGTCTCATGTATCTAAAAGCTACCAGTAGTCACTTTGCTTAAATCTATGCACTTTTTACGTTGTAGTCTTAAGTATGGTGTGATCATAATTTGAAAGTTCGTTGAAGGTGAGGACTATGCTGCTTTCACATTTATAACTCTAGTACTTAGTAGCACAAAATAATTATTAGCTAACAAATGAATAAATGACTGGACAGAGGATAAATGAAGAGATTGGATAAAGAAAATTTGAGTATCTCTTTTGCTTATAATGTAGGGGTATGTATAGAGTAGTGAGGTGAAAAATAGATACCAGGTTAGGAACTATTTATTTCAGTCATACATATTAGGAATGCATGAGGGTTTTAAATATCATTGTAATAGCCCAAAGCACAGCTTAAAAACTGATTTATAGGTAATACACAGGAATGGACAAAACTGAGTGTATAGTTGTTCATATGAAAAATACAATCTATATATATAAAAGCCTAAGCAACTGTTATGACCAGTTGACTAAATGACTGGTTGACCAGTCACTATGATATATAATGACCATTAGGGGGGCACATACTCCATGCAGGAGCTGCCCCCTAGTAATCAGTGTGATCCTACATCCAACCTCCCATGGCCTCTACCCCCAGATTGGGCAGGATGGCCCCAATGGCCCCAATCGCCAGCCAGGCCGAGGATCCCCACCCATCACAAATTCATACATTGGGCCTCTAGCAATTAAGTAGTAATATAAGAATAAACTCTGTTTGATACACTCAAAATTGTAAACCTGCTCTTGCCCATCTCTGTATATGAAGGAGTAGAAAAGAGAAAGGTTCAAGGTGAGAGACTGAATGAAGTTTGATGGCAGTGTTTCCTCTGTAGATTAATTATAGCCTGGACTAGGGAAGTGTTATTAGGAATAGTAGAGAATCACATGCCAAATATATTAAGTATTAATCATTAAGACTTGGTGACTGAGTGGATAAGAGAAGACAAAGGAGAAAGCCAGAGTAACTGGCAGAATGACAGAGTAAAATTCAAAATCAGGGCAAAGGGAGTGCAAGAGATCATTAGTTTTGCTTGAAGCATGTTAGTGGATATCAAGAAAATTACTGTGAAAAGTAAAATGTTACATTAACCTTCTGAACTCAGTTCTTCATCCCCCTAATACAGAACAGAACCTATTGAAAAGGGGACACAGAAGGAGAATTTTGAAATGGAGCAGGAAGTCAGATAAATAGTGTCAGCCTTGATTGGGGATGTGCCACAGTCGTAAGCAATGGGTCAAAGATAGTCAGAGAAGGGACACCTAAAAGAGTGAAGAAGGCCTAGGAATGGAAGGTCAGTATGGGAACAAAATCAAATTTACTTTACTTTTCAACTTTACCGGGAACTGCTGGTCAGGATTCTACTTCAGACAATTTGGAAAAAAAAACAAAACAAGAAGCATATTAAACCAATCATTGTTCAACCTCAGAACATTCTGGGCAAATACTCAGAGATGCCCAAGCATGAAGAAATGGCAAAGAAGCAATTTAAAACAATCCTCCTAAGTTTTTTCTGTACTTTAATCTTAGAAATATAAATAAATGACTGCAAGAGATAGAAGATAGCACCTAAAACTATCACTTACTTGTTTTAGCTAATAGCAAAATAAGTCTTCATAGATCATTTTTAGTGCTACCAGTTTGGAAATATAGATGCATACCTCAATGGTATTAAGCCTGTGATAGGTTCTGTAAAATAACTTTTATATTAAATCATTTTGAAATTCATTGTTTATTGTATTATCAAGCTATATAATAAGTAGCTAAGTTAGAGAGTGGGTGATTTATAACTACCAGCACTACCTCCTTTTATTTTATACTAGAGGCCCAGTGCACAGATTCATGCATGAGTGGGATCCCTTTGGCTGACTGGTGATCGGGGCTGCTCAGGACCAAGGGAGGTTGGCCAGCAAGGGAGGGGCCACAAGAGATTTGCCAGCAGCTCCAATCAGGGTCATCTAGGCCAGCCAGCTGTGGAGGAGGGATCCTGGGAGATTGGCTGGTCTGGGGAGGTTGGCTGTGGGAGCACACTGACCACCGGGGGTGGGGCGGGGGAGAGCAGCTCTTGCATTGAGTGTTTGCCTCCTGGTGGTCAGTGCATGTCATAGCAACTGGTCGACCTGTCATTTGGTCCTTTGTTCATTCAGTTGCTTAGGCTTTTATATAGAGAGATTTGCTAAATATGGTCCACTAACTTCAGGCTTTAATTTCTTTAGCATTCTACTGTTGAGCAGTAGCCTCACTAAAGAATACCCTTTGGCCCTATTTTTTCCATAAAATTGATCAAAAGGGAATGAAAGTTGCATTTTGGCTTCATTGAACAGAACAGAATTACAATACACTTATGGTCTTGCATCACCCTCAGTTCATGGCATTCATCTTTTTGAAAGCAGAGCTACACTCCCACATCCCCAAAATATTGCTGGCATTATTTAGCTCATGTATATTTTTATTTAATATATAACATATTATTATGTAATGTGAGTGCAGGAGTGCCTAATAGCTTTAGCTACTTTGCTAGCTGATCCAGTCTTTCCAAATTGTTAAGATTCATATAAAATACTTAAATGACCCTATAATGAAATCATATAGTGCAATTGTTCCTACTGGTCTGGTACCCATAAAATAATTATGATCATTCCTACCTCAGTTGAAGAAATTTTGCTAAGAATAAATTGATTTTTTTTTTATAACAAGGTTTCTTTGCAGTTTATTCTAACCAAGATTAGTGCTTGGTGTAGCAAGTAGCTATTAACTCCAATCCTTCTATAAAAAGATACATTTAAGTAATTACCATTACTAGCTTCTTGAGAAAATTGTGTATAATTTAGTGATTTACATTGTATGTACAGAGTAATTAGGTACTTGACAAAAATGGTTAACTTGTATCTGTGACTCCTGTAGATCCTACAGAGCAAGTGACAATCCAAGTGCTGCCACCAAGAAGTGCCATCAAAGAAGGGGACAACGTTACTCTGAAATGCCTAGGCAATGGCAACCCCCCTCCTGAGGAGTTTTTCTTTTACTTACCAGTAAGTGCTCAAGGATTATTACTTGAGCTAGAACTCTATCATTTGTTCTGTTGTTTGGCAGCTGGCTCACGTTAAGGATTACATGTACATGAGCAGCTTCAAGACTGTTTTTCTTGGGGACAAGGGATACCATTTTTTCAGCATCTTTCAAAGGTCTTGCCCTTTTTTCAATGTCAAGAGATTTTGAGGATAAATGCCAATCACAGAAAACCATAATTATAAAACCTCAACATTCATTATCCAAGTAAACTATAAGAATCTGCTCTTTAGATGCAGGCAACTGTGAAATGAAGAGTGATGGCAGCAAATGCTCTGATATAGATTTTAAATCTACCCATAGCACCTTCCTGAACACACATATGGACCTTTGAAACAGGAACAGTCCTGTTGCAAATTATATAAAAATAAAATATTAGAAATTAAAAAATAAAATGTAATCCATGCTATTAATAAAATAGATGTCACCAATACAATGTAAATTAGCTCCTCTATATCAATTTTTTTTCAGGAATCAGATAATACAAACTACTCTTATTTGTCCAATCAAATAACTATATAACCTTTTTTTTTGTTTGAGAAAATATCATTTCCATCAAGAAATACAACTGTTCTTATTGTAGCTTCCAAGTGCAATAACCTGACATTTTGCCTCTATCAAAAGGGACAACCCGAAGGAATAAGAAGCTCAAATACTTACACACTGACAGATGTGAGGCGCAATGCAACAGGAGACTACAGATGCTCCCTGACAGACAAAAAGAGCATGATTGCATCAACAACCATCACCGTGCACTGTAAGTCACCTTATTCTTCATATAATGTGGTTTCATATGATTTACTGAAGGGCATAGAAACAAGCTCTGCCACTATCCAGATTTGCACTGCAATATTGAAATCTTGCATGGATTGAAGAGCTGAAACTTCTGACAGTAGTTAACTTCCATCTGTTTTATAAATGCCTTCAGTTTGAGGTATCAACAAAATGCATACATGGATATTAAAGAAATAACTCATTTTATCTTTTAAATAAAATATTAGATATTCTTGAAATTTACAAGGTTTGCAGTTGGCACATAAAAGTATAGATTAAATATCACTTCGAAAATAGCATAAATAATATTAATACCCAATCCCTAGCAACACAAAGTTAATGTTAAAAACAAGTTAATGTAGACTCAACCTTTGGAAGAGGAGGTAGAGACAACTAAAAGCCATTTATTGGCTTCTTTAGAGAAAGATGAAACTTTTTAGAACTAGAGCCTCTTCAAAATCACTTTGAAGTACCTTTTTTTGTTAACTTTTCACCCGCTTTTGATCTGCAGGTACTTCAAACGTTATATTTACTCCAGTGTGATAGCAAAACGTATACATAGAAAACAGACACTTTACTTGAATTCCTTATATGTAACTCCTGGAAGTCTATATTATAGATGTACCTGATGCAGCGTGGAAATTGGGAATGAGTTTGAACTGTTCTCTGGTGATACTAGACTTCACAGAGTGCCTTGGGGAAATGTCAGTCTTGCTTGGAAGTACAGACCAAATATCCTAATATATATTTTGCACCCAATAACACCATCATATAAATAGGTTTCCCCTAGACATGATCCACTGCCATCCCAGTAGAAATTGTTCTGAGGATATGATTTTAATTCTTTCACTCAACCCATAATGCTTGGGAAACATGTAGGACAGAAGCTAAAACTTCGAGGGAGGTACAGGGAGGTACTTTAGGGAACAAAGTTACCAGATGGGTACTCTGGAGTGTGTGATGTTGGAAGGGCATCCTGGGAGGCCGTAAAAATGGTTCACTGTTAAGAAATATTCATAGGCAGTCCATGTCTCTGTTTTTTGCTTCATATTCATGTTGCACAGATCTGAGTATGTCTGAGAAACTGAGAAAGCATACTTCATTCATTCAACAGCTAGTTTTGAGAGCCTACCATGTGGCAGATACTATGGAAACACAGAGACAACTCAAATTGTCCAGCCTGCTCTATATGAAAAAAAAAAGAAAAAAGAAAGAAAATTAAGAGACTATAACCAACATATAGAATTGCCTATGGAAAACTATCTGATATAACTGGATCAATGACCAATAATTCAGTGCTAAGAGGTGGTACATTTATGTCGAAGAGATATTAGCTACTTAACTACTCAGGACCCTAAAACGAGAGAGCTCTTCTTTGTATCACTTATAGATCAAGCAGGGAAAATAGATAAACTAATAAAGCAAAACACTTGAATACAGCCACATAGTACCTCCAAGATACTGGGATAAGAAAAAAAATGTAAACAAAGCATATAATAGTTTAATTGGAGTTCAATGCATTTTACTGGATTTAAATGATTTTTATTTTTGACAGATTGTTAATATTAGATTTTAAGTCCTAGATAGCTCCTTCAAAGCTGAAAAAAAGTATTGCAAGCAAATCAAGATTTTACTCCAAGTTCCATGCAATGAAAACATAAAACCCTAGTTTTGCCTGTTTATCTTGATTACTTGTTTGTTTTCCAAAAACAAGATTTGTTTTCTCTTCATTGGTGGTTGAAGGGAGTGTGTGTGACTGGAGGATCTCCAGCCCATACTTGCACATGTTTGTAAAACAGGCCTCTCAGCAGGGCTTCCACCCACAGACTCATAGTTGTTGATGAAATGTCTACCAGTCTTTTGCCAATTCCTGCACATGTAGATTCTCCAACAGAACTTCTAAAGCCTGCCATCATTCTTTAAAGTCTTTTATCACTGGCAACTTAACTATCTAGGAAAGGAAAACTTCTAACTCACCCTAAATATAATTTTCATTTAAATATAATTCATCAAAAAACTCCACTTTTCTATGTGAACATGCATATTTTAATATTAATGAGAAACTGAGAAAGCATACTTCATTCATTCAACAGCTAGTTTTGAGAGCCTACCATGTGGCAGATACTATGGAAACACAGAGACAACTCAAATTGTTGTCCCTACCCTCATGGTGCTTATAGCCTAGCAGGAGAAACAAGAATTTAAATATGATGTTCAAACAACCAATGAATCACAATGATAACATGTAAAACCAAGGAGAAGCACATTCCCACTGATAGAAAGTAAAGTTACAACTCTGAGATTGGCAAGCACAGTCCTTTACATCTTGGCCTTAATTGATTTATCATCCATGTGTTATAACCATTCATATCAGATTACTCTCTTTGACTGTTTATGTGGAAGACCAAGCAGGGAAATATATCTCCACTTATCAAAGTTCTTCTCAACCACAGGGGCCATAAACATGCTGCCCCCTATACAAAACCTTTATTATTGCTTTGAAATCCAGTTTGGCTCTTGTGTCTATGCTCTCATCTTTGCTTATAACTCTGTTTGTATCCCTTCCTTTGTTTTTTCAATAAATATTTATCGAGCCCTAATTTCTAGCATGTTTGCCACCAGGTACTGATTTCATGCTGCTGTGCATTATAGTTGCATACTTGAGTACAATTACCTCTACCTCAAAAATTGTACATTGCAAGCTCAAGTGATTCATCGCTGTGTCTCCAATCAGTGCTTGGAACATAGTAACTGTACAATAAATATTTACCATATGGAACTTGATATTCCTCATACAGATTCTATGACAATAAAATTTTTATAGAAATTACTTCTCTAAAAGAGTATACTTCCTTCGATATGTATATACTCTATTTTAAAAAGATTATATCTGCTAACAATATACCTTACAATAGATCTGATTTAAAATGTCAACTGCATAAAAATTGAAACCTTTAAAAAAATACTTACTTACACAGTCAATTCTCTCTGAAGAAACTATGTCGACTTCTTCATGACTTTTTAATTTATCATCTGCTGGCTATATATACTTGATTTCCCCCTGTTATGCTTTACCTATTATTTTTTATAATAGTTACCTAGTCATCATCATTTATGTTCTTCTAGAAGTGATTTAAGAATTTCTCTCCTTAAAGTGATAGACCCCTGGGGAATACATATGTGCAGTGAAAACATCCATCATGTTAACTGCAAATAAATGCATAATCAATTAGATAGACCATTCACTAACCTGGTCTCAAAGCTCACTTGAAAAACAACTGATTACTTTACAGTCCCGTTACTTCAGGCACACAAATAGGTTCTGAATTTTCAAGTGCAGTTGGAAGGATTTTTCCCATTATTTCTTCTCCAAGCTATTTTGATTATTATTATTCTTGGATTTTGAATTTTAAGCACATTTTCTGCTTCACAGATTTGGATTTATCCTTAAATCCAAGTGGGGAAGTGACCAAACAGATTGGGGATGCCCTGCCTGTATCATGCACAATATCTGCTAGTCGGAACGCAACTGTGGTATGGATGAAAGTAAGTAATATTCCTTGGTAATATTCTGCTATTTGACCTGATTCTTCCTCAGTCATCTTTTGCATTTTATGTGGTATCTAATATTTATATTTATGGGTAATGTGTTTATGTACTAACACACATACTCTATATATAATAATAAAAAAATCATGTCACAATACAATTTTAGAGGTACTACACAATAGTGCAGCATTTATAATTGATGCTGTGAAACTTAGTTTGGGGATATTAATTTAATGTGTATATACTAAGTAATTATACACATATATACATGCTCAGAGACACACACATATATATCTATATTCTTTGAGGCTGAACAATTTATGATGTGTTATAACCCACATTATTCTCACATGACAGTTACAACGACCCTGCAAAATATGCAGGACATTTATTATTTCTTCGCATTAATCATGAAGAGGTTGAGATGAGGGAAATCACAAAGCACATAAGTGACAGAGTAGAGTCTTGAGCTCCAGCTTTACTGAGAGTAAAGGCTGAAAGATTCCATCCAATGTAGCAGGATACAAAATCAATGCCGAGAAATCTATGGCATTTCTATACACTAATAGTGAAATTACAGAAAGAAAGACTAAAAACACAATCCCATTTATCATCACACCAAAAAAATTAAGATACCTAGGAATAAACTTAACTAAGGAGGTAAAAGATCTATATACAGAAAACTACAGGCCACTGACAAAAGAGATAGAGGGAGACATAAACAGATGGAAGAACATATCATGCTCATGGATTGGGAGAATCAATATCATTAAAATGTCCATGTTGAAACTAATCTTAAGTGTCTGAATGTGTGTTCTACTGAACTAGTAGCTCTTTGGAGGTACATATCTCTTTTCATCTTTAAGCCATACTATAACACCTGGAACATGCTAGGATCTCAATCAGTACTTCTTAAGTGAGTGCTAATATTTTCTTGTAATTATCTAAAATGTTGGGCATTTCCTGGACCCAATTATTATTATATTTTTAGAGTATGAAAAAGTAGGATTGGTAATTTGTTATTTGAGATAGAGTTCCCCTGAAAGTCAAGGGTTGTAACTGTGATCCCTCCACCCAAATCCTTGGCTACTAAATCTAAACACTTAGTACATTATTCCCCAGGACATGGCATATAACAGGAGCATTTTATAGTAATGTGTTGACAAAATGCATACATACCATTTGAAGTAAGGGTTAGCAAGTATTATCTTTATAAACAATTGTGCAGAAATTTATTCCAAGAGCTTCTTATTAAAAAACAATATAAATGATTTTGTATTGCTCTTTGATCTCTTTTAATGCCAGATTCTGTTGTTCTCTGACTCTTACTAGTACTTTCTTATTGCACTTTGTTTTAACCACCTTATCACAACTTTCTGTTCACTCACATATTAAAGTGTTACTCAAGAAACTGTATAGTTAACATAATATATTTATAATAATTGATAATCAAAGGGCTAGACAAGTTTTAGGCAACTAGACTATTCAGTGGCATTATGAACATTCATAGTGTGTTTTTTTGTGTGTTTTTTTTCTTTTTAAATATATTTTTATTGATTTTTTACAGAGAGGAAGGGAGAGGGATAGAAAGTCAGAAACATTGATGAGAGAGAGACATCGATCAGCCGCCTCCTGCACGCCCCCTACTGGAGTGTGCCCGCAAGCAAGGTACATGCCCCCGACCGGAATCGAACCTGGGACCCTTCAGTCCGCAGGCCGACGCTCTATCCACTGAGCCAAACTGGTCTCGGCCATAGTGTGTTTTACTACAGGACTAAAAACTCTAGTTTACTTGACTAAACCAGTTTCTATATCAACTGCAGTCTCTGTTGTTAATTGCATACCTAATATCAGTGATCAGTATTGTCTGGCCATTGGTTCATTGATAATAGAGGAAAAAATTCATAGTGGACAAATATAACATAATCTTAGGATTCAGTTTAGTTGTCTGCTTCTGAACATTTCAATTCCTGATAAAATAGCATCATTTTCTATATATCAAGTGATTTTTTTTAATTAAATGTTATATTTCCTTTGTTCATTGAAGTTAGGATAGTAAGTTGTTATTAAGGGTTTCTTTAAAAAGCATGTTTGACTCAGTGGATAGAGAATCAGCCCGTGGACTGAAGGGTCCCAAGTTTGATTCCAGTCAAGGGCACTTACCTTGGTTGTAGGCTCCATTCCCAGCCCTGGTCAGGGCATGTACTAGAAGCAACCAACTGATGTGTTTCTATCTCTGTCTCTCTGCCTCCCTTCCACTCTCTCTAAAAATCACTGGAAAAAAAAAATATCATTGGGTGAGGATTAAGCAATAAAAAAATAAATAAGGCATGTTGTCATAATTGCCCTGGCTCTGTAATGGATCTCCTATTGATAACTGTATCTTTTCACACATCTATACCCATCATAGATTATCTAGCACAAGTCTTCAATCTCTATCATTCCTAGTTATACATTTTCTACAAGGAGTAATTACTATGAATCCAGAACTTTTCTTAGTATAAACACATTGTATTGTTTTTATAAAAAGGCGTTATAACAGTTCAAGAAGGCTATTATCCTCTCTTACAAATAATGAAACTGAATCTCAGACTTTTAAGAACTGCTCCAAATTATAAGTTCAATACACAGAAGAGTCTGAAATAATGTCCAGTTCTAGCAGAACAAAAGAAAAGAGAAACCTACTTTTGAAGTCACCCGGAGTTAAGAAAAAGAAGCTTGAGTTTTCATTAGACCCAGAAGAATCATTTTAGGCCTAATTATTTATCTAGTAAACACATTGAGACTTATTATTGTGCCCTGTGCAGTAATTAACTTTTTATTTAATCAGGATAACACCAGGCTTAAATCTAGCCCATCATTTTCTAGTCTCCAATATCAGGATGCGGGAAACTATGTCTGTGAAACTGCCCTGCAGGAGGTGGAAGGACTAAAGAAAAGAGAATCATTGACTCTCATTGTAGAAGGTAATAAAATACTTGAACACTCTTTCAATTTTTTTTCTTTGAGAGTTTGCTCTCTGGGTAATTTTATGACCTTTGTTCAACATCTTATTTTAATTTTAATAATATTTCAGGAAAACCTCAAATCAGAATGACAAAAATCATTGATCCCAGAGGCCTGTCTAAAACAGTCATCTGCCATGTGGAAGGGTTTCCAAAGCCTGCCATACAGTGGACAATTACTGGTAGTGGAAGTGTTATAAACCAAGCAAGTATTCATCTTCTTGTTATATGCTGCACTTGGTCCAATATGTGGTTTTATCTGGACTTAAACTGTGGGTGAAGCTGCTCAGCATGGTGAAATTTTCAGAATGTCTTCAGAGAAAGCTTTTGCTAAATTCTTAATTTTCCAAAAGGCAGAACTTGGCCCAAAGAGAGATTTTAGCTACCAGGGCCATGGAGAATAAAAGAATCATGGTGTTGTGGTCAGTATCTGTTTAAAAACAAAACAAAAAAACATATATTGAATGTTATTCCATGGTAATTAATTCCTGATACCTAGTGATTAAAACATTAAGGGATGTACTTTTCTGCATGATAAACCTACACATCCTATCTAATAAAAGGGTAATATGTAAATTGATCATCACTCCCAAAACACAAGCTGGCTGCCCCATATGTTGAAAGATGGCCACCCCCGTGTGTCGGACACAAGATGGCCACTACAAGATGGCCACCACAATCTAGCCAGCAGGGGAGAGCAGTTGTGAAGGATCAGGCCTGCAAGGGAGGACAGTTAGGGGAAATCAGGCCAGCAGGGAAGGGCAGTTAGGGGTGACTGGACTGGTTAAGAAGGGCATTTGGGGGTAACCAGGCCTGCAGGGGAGGACAGTTAGGAGCAATCAGGCCTGCAGGGAAGGGCAGTTAGGAGTGACTGGATTGGCAGAGGAGGGCAGTTGGGGGGGACCCAGGCCTTCAGGGGAGAGCAGTTAGGGGGAGTCGGCCAGCAGGGGAGGGTAGTTGGGGGTGATCAGGCCAGCAGGGGAGAGCAGTTAGGGGTGACCAGGCTGGCAGGAGAGAGCACTTGGGGGGCACCAGGTCTGCAAGGGAGGGCAGTTGGGAGGGACCAGACCTGCAAGGGAAAGCAGTTGGAGACAATCAAGCCTGCAGGGGAGAGCAGTTGGGGGTACCAGACCTGCAGGGGAGAACAGTTGGGGGGGACCCAATCCTTCAGGGGAGAGCAGTTAGGGGCAACTAGGTCAGCAGGAAGGGCAGTTGGGGGGCTATCAGGCCATCAGGGGCGGGCAATTAGGGGTGACTGGGATGACAGGGAAGGCAGTTAGGGGTGGCTAGATCTGCAGGGAGGATAGTTAGGGGTAACAAGGCTGGCAGTGGAGGGCAGTTGGGGGTGACCAGGCCCACAGGGTAGGACAGTTAGGGGCAATGGGCCAGCAGGGGAGCAGTTAGGCATCAATCAGGCTGGCAGGGGAGTGGTTAGGGGGTGATCAGGAAGGCAGGCAGGTGAGCAATTGGGAGCCAGCAGTCCTGGATTCTGAGAGAGATGTCCAACTGCCCATTTAGGCCTGATCCCAGTGGAATCGGCAGTCAGGCATCTCTTGAAGGGCCCCAGATTGGAGAGACACACACCCTGCCCATGCACAAATTTCGTGCACCGGGCCTCTAGTCTGAGTATAAGTGGCCTCCATTACTTTGCTTACTTATACACATTAAGGGATGTTTTCTCTTAAAACTGGGCCCTGAAGTGTGGTAGAGAACACATTCAAATGTTTGTTGACATCTGGTCTGGTTAGTGTGTGCCAGGACCAGGGCCAGGGTCAGAGTAAGGCTAGGTAAATAAATAGTATCTAGGATGTGTCCTTCTGAACTAAAGGAAACACAAACTAAAACTTAATATTTGTACCTCTGCCAGGACATTTTAGTCATAGTAAAGGGCTAAGAAGTTAAAAATACCACCAGTAATTCTCTTTTTACTTTGATAACATTTTTAAAAAATTAAAAAGATGAAAATCTGGTCACTAGGCGTTCAGAGCTAGAATCTCATTAAATTGACAGTCTTCTGGGGTTACAGAGATACTTCTTAATTCCATTTTCTCTATGAAAGTCTTCAGGTCCCTCTTTCAGTGGAGCCATTTAAAGACTCTTCTGCAATACCCAGAGGTACCATTTGATTCTCTGAATCTTTCTTTCCAGCTTTGAGCCCAGTTGCAATGTGAAAAGGCATTCGTAAGGCAGAATTGCAATTGGGCTTTAAGTTTAAATTTCTACTCTCTCTGTCCAGGGATGTTGGGCTGCTGGTCCAGATTATGTAATGTGGTTTTGCAGAGCAAGGTGAATTTTGGCTCTTTTACCTATGGTTGATGCATATATATTTACATAACTCCAAATATGGAAGGTCCCCAAAACAACAGACTATTAATCTGGTTAGGTGGAATGGGGATGCATAAAGCATGCACGAGCAAGACAAAGAGGCTCCGGCAGGAAATGCAGGTGTCCTGACCCAGATGAAAATGTGAACATTAAATTTTAGCATCAAAAATGACTATTTATTTTTTGCTTTTCCCCTTCTCTTGTTCAACTAAAGCCAAAAAGAGCCTATAGGTATTGATAATGTAACTATAAAAAAATAGGAAAATAAGCACACAATAAGTATTTGATGAATGAAAGATGCAAAGGCTTAAAAGAAATGAGTAAATATATTTTGTAGAGATAAAAATAACAAGAAGAAACTCAGTGAGAAAGTCACATGAAAATACAGGTGGGAAGTAGTACAATAGCGGGTAAACTTACTATGAGAATAAAAGTAATAATGCCATTCTTCATTGTCAAGGAGAAGAATTGATTCTGGCCTCTAGGTGATATATTATTTTTTCTTGTTCTAGGTTTGTGCTGATACACATAATCTTTTATTTGTTCCCTCCAAAAATACATGGTGAATCTATTATTTTACAATTCCTAAAAACCCTGCCCCACTCTGGCCCAGGAACTAGAAAAAATCCCTAAGCATGAAACTACTAGCTCTTGTTCTCAAGGTTCTTACATTGCAGTTGAAGAAAAACTAAGTAGGGACCAATGTGTCTAAATAAGAGAATTGAGAAAAAAGAACCAGTACATATTTGCTTTTGTTGTGTTAGACTTAGGAGTCTAGTCTTAGGGAAAAGATTAAAGTGAATTATTTCATTTTGGGAGGAATTAAATACAGTTTGTTCTCATCAACACTTCACAACAACAGAGTGAATTGACCAAAGAACTCATCCTCTGTCTTTAGCTCAGGACAATTGAGGGAAAAAAGAGTTAGATTTCTCATGAGTAAAAGCCTGTATAAATATATACTTAGATATAATGGTCATCCCATGTACCAAGAGGTCACAAATTGGATTTCCAGTCAGGGCACATTCCCAGGTTGCTGGCTCGATCCCCAGTAGGGGGTTTGTAGGAGGCAGCCAATTGTTTCTTTTTCATCGATTTTTCTATATCTTTCCCTTTCTCTGAAATCAATAAAGACATATTTTTTAAACAAGAACTGAATTAATTAGTTTTTTTAGGGGAAAACTGATGATTAATATTTTGAAATAAGCACTCTCATGCCAAAATATTAACTAATCTGAGTATCTTTTGAAAAAGATGAGTTTAGTGAATTTAATTATTAGAATTTATAATACAAGCATAAACAGAAATCTATTTATGAATTTACTATTACTTTCCCATCTCTTCTATAGATGTAAGCTGGAAATGGTCTATGTCTATGACCTTACATATACCCTTGAATACCTGATAGCACTATAGAGCACCACACCTATCCTATTTCACTCAGCATTACTCTTTCCCATGTTGTTCACCTAGTTCCATTTCTAAACCTGTATTTCTTTGTTCTTTTCTAGACAGAGGAATCTCCTTATATCAATGGCAAGTATTATAGTAAAATTATCATTTCCCCTGAAGAGAATGTTACATTAACTTGCACAGCAGAAAACCAGCTGGAGAGAACAGTAAACTCCTTGAATGTCTCTGCTAGTGAGTATTTCATTTCTGACATTAAAAAAGTAAGAAAATTTGAAGTTATTCTTCATTAGTTTAAAATCTTCAATTCCATCTTCCTATCCTGCATTATGGTAAGTTTTATTTCTTTTTCATTTGGTATCATCACCATAGGTTTTTGTTTTTTATTTGTGCTGTCCATTATATAATTCTTGTCTTGACAGTTAAATCATTTCATATCTTATGGGTCAAAGGCCTGAACTTACATGGGAATATTTCCCAAGAGCATGAGATAATATGAATTGAGTTGCTATTATTTAATCTATATTTTGTGTTCAGAGTACAGATAATTCAAAGATTTTCTTAAAGCACTTGTGTAACAGTTTCAATTTTAATAAAATTTTAATTATCTTTAATCTATTATTTTGCATTCTATTTGTGGTATTTATGCTACCATTATTTTGTGCAGAAATATCACATGCTTAAAGTCATTTAGCACATTGGTAGTCAAACTAGTGTCAGAATTAATGAAATCTAGTTTTAAAAATTGATGCTTTTGAATACAATATTTGAATTATAGCTAAAAATCATGAGATTATCTCAGAAAAAGTGAAAAGAAATTTGTCAATAATGACATCAGGGTAATACATACACACCAAAAGCAGCTTCTGAAAACATTTGTCATTTATTTGAAACAGAGGCCTATTGCATGAAAATTCATACACTGAAGGGATGGGGTGTCCTCAGCCTGGCCTGCCCCCACTCACAGTCTGGGAGCCCTCAGGGCAGCAGGAAACACAACAATCAGGGAAGGCAATGCCCCATCACACCTCTGCTGCTGCCACTGCTGGCAGCACAAGCTTCAGCCTGATCTGGTTACCTGAGCCTGTGGCAGCCTTGGGAAGCTGTCAGCCACCATCCAAGACTTGCCTGCGCCTCGGGCAAGTCCTGGGCTGCTGGAGGGCTGAGAGGACTGGGTGCTGCTATCTTGTGGCTGTGGACACCGCCATCTTAGAGGGGGCAGTTAGTTAGCATCTTCCCTCCTTATTGACTATGGGTGCCGCCACCATCTTTGTGATGGTGTAAGGGTCAATTAGCATATTCCCTCTTTATTGGATAGGATTATCCATCATCTTCAGTTCTGTCATTTTTCCTGTTACCATGAGAACGTGAAATCAGGAAAGGTTTAGAATGAGGTTCAGCTCTGAATAGGAGGCTCACTGACCTTCCAAACTCTTATTCTTCAGTCAGTTGAAATCTGTATGTGACATTAGCAGGATAGGAATACACTGTCCAGGAATTAGCTGGAGCCAGGAGAAAATAATTGTCTAGAGATAATAGTTTTTAACAGATTATGACTGGAATATAAAAGCTTGCTGAACTGACAAGAAAAGAACCAAGCAAATTCAACTCAAAAATAGGAGCATTGACTTCTCAGAATTTAATTCAGCAAGTATTGATTTGTCCTACCTAGAAAGAGAACTTATCCTTTCTCCCTGAACACAAGTCTCTCTTTTCATTTTAACCCATTAAAGAGTGGTCTTCTAGACTTTGCAGTGGCTTAATCAACATTTAATACAGTTGTTTTTCAATTCATTGAGCACCTCCCGATAGCCCCGTTTTTGTGAAGAAGGATTGGGGAATCTGCAGTTTAACAAACATCACTGGAAATCCTGGTTCAGGCCCATGCCTAGAAGAATATTTCGGTAGTTTGACTTTAGCTGGTAATCCACTGCAGCAGTGATTCTTAAAATGAGCCAGGAGCCTGGCACCATCAGAGTTATTTAAAGGATTTTACAAACATCACACATGGTGCCTTTTAACCTCCAAGACATCCCTAGTTTTAACCTCCAGCCCCACCACTTTAAGTGGTGAGTCCCTAACACTGATGAGGAAAATTACCTCTCTATTGAGGCAGGAAAATTTGAGAAACACTGCATTGTAGATTTTATATGTGGCAACTTGTTTCTCCTTAAAAAAAAAAAAGTCTCATTAAAAGGTGGTAGCTTGTGGGGAAATTTCTATGCATTTTAGATTCATATGCCAGTTGTGAAATTTTTATGGTAAATTAATCCTTTTGCAATTTTAACTACTCTCCTTTCTTAAAAGAAGTTTAATTTTCTTGTAGGAAAGTTCCCGCTCTATATAATGTAAAAAAAAATGTCTACCCTTAGCTCTAGAATAGATATTTTATCTTTAAGTATTATTATATTATACTATAATAGTAAAGGTGACTTTCATTTATCAACAAATTTTGTTTTTAATTTCATATTAACATTTTTCATTTCAGTAAGTATTCCAGAACACGATGAGGCAGATGAGATAAGTGGTAGGTACTATGCTGCCGACTCTTCTTCCCCGACTATCAGCTCAAGATTTATGAAGTGTCAATGTTTAAGTAATTTCTTAGCCTCCACAATTTTGACTTGAATTAAAAATGAAACAAGATAGTAAGAATGCTAAAATTGTATCCTTTCAATTCACAAGTTTGCATGTTACTAATAATAGTGAGCCACGATCATTTTAATAAGAAATAATTACAAATTATTTCTTTCCAAATTAATTTCTTTCCAAAAATCTTTGCATTGTCTATAATTACCTGGGCCTTTATTCTTTGTTGTAGATGAAAACAGAGAAAAGGTGAATGATCAGGCAAAGCTCATTGTGGGCATCGTCGTTGGTCTCCTCCTTGCTGCCCTCGTTGCTGGAGTTGTCTACTGGCTGTACATGAAGAAATCAAAGTAAGTCGTGTGGGAAAGATCTTCCTTGTTCATTGACATCCACTGAGAGGAAATGCAGTGTGTTAATTATGCTCCCTCCAGCTGTAATTTCTATGATAGGAAAGATATATCACCCACTTCAGGCTGATCCTATTTGCTTTCAGCTCAACATGATGACATTACCAATATCAGGGACATGGCTTGGGGCATGATTTCACATGTGTCTCATTACTTTTCTCAGTCAGTAGTCTTAATTCAACTATTTGATTTTTTTCAGTGCCTAGGTGGATTTTTAAAAACCATTTATTGCCTAAAACTCAACCATTCAAAATCATTTTATGGAGGTTGATAGAGATTACTTAAAAGTGACTAGCACTTCCTGCACATATGGCCAGGTGTCTTTGCAGGGACAGGTCTAGCCATCGGCGAAACTGCCAGTGAGCTAGAATTATCTTGTTGTCACTACTCCTCTATTCTATTTAGGCCACTTTGCTCCACAGAATGATGTAATTCAGAGAAAAATTTGTGGGAACCTCTTTCCACGTCCCGCGTGGTTCAGGGTTCCCGGGTCAGGGTTCGGGTTCTGAAGGAGGCCGCATGCAAACGAAATGAGAGACTAGAAAGCATTAATTTGGCGATATTGGGGGGCCAGGCGGGAGCCTTCCTCTAGTGGAAAGGACTGCCCCTTGCTCTGGCCTTTTTCTCCCTTTTATTAAGGCTTTGGGACACACCCCTAGCCTTTAGGCAGGAAATAACAAAAACAGAAATTAACATGAAACAAACAGATAGAGGTTGCTTCAACCAACAAATGTTTCAACTAAACAGTGAGTAATTAGCTCTGACCTTTCAGAGCAGTTAAGGTTGACCAGCCTTCTGGCTTCCTGTTTACATCCATTTAGTGAGAACAATATTTGGTTTCCAACATCTCCCCCATTTTCTTTCCCTCTAAAAAATCTTGCACCTACAGACTAGAAATAAATATTAAGAACAAAAAATAAGACAAGCAACAGTGGCTATGCTAAGAGGTAAATGAATAAGTCTATAGTATCTTTCTTTCTGGACCAACAGTCCTTTGAGTCCCAGTTTCAATGTCCAACAGTTTTTTGAATGAACATATTAGCAATGATATTTCAGTTCTGGATGGTGGACAAATGGTGGCAATGCAGGTCCGACCCTCTCTGGTTTGGTCCTGGGCAATCTGCATCGATGCACAGCTGCTGACTGTTAGAATGGCAAGGTGTCGTCAGCATCTTCCATCTCTGGACTGCTTCTCCTCTAGTCTTCATAGCTGGAGCATTCTCTGTTGTAGGAATTCACATGGTCTTGGAGCTGTTTTTCTGAAAATATATAAACATTCTCGACCAAAAGTTATTAAAGGAATTTTTCTATAAATTTGACTTTAGATCCTTTTTATTTTTGCCCAAATGATTTTCCTTTGACTTATTTTAATACTATGTATGTTTTTCATGGATGTCTTGCTGTTAAGTAAAAAATTTTTTAGATATAATTTGCTTACAGGATGCTTTTTCCTTACATAATATTACTGTACTATCCCCCCTTTTTTATGTAATTATGATGCTTTTGGAAAATTTTTTATAATGCAAATATGACTGCTTTATGTTTATTGCATGTTAAGTAATTTTACCATGCAATGAACTACCAATAGAAATTTAAGTTAATACTTTAGGAGTAACTTTTTTTTTTCGTGCAATTAAATTTTCTTGAATATTCACCTATTTCAATTAACCAATTAAATTAATTTGAAAATGTAACTATTTTATTATTAAATTTAATATTCTAACAACAATCTTAGTTTTATCCTGTAAATATTAGTGGAAAGGATTATTTGCATTCTTGAGTAGGCCCTGAGCATTCCTGGTGTTAAGTGGGATTTAGAATATAGGGCAGCTGTTAGCCAAGTCTGTCTGTTGCTGGGTCCCGATCTGAGCTGCACCAAATCTTTGTCTGTCATTTGTGTCCCGAACGGAGCTGGGCCAAGTCTCTGTCTTGTCATCTGGATCCCGTTGGGAGCTGGGCGTGGGAAGTGAAGCAGCCATGGGACAGGAGACCTCCCTCAGAAGAGGCGAAGGTTCAAGCCTCTGCAATGTTGGGGGGTGAGGATCAACCTCTGTTGATCCCCAAGTTTTCTCCTGATGGCCCCTCTGCGACTGTGCCTGTCTTAGGTCAGGAACTACCATACGGTACCAACCCACCTTACCCGTCATTGGAAAGCAGGGCGGCATAAGGCCCAGTTCCTGGCTTAGGCGGTGGTCGGTGTAACGTATAAGTTCCAGTTGCCCGTCTCTGGCTAACCAGCCATCCTCCGGGGCCAAGCAGGTTGATGTGAGGTTCATTCAGGTCCATCTCCTTGGATGCTGATGCCCTTGTGGCCTCCACGCCCAGTACCTGCCTTGGGATCCCCTCGCCTGCTGGCAGGGTCCCAGCACTGATCACATATTTTGGGGAACCCAGGTTTCTCCTCCAGGGAGGGCCGAGCTCACACCACTGGGTGAGAGACAGATTCATGGTACCAGCCAACACTAGGCTTCAACCTCAGCATGAACAGAAAGCTCAGGCGACAGCTGTGGGAGGGTCCTTGGCAAAAAGAGCAAGAAAAGCCAATATAGAATGCTCAAGTGCCTTCTCACTGCCTTAATTCCTTTTATGTTATTTTTTAAAAATTGCTACCAAATATTCAGAGAATTAGATTGTAAGTTTGTTTGGGATATTTGTCAAAAAAAAATTATAGACATTGTAGAATAATATTATGTAAGGAAATTCTTTTATTCTAGGCCATGGCAATTCAATTTTAAACTGGCTATCAATTTCTTTTTTGTATAGAGAAGGTCTTAGTTACTTTATTAGAATATTTGATCAAAATTGCTTACAAAAATATTGGCTCTTTATTTAGCTGAAAACTTTGATTTTTATTTAAAAAGCTAATTTATTAATTAAAGTAGGTATCTCAATTTAAAAAGCAAAGCAAATTTAGTAAATGGTTATGTCTGATTCACAAGCCACAAATGTTGCCCCGCCTCTAGCTTAAGAATACAGGTGGCTTTGGGCTTTTTGTCATTTTAAATTCTAATGTTGGAATTTTAAGAAATATTTACTTAATTTTGCCCTTCTTAGAGACTACAAGAAACAGGGCAATCAGTACACCTAAGGGTTCTTACCCATTAAGGGTCAGGAATATAAGTCAAAAATACTTCCCCATGTGCCCCAGGAAATATTACCATACAGCTGGTAACTGTTGGCATTGCAAGAAGTACGTTCTTAGGTGTCTGTACCGTCCTCTTTTCCATGTTCCCAGTGACATAGGACCCCAAATTCCTGTAGGAATAGCTTTCCGAGCACTATCGGGAGTCAAAGTGACTGCTATGGTGCTGTTAAGATCCAGGCCTGAGCTTCCTGGAGTTGCTCGGATGAGGGAATCCACTGTGGGCCTTGCAGGGCAGGTTTCCCCTATTAATAACTGGGGGGCACTCCTCTGGCCGTTTCCCGGTGATTGACCATACCCTGTATCTTGATTTAGAGGCTGCCCATTTCTATGAAATTTTGATTTACACTGTCTGGCCCAATGGTTACCTCTCTGACATCTAGGACACCGAGAGACTGGATCTCCCAGAGGCTGAGTGTTTATGCCTCTCCCTAGAGTGCTACCTTGTTTCCTTCTTAGAGGCCAAAACCTTCACAACATTTAAAATATAGTTATTAATTCTTATTTGATAAATCTTTCCATGAAATTTCAAGTATATTAGATCGGTTAAATTTAAGAAGATGTCCTTTTAAAAGAGAGAACAAATTTCTTGTATTGCTCTGGGCCCATGGAGCTTTACAAGAATCATCTCTGTTAAAGCCTTGAAATTTTAACATGGAAAAAAACCATCAAATATATATATTCATATATGATTTAAAGATTATAATATTTTTTATAATTATCTTAAGATATCAATTATATTTTTAAACTGTCAGTTGGGAATCACAGAATTAATCCTTTTTTATTAGACCAATCAACAATGTATTTTGAATTCCTAATTATTAGAGAAATTTTATTTTCTCCCAATTTAATTTGCATTTAGCTGAAAACCTTGATTAATAACACAAAATCATCTCCTTTTGGTTCCTTTACACCATTTTTCTTAAAAAATAAAGACCAGTTCTGGTTTTTCTTTTTCTGCAGCTTTTGCGGAGAGATTCCAGCTTAAAACCCTGTCTAATATGTCCAAAAAGGTGGACAATTGCACACATTTCTTTTTAAGCCAGGCTTCTCTCCTCACGAGTACAGAAATTCCAGAGACATCTCTAAATTTTTAAAACTTTTTCATGGCGAGAAAGGAGACTTTAGATTAGTATACTGGGAGAGTGGACTTTCATACTGGATTGCCACAGTGTCTCTCTTCCTCCACATCCTGCTTACTTCAGGGGAAAGCATCAGTAACAGATCTGGCCTAATTTCTTTTCATGCTTAAAAGATAAAGACAGATCTTAATTTTTTCTTTCTTTTTCGCTTTCCGAAGTAATAACTAGCACCTAATTTGGCCAAGATTAGCATTTCCCTGTGATTTCTCTTATAATTTTTAAATGAAACCTTAAGTAATCTCATTGCAGGAGAGCAGATAGCCTTTCCCTCTCCTGCGACCTTTGAATTTCTCCACTCCAGAGGCGGTTTCAGCAGTGGAGTTTCACTTATTACAGATTTCAGATTCCAAATGCAAACTAAGATTTTAATTTGAACAAGAAACCACATTACTTAAGCATGGAAACCAAAAGTCTATAATACAGTTTACTTTATATTTATAACCTAATTCTTCCCCATTGGTCTGGCTGCAAAAGACGTTCCCACCCTACTTACAGATCGAGACTCTGTAGTTAATCTGTGGGCTTTGCGTACGTTGAATTCCCCTCACCTTTTCCTAGGTGAATCTTCCCTCACCATTTTCCTTGGTGAATTTTCCTTCCTTCGCTCTTAGGCGAATAATACCTTCTCCTCCAGACGTCCCGAGGTCAGGCGCCAGATGTGAGCACCTTTTTACGCAGTCCCTGATGGGCGCCAGATGTGGGAACCTCTTTCCACGTCCGCGTGGTTCAGGGTTCCCGGGTCAGGGTTCGGGTTCTGAAGGAGGCCACACGCAAACGAAATGAGAGACTAGAAAGCATTAATTTGGCGATATTGGGGGGTCAGGCGGGAGCCTTCCTCTAGTGGAAAGGACTGCCCCTTGCTCTGGCTTTTTTCTCCCTTTTATTAAGGCTTTGGGACACACCCCTAGCCTTTAGGCAGGAAATAACAAAAACAGAAATTAATATGAAACAAACAGATAGAGGTTGCTTCAACCAACAAATGTTTCAACTAAACAGTGAGTAATTAGCTCTGACCTTTCAGAGCAGTTAAGGTTGACCAGCCTTCTGGCTTCCTGTTTACATACGTTTAGTGAGAACAATATTTGGTTTCCAACAAAAATTATTTGGTATTTCATTTTGAGTTAAAAAAAATTATTAGATAAAGTACTAAGACTGCTTTAAAATGATTTAGAAGGTGTTTAGGTTTAAAATTATTAGAATCATAAAATAATACATATAGTAGCTACCTTATAAATCATCTAACAGTGGTTTATAATGAAAATACAATGAACTAATAAAGATTCCTAACATTCACACATACCTGGTACTTACTCCTCATCATCTCACCCCTAACCATATATTAAGATGCACTTGGGCAGAGATGGGTTTTAGTTTGCATTTTTAAAAAGTTTTATTGGTGATTCTGTGTTCATTTAAAACATGGGCTTTTAATCCCCTTATCTTATAATTGAAGACACTGACTTTTGCAAAGGGATTTGTATACCTAGTGGTAAATTTGGACTTAATTTTATATTTTCTTGTTGTCTGATATAACCACTTTTAACAGCTCAGGTAGATTAACCTAAAAATCAAACAAAAAAAAGCACTCTCAGTATTTGTGATCTTACCCTATGAAGATATTAATAATTTCAGTAGAGAACTATTCAGATGGAGCTCAAAGAGAGGCATTAGCTTAGAAATTTTAAAGTCACATAATATGAGCATTTATTAAGCTCTGTTTTGTTCTCATAACCCATCTTTGAAATAGATAGCATTATTATCCATACTAGGCACTCAGTACATGAATTCATGCACCTTGAATTGTGGGCCATGAGGCTGCAGTGAACATAGAGTTGGATCTTGGCCCATCTTCTGCTCCCACGCCTGGCCCATCCTGCTGCTGCCCCCGGTACCCTGTCTGCCAGCAATCCCAGTCCCACTGCCGCTCCCATGCACTGACAGTGCTAGCCGCACTGATGGTGCAGAGCAATTGGGGCCTGATGGCACTGAGTGATTGGGGCCAGCGCCAGCAGCAGGTCTGAGCAGGGCCAGTGCCTTCGGTGGGGTGTGAGTGGTGGCTGATGCCTCAATCGCCCCTCAGAGCAGGAGGAGTTAAAGAAGCCCCAGGCGGCAGAGGGTGCAAGTGGCGGTTCTGGCACCGGCAGTGGTTGTGAGCCAAGCTGATACCGACGCAGGTGCGAGATCTGGGCAGGACTACAGCATGGGAGCAAAGAATTTTCAGTAACCACCAGAGGCTTGCCCCCATAACAGTAAATGGCACATACCTTGGTCTGGTGCCCTCGCTCACCTGTTCCACCATCTCACCATGGCTGATGCCCACCATGTTCTGCACTCTGCTACCTGCTGCCAATGCCCATCATGTTTCACACATGCCTCCTGATGGTTAGCACATGTCATAGTGACCATTTGTTTAGTTGTTCTGTCATTCAGTCTATTTGCATATTAGGATTTATATATATATATATATATATATATATATATATATATATATATATGTTTTACATTAGAAAAAAAACTAAAGCAGGAATGGTTAAATGACTTGAACAGTTGGTAAGGGACAGAATCATGGTTAAGAATCTTTGTGTTTAATCATCAGCTCTTATTTGGTCATGTAAGGCAGAATCATTTTCTTATTGAATGTTGAGGTTGATATATATGTGCACATTCACATTGGGGTACAGTCACTTCTGATCTTGGCACTTCACTCCTCAATCTTGGTCAGTCTCCACCATCATATGGTAACAAGTGTTCTTTTTCCCAAAGCACATTTTGCCTACAACTACTTCGTGTGGGTTTGTGTCTATGGTTTCTGTGGAAAATTTAGAAGTTTCCCTTCCTGTCCCATGAAAGTAAAAGGAAATTCAAAAAGTTCCCCAGATGCAATATCTATCTAATAGAAATTATCTATTTGTATGTTTCCTAATGATCAAAATCTATAACAGACAATAAGGAATGCACAAATCTAACAGCTTGGATTCCAGGGTGTGTTTTTTTTTTAATTTTATTTTCTTAGAATTTCTAACAAACTCCAAAGTAATTTTATTTTCTAAAAGAATGAAAATAAAATTTCCTTATATTCAGAAATTGAGCTGAAAAAATGAGCAGTAGTCCTCTACATTATGATCAAATGACTGTTAAATTCTTGAACTATCCCCAGCATCCTTAATCACCCTATTCTAATTCCCAGTATTTCATCAGATACTATTTGTCTATGAATAGAAGAAACTTATGTGGGCAGTTAAGTTGTTATTTTATTGGTTATTACCATATGGTAACCTAAAATAAATATCATAGATAAATAAATTCTGGACACTTGCCTTTGTAGTGTCAATATGTTAATGGTTAAACCTTCCTGAATTTCCTTTACAGTACCTTATTAAATCATTATCCTAATCCCAAAATCAGATAAAGACACTACAAAGAAGGAGAATTACAGGCCAATATCACGGATGAACATCCTCAACAAAATTCTAGCAAATCAGATCCAGCATTACTTTAGAAAGATCATATACTATAATCAAGTGGGATTTATTCTGGGGAAGCAAGGCTGATACAATATCTACAAATTAACAAACATTATACATCACATAAACAAATTAAGATACAAAATTACATAATAAATAAAAAAGTATCCTAGAAACAAATTACAATGAAAACACAATAATCCAAAATCTAAGGGACACAGGGAAAGCAGTCCTGAGATGGAAGTTCATAGCTCTACAGGCATACTTCAAAAAAAAAAAAGAAGAAGAAAAAGAAGAAAGGAAGGAAGGAAGGAAGGAAGGAAGGAAGGAAGGAAGGAAGGAAGGGAGGGAGGGAGGAAGAAGAAAAAATGGTTATAAATTATCTAACCCAACTACTTAAATAATTAGAAAGAGAGCAAAAAAAAAAAAAAAGCCCAGAAGAAGTAGAAGGAAGTAAATAATAAAAATAGTAAAAATAGAAAACAAATGACATGGAGACAAAAAAAAAAAAAATACAGAAGACCAGTAAAACCAAGAGCTGGTTCTTTGAAAGGATAAACAAGTTTGATGAATTTCCAGGCTCACCAAGAAACAAAGAGAGAGAACCAAAATAAACAGAAATGAAAGAGGTGAAATAACAACAGACTCCACAGACACACAAAAGATTATAAAAAATACTATGAACAACTCTACTCCAACAAACTAGACAACCTACAAGAAATGGACATATTCTTATAAAAATACAAACTTCCAAACTCAATCAGGAAGAATAAAAAAACCTAAATAAGCCAATAACTACTGATGAAATTGAAACAATAATCAAAAAATTTCTAGCAAACAAAAGCCCAGGACCTGATGGCTTCACAGGGGAGTTTTACCAAACATTCAAAGAAAAACAAAAACCTATCCTTCTCAGATTATTTCAAAAAAATCAAGAGGAAGGAAGACTTCCAAGCTCTTTCTCTGAAACCAGAATAACTCTCATCCCAAAACCAGATATTGACACTACAAAGAAAGAATTATAGGCCAACTAAAGGCCCAGTGCACAACATTCATGCACTGGGAGGGAGGGTCCCTCACCCTGGCCTGCACCCTTTTGCAGTATGTGAGCCCATGGGAGATGTTTGACTTAGTTCTGCTCTGCATAGAGAGGTTCACGCCACCACCACTGAGCTCACCAGTCCTAAGCCACCTTCTGGCTGAGTGGTTCTCCCCTTGGAGGACACTGACCACCAAGGGGAAGCTCCTGCATTGAACATGCAGGTGGTCAGTGCACACCATAGCTACCGGTTTTTGCCATTCTGTCGATTTGTATATTACCCTTTTATTATATAGGACTAGTAGCCCTGCACATGATTAAATCCTGCGGGTTCCCTAGGCCTAACTGTAAACAGGGCCATGTCTGCTGCCCAGCATCATTCCTCCACCTCAGTGGCCCCTGCCCCGTAAACTTCCATGCTATCTGCCCCTGCCCTGCGAGGCTTCTTAGCCTCTGCTGCTCACACCCACAACGCTCTTCTTCCTCAGCAGCCCCACAATGTCCACAGCTCCTGCGCTGGGAAGCTCCATGCTTGCCGCCCTCGCTGCGACATTCCTCCACTTCAGCAACCCCTCGAAGCTCCTTGCTAACAGCCCCCACCCTACTCCTCTGATTTACCTCCACCGCCCCCACCCTGCCCTGTTCCTCCACTCCAGTACCCCTTCAAAGCTTCATGCTCACATCCCCTTCCCCACTCCTCCACCTTGCCTCAGCCACACCAGGATGCTCCACACTAACAGCCCCGGCCCATGAGGCTCCTCAGCCTCACCACCTCATGAAGCTCCATGCTCACCACCCCAACCTCTAAAGGCTACTCAGCTTCTGCAGCCCCACACCACCACACCGTGAGAGCCAGACTGGTCCTTTGTTCATTTGGGCCCACAGCTCCCTCCTCCCAGCTGCCACTATGGGTGGCTAGAGGCCTATAGCTCCAGCTTTTTCAGCTCCCTAGCCTGGAATCTGGTTGAGCCTGGGGTCATTACTGGTCATTTATGAACCCAGAGTTTTTATATATTAGGATAGGATATTCATGATGAATATAGAATGCTAAAATCCTCAACAGAACTCTAGCAAATTGGATCCAGCATTACATCAGAAATATCATACATCATGACCAAGTGGTATTTATTCCAGGGATGCAAGGCTGGTAGAATATCTGCAAATAAATAAATGGGATACATCACATAAAAAAATTAAAAGCCAAAAATCACATGATCATATCAATTGATGCATAAAAAGCATTTGACAAAATCCAACACCCTTTCCTGATAAAAACCCTTAGCAAAGTGGAAATAGAGGGATCATACCTCAACATAATAAAAGCTTTATATGACAAACCTACAGCCAACATCATATTCAATGGACAAAAACTAAAACCATTTCCCCTAAGAACAGGAACAAGACAGGGATGCCCATTCTCAACACTCCTGTTCAACATAGTATTGGAACTGCTAGCCATAACAATCAGACAAGAATAAGAAATAAAAGGCATCCAAGTTGGAAAAGAAGTAAAGTTGTCATTATTCTCAGGTGACATGATACTGTATATAGAAAACCCCAAAGACTCCATCAAAAAACTACTAGACCTAATAAATGAATTTGGTAATGTAGCCAGATACAAAATCAACACCCAGAGGCTTTTTTATACACCAAAATTCATGCATGGGGGAGGGGGGTTGTCCCTCAACTTGGCCTGCACCCTCTCCAATCTGGAACTCCTCAGGGGATGTCTGACTCCTCCAGGATGGGGCCTAAGCCAGCAGTCAGACATCCTTCTGACAAGCCAGAACCACTGGTTCCTAACTGCTCGCCTGCCTGCCTGCCTGCCTGCCAGCCTGATTGCCCCAACTGCCCTGCCCTCCTGGCCTGATCAGCCACAACTGCTCTCCCTTGCTGGCCTGATCTCCCACACCTGCCCTCTCTTGCCACGACCTGCCTCCTCCACACCAGGTGGCAGAGATTCCAGGACCAGCCTCTTCTGCACTGCACAGAGCTGCAGGACCCCCAGGCCTTACTATGCAGAGTGGCCGCCGGGCCCTGCCCCCACTGTGCACGTGGCCATCTTGTGATAATATCCCAGGAGGGTGTTGCAAAAGGGCATGATACCACCTAAGCTTTTATTATATAGGATAGTGAATTCTCAGAAAGCTAAATTAAAACAATCCCATTTACCATTTCACCAAAAATATTAAGATACCTAAGAATAGACTTAACTAAGTAAAAAACCTTTACTCAGAAAACTACAGGACATTGATAAAAAAGAGAAAGAGGAAGACATAAACAGATGGAAGAACATACTGTGTTCATGAATTGGTAGAATCAACATCATTAAAATGTCCATACTACCCAAAGCAGTCTATAGATCCAATGCAATCCCCATTAAAATTCCAAGGGCATATTTCAAAGACCTAGAACAAACTCTTCAAAATTTCATATGGAATTTTAAAAAAGACCACAATACCCGTAGCAGTCTTGAGAAAGAAGAACAAAGTTGGAGGGATCACAATATCAGATATCAAGCAAAATTACAAAGCCACTATTCTCAAAGCTTCCTGGTACTGACACAAAAACAGACATATAGACCCATGGAACAGAACAGAAAATCCAGAAATCAACCCAAGCCATTATACTCAATTGATATTTGTTAGAAAGGAGGCATGAGCATACAATGGAATCAAGACAGTCTCTTTAATAAATGGTGTGGGGAAATTTGGTTAGATACATGCAAAAAAATGAAACTATAGCACCAACTTACACCACACACAAACATAAACTCAAAATGGATAAAGGACTTAAACATAAGACAGGAAACTATGAAGTCTTAGAAGAATCCAGAGGCAGTAAAACATTAGACATATATCATAGCAATATCTTTACCCATACAGTTCCTAGGACAATGGAAACTAAGGAGAAAATAAACAAATGGGACTACATCAAAATAAAAAGCTTCTGCACAGCAAAAGAAACCATCAGTGAAACAACAAGAATGTCCACTGCATGGGATAACATTCTTACCAATGTTATGTCAGATAATTTTTTAATCTCCAAAATATATAGGGAATGAATACAACTTAACAAAAGGGAGATAAAGCAATTCAATCAAAAAATTGGCAAAGGGCCTAAATAGACACTTTTCGAAAGAGGACATACACAAGGCCAAGAATTATATGAAAACATGCTCAAAGTCTGAGAAATGTAAATCAAAAAGACAATGCAGTACCATCTCTCACCTGTCAGAATGGCTATCATGAACAAACGACAAGTGCTGGCAAGGATGTGAAGAAAAAGGAACCCGCTTGCACTGCTGGTGGGAATGCAGACTGGTACAGCCACTGTGGAAAACAGTACAGATTTCGCATTTGATTAAATAATCCCACTTCTAAGAATATATCCCAAGAAATCAGAAACACCAATCAGAAAGGATATATGAACCCCTATGTTCATAGCAGCACAATTTACAATAGCTAAGATTTGGAAACAGCCTAGATGCTCATCAGCAGATGAGTCAATTAAACACCAGTGGCACATCTGCACAATGGAATACTATGCTGCTCTAAAAAAGAAGGGATTCCTACCATTTGAAACAGCATGGATGGACCTGGAGAGCATTATGCTAAGTGAAATAAGCCAGTCAGAGAAAGATAAATATCATATTATCTCACTCCTTTGTGGAATATAATGAACAACATAAACTAATAAACAAAAATAGATCCGGAGACAGAAGGTTCGAACAAATGGTCCAACCTCAGAGGGAAGGCAGGGGGACGAGGGGGTGGGTAAGAGATCAACTAAAGGTCTTGTATGCATGCATATGAGCATAATCAAAGGACACAGATAGTAGGGGGTGGTGAAGGCATGTGCTGAGGAATGGGAGAGGCCAAAGAGAGGTCAATGAGGGAAAAGGAGACATATGTAATCTTTTAAACAATAAAAAATTTAAATTAAAAAATAATAAAAATAAAGTATCTTATTAAATTAAATATAATTTCCACCATCAGATTTGAACATTCATTCAAATACCTGTTACTTAAAAGTGTTCCAACTTGCCAAAACTGGTTTGGCTCAGTGGATAGAGCGTCGGCCTGTGGACTGAAAGTACTGGGTTCTATTCAGATCAAGGGCATGTACCTTGGTTGCAGGCACTTCCTCAGTGGGGAGCGTGCAGAAGGCAGCTGATTGATGTCTCTCTCTCATCGATGTTTCTAACTCTCTATCCCTCTCCCTTCCTCTCTGTAAAAAGTCAATAAAATATATTAAAAAAACGTGTTCCAACTTTTCAAGAGTTAATATTATTGATAATAAATTTCATTTATCATCCCAAGAATCAAAGTGTTTTCCTTATGAATTTGTGGCACTGTTCAGGTTTGCTAAGTTCTTTGCTTTCCAGATTATTAGCATGTTATTTCCTGCTGGGGTCCTCTGAGATAAGTCAGCATTTTGGCAATATGAATTTAATAATCTAGTGTTCATATTTATAATAAAAGCCTTCAAGTTCAGAATTGCTAAGTCTGTTTTTGGCTTTACTATGTTTTTTCTTCCTCCTCTTCTTGATCATTTCTTAAACTTTACAAATTATTGTAAGGGTTTCATTTTTACCTATAGCTAATTCATCATCATTTTTAATAAAAATATAGTCCAGACTTTCCCTCAGATACCTAAAAAAATATAGCCTTTTGTTTACCATTCTACAAAATAATACCAATAAACTTAGAGTCACTTATTGTTGCAAATAGGTTTGAGCAACAATTTAATTGTGAGTCTAATATTTTATTTCAATGCCTCAATGATACAGGTAGCCCAGTGGTGAAATTCGAGAAATATTTAGGGAAGTTTTTGTATTGGCAATTTAAAAACTGATTTGAGAGAGATGAGAAAGACAAATCTTTTATACCCAAATAGAATTTAAGAGTATATTTGTTAACATACCTAGTGGCTACCCAGCTAACATGCACTCCCCATTCCATTATTATGAGCTATATATTTTATATCCATTTTTAATATGGAGACCTACAGCAAGAAATGCTTAGCATGGTGCTTAGCATTTTGAATGATATACTCATAACAGAGTGTATTATGATTTCTCTGCTATTTTGATTCATATTACTTCTCACTGGAAGTTTTATGTTTTTTTTTACTTGGAGATTTTTTTTTAGTAATGAGAATGGATATTTCCCTATGTGTAGGATTTTAACTAACAGTTCCAGGCAAAAGGCATGATTTGACCAACCCCACTCCATGTCTAGTTGTTTAACAGATTGGAGAACATAGAAGATCTAGAGATAATTTAATAGTTTTTAAATTATTTACTCCTTTTCTCTTCATCCTGTCCTCCATACATTGTTTTTAGCTCTGCAGGAATTTAATGCGACTATTTGAGTTCCAAATCCTTTCTTACATAGTTTATAGTACAAGAACTAATGAAAATTTAAAAGAGCCAACGATAAACAGAAAAGACAGCATGATGTAGCCCCAAACTTGTTCAGAGGTTTATTAAAACCATAACTTTCAGGTTTATTGCATTTAAGATACTCCTGGCCACCATACTTCTTATCACTAAGCTGGGAGTAAGCATTTACCAGACATTTGTAATCTCAAAATACTCATTGTCTGAGTATTGGAAACTTACCAAGAGATTTATCTTTTGCAACTCTGGAACTCATGACTATTTTCATGAAAATTAGTAAGTAATGTATAGGCCATCTGGAAATCTGAATATTACAAATATGTTCTGTTAGTTCTGCCTTTATATAATGCTATGTTATTCCACTACTATATCAGGAAAAAAAAAAGACAGATCTAAATTGGTGAAGGACTAAAGAGGACTTGCCTATAACACTGAAATGTTAAGAGACACTGTTATACTAAGCCTTTCTAAAACCCTTTTCTAAGTAATATTTCTTCATGTATGGAATTAGGATCTCACAGGAGAGTTTATTTAACTGAAGGCTGTTTCCAATACAATCAATACTCACTTTGCTGAGGGAATATTGACTCCCTACTGAATAAATTGAAAAGGTAGTGCTGGGAGACCATCCATCACACATTTATTTATTTATTTATTTTTTATTTTGTGTGTGTGTGTGTGTGTGTATTTTTTTTATTTTATTAATTTTTATACATATCTCCCCATTGCCCCCCCTCCCTCCCAGGCATAACCCAACCCCCTAGTGTCTATGTTCATTGGTTATGCTTATATGCATGCATACAAGTCCTTTGATTGATCTTATCTACCTCACCTAACTTTAATCTTCCTGCTGTAATTTCACAGTCTGTTTGGAGCTTTACTGCCTCTGTATCTATCCTTTTGTTCATCAGTTTATAATGTTCTTTATTATCCACAAATGAGTGAGATCATGTGATGCTTCTCCTTCATTGACTGGCTTATTTCACTAAGCATAAGGTTCTCCAGTTCCAACCAGGTGGCTGCAAATGGTAAGAATTCCTTCTTTTTAATGGCAGCATAGAATTCCATTGTGTAGATGTACCACAGTTTTCTGACCCACTCATCTGCTGACGGGCACCTAGGCTGTTTCCAAATTGTAGCTATTGTAAATTGTGCTGCTATGAACATAAGGGTGCATAAATCCTTTCTGATTGGTGTTTGTGATTTCTTAGGATAAATTCCTGAGTGGGATTACAGGGTCAAATGGGAGTTCCATTTTTAGTTTTTTGAGGAAACTCCATACTGTTCTCCACAGTGGCTGCACCAGTCTGCATTCCCAGCAACAGTGCACAAGGGTTCCTTTTTCTCCACATCCTCACCAACACTTTTCGTTTGTTGATTTGTTGATGATTGCCATTCTGACCGGTGTAAGATGGTATCGCATTGTCGTTTTGATTTGCATCTCTCGGATGATTAGTGACTTTGAACAGGTTTTCATGTGTCTCTTGGCCTTCCTTCTGTTGTCTTTCGAAAAGATTCTGTTTAGGTCTGTTGCCCATTTTTTTATTGGGTCGTTTATCTTCCTTTTATTAAGTTGTATAAGTTGGCTGTAGATTTTGGATATTAAACCTTTATCAGTGATATCATTTGCAAATATGTTATCCCATACAATGATCTTTCTTGTTGTTTTGTTGATGGTTTCTTTTGCTGTGCAAAAGCTTTTTATTTTGATGTAGTCCCATTTGTTTATTTTTTCTTTAGCTTCAATTGCCTTTGGAGCAGCATCAGTGAAGAAGTTCTTTCAGCATATATCTGAGATTGTGCTGCCTGTGGATTCCTCTAGTATTTTTTTGGTTTCCCTTCTAATGTTTTACATCCATCACACATTTTAAAACTTTACTCATTTATCACTAACTAAGCACCTACTACTCTTTTTTTTCTTGTTTTTGTTCTTTTACTTAAATCCTCAACAATTTAATGAGAAAGGAATACTAATATTCCATATCTCATCTATTTTCAAATATATTTTGGTACCTCCCCACAACTTCTTTGGAATTAAAATTGCATACCTGATTTTGATGTCCTGCTGGCATTTAATATAGTGTTCAGGTTGAAGGGTGAGTTCTGAAGCTCAGGGCTGATGTGGTCTCCCCCCTGTATGAGAATAGGGGCAAATCCAAGTTTGGCCTTCTTTCTCCTTTCCTATCCATGGATTGGCAGTAGCAGAAGGGAGAAAGGAAATTCTTAATTCTTCTATTGAACCACAAATAATAAACTAGAGGGAAAATAAGATCACATGAAAGTAATAGAGCCCCCATCTAGTCAGCCACAGGGTCACTGGCTACTTAAAGGGCAGAACCAACCATAGCTGTCCCCTCCCCTACTACATGTGGCTTGAAATATTTCCAGATGAAAGAGCTTGTATCAAAATAGAATGTTTTCAAGTTTTTAAATTTATTTGATCTGACTATATTTATGCATTTTGTTTTTTATTTCAAATGTTTGTTTGTTTTAATTATCTTTTCAAAGGTAAAGGCAAGTCATGTTCCCTGAGCACCTGCCATGGGCCAGGCTATGTGCAGACCCAGCAGTAGCCACCTTATGCACTTTAAGCCATGATGCAGAATGCATGCAGGTGGCATCCTATTTTATGCATATTCAGTATGGTTATGTTTGTGTTGGCGTCCTCATCTTTTAAATGGGTGGTCCCATATTTACTAGATGAAAAAGTTTTCTATTTCTTACTGAGGACAAAAATATTCCCTATTTAAATGGGTAGTTTCTTTGGAGACTTTTGGAAATTCTAAGGACATAAACTTGAAAGTTGTAGTAAGACCGACTATTCATTCTTCATTTCCTTCTTTAAACCCAGAAATTGCTGACAGAAATTGTCCTCCTGAGATGCAGGGATCAGAGCCCTCTTCTCCTTTAACTAATTAATCTTGAGCCAAGAGGAAATTCAGTCTGCTGTGACCAGGGAAGAGAGAAAAGAACTATTCTCTTGGTTGGGATTCTAATTACTTGTACAGATGTCAATAGCCAGCTTGCTTCAAGTGGCAATTCTATAAGGCCAGGATCCCAAGTCTTAAATACCTGCAGTCCAGTTGCCCTTCTGTGGTGTGTCCCAGGAATACTGTAAGTTAAAAATTACAGAAAATGCTTCTCAAACCAGAAAGTATTAATGACTTCCCATGCTGCCTCTGAGTTTTCAAATTCATTGTACATATGCCTACATTTGGAAAACCTAAAATCTTACGAGCTTTTTTATGTATGCAGTATTTAAATTGGATTTTTTTTGTTTTTCAGGTATATAATCCTGTTTTAATAGTTCATGTATCTTTTCAAGTGATAGCACATCACAAGATTGTGATGTATTAGCCATATCCACCACTCCCATGCTCTTTACTTTTGCTGATTCCTCCATCCCCCACTAAATAATGTTTTAGTTAGGTTGAAATTGACATGTAACACTGAGTAAGTTTAAGATGTACAAAATGTATTGATTTGTTACATTTATATATTGAAATATGATTACCACTGTAGCATTAGCTAATACCTCCATCAGGTCAAATAATTATCATTTCATATTGTGGTAAGAATACTTAATATCTAGTCTCTTAACATTGAAGCAAATTTAGGAGATGCTACCAGATTAGTCCACTATGTTCTTTGAAGGAGATCTGAAAACAGTGTTATATTTATTGGGAGAAATCTCTCAAAAAAGCTAACTCATCTTCTAAAAAGTTATTTTAAAGTAACTTGAACCCTCAATAGGCACTTCAGTTATGGAAATAACATAGCTGAAGTGTCCAGACCAGGTTTAACTCCCTTCTACTACTTCATAGCTAAGGCCTTAGGAATAGCTTCATGACTCACCTTCAGTTTGGTGAGGTCCTGTCACCTGCTGGGGTCTCCCTTATATGACAAATTTCTCCTCACAATACTGTGCATGGATCCTGCTGTTTACCCCCTTTATAGATGTGCAAGCATGCTTTAGAGGAGGGACTTGTCCAAGGGCTTTCAGCTCAGACTTGACACATGAGGATGAGAACCCAGGCCCAGTGGCCTCTTCTCTCTGCCTCATGGAGTAGACTAGAAGGTCACCTCTAGGGCTATTCCTAATGCTAATTAATTGGGATCCTATGATTTAAAATTTCTCCCATATTAAGTTACAAAAAGTCAACTTATAATTAGTATTTTTTACCCAAGCACTCATTCCTTATAAATGCCTAACCTTGTCCCTAACATCAATTGACTAAAAATATTTTGCTAAAGGGAATGATTTAAATAATTATTTGTTCTCTTCCAGTCATAGATGAATTTTTAAACTCTGTAATTCTTTCAAAACTGAATTTTACAAAAGAATACATCCATAAAATTAGATTGAGTTTTGCCACAGCAATCTCAAAGCCAAGCCAAAAGTAATCAGAATAATTTTTAAGGGTTTTCCTCTGCTAGGGAGAGTGGATTCTCAGTAACAAAAATAAAGAAATTTATAATAAAATGCACATAAATAGTATATACATATACTCAATGAATAAATCCACCCAGAAAGTAAATAAAATGGAAATGGAATATATCATTTGCCTGGTCTTTCAATCTCTGGCCTAAAGGATCATGCTTAGTTGTTCTCACAACAGGGTGGGGCAAAAGTAGGTTTATAATTGTGAGTCCATGAAACATTTTATTCTTGTATTATTATTTATTAATTATTGTATTATTTTCCATAAGAACAACTGTAACCCTACTTTTGCCTCACTTTGTATGTTTTTATAGTATGAAAAACATAAGGTATTTATGCTTACCTTAAATGTACAATTACATCTTATTGCATAAATGTATATACCTTTGTAACCATTACTTCAAATCATGATATAGAGCATTCCATCACCTCAGCTGGCTCTCTTGAATTCCCTTCCTGTCTGACCCCACCAGCCCTGTTCTCAAAGGCAGACATTGTGTAACTGTTAACACCAAGATTTGACTAATCTTAAACTTCATTTAAATGGAATTATACATTAAGTACTCCTTCGTGTCTGACTTCCTTCATTTAACATAATGTTGCTGAGATAAATGTATTAATAATTTTATTTTAATTTCTGAGTAGTTTTCCATTGTTAGCATATATCATATTATTTTAATACATTCTCTTGTTTATGGACATTTGCATAGTTTCTATTCAGGATATTATTAAAAATATGGCTAAAATCAACATTCTCAAACAGATGTTTTGGTGGGCATATACAAAATTTTATTCTCTTGGGTAAATATCTAGAAATGGAATTTCTAGGTCATAGGGTAGATATTTGTTCATGAGAAATTGCTAGACAGCTTTCCAAAGTATTTGTCCTTTCTGAGATTCCCACCAGCAGTATATGAAAGTTTCAGTTCTTCCAAATCCTCACTTGAATTTGGGATTGTCATTTTGTTTAATTTCTCTCATTGTAGGAGGTGTGGCATGATATCTAATTTTGGTTTTAACTCACATTTCGTTGAAACCTAAGGATTTTAAATTCTATGTGCTTATTGGTCATCTTCTTTTGTGCAGTGAATATTTAAATCATTTGCCAGAGACTTTATTGGAATTTGTCCTTTTATGATTGATTCATAAGAATTATTTTCATATTCCATAAAAGTCTTTTGTCATAATTAGATTTTGAATAGTTTGGCCTAGTTTGAGGCTGGATTTTTCCTTTTATTAATGCTACTTTGGTTGAACAGAAGTTTTTCATTTTGATGGAAAAACTCAATTTTTTCATATAATGTCTAGTGCTTTCTGTGTCCACTCTACAAAATTTTTGTTTTTCCCAAAGTAGTAAATATATGGTATTCTTTTCTACTTCTTTTTTGAGAAATTTTATAGTTTAAACTTTTACATTTAAGGTTATGATACATATAAGGTTTTGTGTATGGTACAAGGTAAAAGTGGTCTATTTGTTTGCGTGCTGCTTTAGTTATATATATTTAGCTAGTCATTCCAGCACCACTTGTTATAAAGACTATTTTGGCCTTGGTGCATTTGTCATAATAATGATAATCATTGTGAGTCCTTCAACTTTGATTTTCTGCTCATGATAACAATCTTATTTCTGTACACTTACATATAAAATTTAATAACTTGTTAATTTCTACAAAAAAATTATAAAACTTTAAGGATTGTAGCTGCTTTGAATTTCTAGATATTCTAGAGGCCCAGTGCACAAAATTCATGCATGGGGAAGGTGTGTCCCTCAGCCCAGCCTGCACCCTTTTCAATCTGGGTCCCCTTGAGGAATGTCCAACTACCCATTTAGGCCCAATCCTGGTGGGCAATCAGACATCCCTCTCACAATCAAGGACTTCTCACTTCCAACCACTCAACTGTGTGCCTTCCTGATTGCCCCTAACCGCTTTAGCCTACCAGCCAGATCACCCTTTAGCTACTCCCCTGCCAGTCTGATGGACACCTAACTGCTCCCTTGCTGGCCCAATTGCCCCCAACTGCCCTCCCCTGCAGGCCTGGTCACCCCCAACTGCCTTCCTCTGCCAGCCCAGTCATCGCTAACTGCCCTCTCCTCCTGGCCATTTTGTGGTGGCCATCTTGGACCACATGGGCATGGCCATCTTGTGTGTTGGAATGATGGTCAATTTGCCTATTACCTCTTTATTACATAGGATTATATAGGATTTGGATAGATTTCATATCTAAAATATTTAGTTTCCAGCCTGGACTGTGTGGTTCATTAGTTGAGCATTGTCCCATGATCCGGGCACAAGTCCTGGTTGCAGGCTCATCCCTAGTTGGGAGCATGAAAATGGCGGTCAATCAGTAATTCTCTCTCTTATCATTGATATTTCTATCTCTCTTTCCCTTTCCCTTCCTCTCTCTGAAATCAATAAAAACATATTTTTAAAAAAATAGCTAGTTTCTCACCTTGGCCAGAATGGCTCACTAGGAAGAGTATAATCCCATGCACCAACAGGTTGCCAGTTTGATTCTCAATTGGGGTGCATGCAGGTGATCAATATTTCTCTCTCATTGATGTTTATCTCTCTTTCTCTCCTTTCTTATCATTCTCTAAAAAAAATCAGTAAAACTTATTTTAAAATATATATATTTAGTTTCCCAATCCATGAATATCATATATTTCTTCATTTACTCTAATTTTTTCCATTTTTTTCTTAGCAATATTTCATAAGTTTTAATGCAGATATTGGACATCTTATAATGGTTTTATGTATTTTGCAGATGTTATAAATACAAATATTTTCTAATTTTGATTTTTCATTTTATAGTAATATATGGAATTATGACTAATATATATTTTAAATTTACCCTTTACTGTTGAAAGTATTACGGATATCTCCTTTTTTTTCCCCTATTCAGCCCCTCCACCTTGCTAGTGCCTTCCCCCATAATTAATATTTTCCTAAATTCATTGGTTAGTCCTATTAGTTGTTTTATGGATTTCTTAAGATTTCTATCAAAACAATCAGCCAATAGAGGTAATTTTACTTTTTCTCTTCTATATGTCTTTTGTTTTTCTATTAGAGCTCTAATACAATGTTGAATAGAATGTTGACAGCAGACATCTTTATTTTTTTTATATATTTTTATTGATTTCAGAGAGAGAGATATAGAAACATCAATAATGAGAGAGAATCATTGATTGGCTACATCTTGCATGCCCCCTACTGGGGATTGAGCTTGCAACCCAGGCATGTACCCTTGATGGGAATTGAACATGGGACTCTTCAGTCTATAGGCTGATGCCCTATCTGCTGAGCCAAACCAATGAGGGTGACAGCAGACATCTTTACATGTTCCTGATCTTACAGAAGGGATTATTCAGTATTTCCCACTATGGATGATGTTAGCTGTATGTTTTTCATATGTGCCTACCCAGAGTTAGCCAAACTGTAAGGTTGAGGACACAGTCCTCCAAACTGCAAAGTCTGTTCAATATTTCTGACCCCAACTGCAAGGATTTAGAGTACAAACAGGAAGTTAGAGGGAAGAATCCATTTACAGTTTCTCTCATTTCTGACATCAACTTAAGTTTGATGGTTTTTTCAAAACCATTCTCAGGCTTGATAATTTTCTAGAAATACAGAACTCACTGAAACCTGTTATACTCATAAGTTTATTATAATTAAAGGATACACTAAAATTGACCAAGGGAAAAAAAGTATAGGGTGGAGTTTGGGAAGGATCCACATGTGATATAACCTTTGTCCTCAGAGATTGTTACTTTTCCAGTATAGACATGTGCCAAAAGTATGGAGTTTGCCATTCTGAGCAGCTTCCCAAGCTTTAGTGTCCAATGTTTGTATTGAGGCTTTATTATATAGGCTTGATTGATTAATTGTCCACATGGATGAACTCAGTCTCCAGCCTTTCACTTTTTCAGAGTAAGACTGATATCTTGCCAAAACCGGTTTGGCTCAGTGGATAGAGTGTCAGCCTGTGGACTGAAAGGTCCCAGGTTTGATTCCGGTCAGGGGCATGTACATTGGTTGCAGGCACATCCTCAATAGGGGGTGTGCAGGAGGTGGCTGGTTGATGTCTCTCTCATCGATGTTTCTAACTTTCTATTCCTCTCCCTTCCTCTCTGTGAAAAATCAATAAAATATATTTTTAAAAAAAGACATATCTCATGAGCCACCCAAATACATATACGTAGTTGTTTTCTCAGCTGGGGCCACCCTACACCCTAAGATTAGTGGGCGTAGATGGCTCTTACCTGGGGCATTTCCTCAGCATAAACTATCAGGTGTGACCTAAGAGGCTCACCATGAATAAGGTGACTCCTATCATTTAGAAAATTCTAACTATTTAGAGGTTATCTCCCAGGAACTAAGGACAAAGGCCAGACCTCTTTTTGAAGCCAAATTCTTTACTACAGAATGTCCTGTAACAGGTTACAGAAATATTCCTATTCCTAGATTGCTAAGAGTTTTTATCATAATTCACTTGAATTTTCTCAAATGCATTACATTACATTTATATCTATGTTATTTCTACAAATAATCATTTATTATCATTTTTTATTCTTAAAAAATGGTAAATTGCATTGATTGACTATTGAATGCTAAGCCAGTGTTGCATTCTTGTAATAAATCCAAGTTTTTATGATGTGTCATAGTTTTTATATATTGATGGATACAATTTGCCAACATTTTATTAAGGATCTTTTTCTATCTGCATTTATGAGGAATACTGGTCTATAATTTTCTTTTCTTATAATATCTCTGTCAAGTTTTGTTGCTAGGATAAGGCGAGCTTCATAAGGTGGCTTAAATTTCTTCATTTAAGTCTGTGGTTGGCAAACTGCGGCTTGCAAGCGACAGTTTGCTGCTCTGTTGACTAATGAGTTTGCTGACCTAGACTCTTGATTCCAATAATTACAGGCTGTTGTTGTTCCTTGTGATTAAGCCCCTATTGGACAACTTAAGTTTTAAGTTGTTGATATTTTTGCAAAAAGAAAAGTTATACATAGGATTCCCTTATCCTTTTTTGCCTGTGGTTGTGTAGGGATAACACTATTTTTCTAATATTTTTATTTTGCACTTTATTCTTTTGTCTTGCTCCGTCTTTTTAAGGGAGTTATCGATTTTCTTAATATTTTAAAAACTCTTGGCATTGTTTTTATTTCTATTGCTTCTTTCTCATTTTAATTTCTTTTGCTCTTATATTATTGTTTCCTTTCTTCAAGTTATTTAGAGTTTAACTTGCTCTTCTTTCTCTGATTTCATAAAATAAAAAATTTAGATCACGGATGTTAGCCTTTCTTCTTTTATAATACAAGCATTTAAACTTTTATAACATAAGCATTTAAACTATTAATTTAATCTCAGCACTCTGCTAACAATATTCCACAAATTTCAGTATGTTGTATTTACATATTTATTCAGTTCAAAATATTTTTAAATTCCTTTTGTGGTTTCTTATCTAGAGTCATGTAACTAGAACTGTATTAAATTCTAAACATTTCTCATTTAGTTCTGTTTTGTTAAGACAGCCTGTTCTACATGCTTATACTCTTTTAAAATTCATTGAGATTTATTTGTGAGGTTTTTTTGGGGTGAGTAGAGGTTGGTATGCAGGCATGCAATATTTGCTGGTAGATGCTATGTTGGCCCTTGAAAAAAATAATTTGATTATTGGTGGGTATAGTGTTCTATAGCTGTAATATTAGGTTAAATAAGATAATAATTTGTTTAAATATTATCATTATAATTTTTTTCAATTATATAAAATTACTTTATATATAATGTAAGGATATACTAGTAAGCATACATTTCCAGTACTAGAGCTACCCAATACTAGCTACTTTATTAAGATTATGCAGAGTGAATTTTGATTCATTAATCCTATCAGCTAGTGAGAAACAGGCATTAAAGTCTCTAAATGAGACTGTGTACTTGTGTATGTTTCCCTCAAGTACTGTCAGTATTTGCTTTATTCTTTGATTAGGTACACACACTTACAGTTGTTATATTTTTTTAGGTGTTAAACCTGTTATAAAATCTCATTATCACTACAATATGGCTTGTGTTGAATTTTACATTGCCTGGTATTAAGATAGCCACATCCATAAGCTTACTTGTTACGTGTTTATCTTTTTCTATCCTTTATTTTTAACGAGGGGCCCAGTGCATGAATTCATGCACCTTGAAAGGAACTGTGGGCTGTGAGGCTGCAGTGGGCACAGGGGCAGGTCTCAGACCATCCTCTGTGCTCCCTCCTGGCAGCCCCACTCCTGCCGCCACTGCTCCCATGCTCTCCAGCAGTGAGTGCAAGTGAGGCTGGTACTGCCAGTAGGTGTGAGTGGTGGCTGCTGCCCCAATCACTCCTCAGGAGCAGGAGGAGGTGGAGAAGCCCTGAGGGATGATCAGGGTAGCAGCAACCACTCACACCCGCTGATGGCACCGAGCAATCGGGAATGGCTCAAGATGCCAGCAGCCATTGTGATGGTGGCTCCAGTGCTGCCAGCAGCAGGTGCAAGCACCTGGTGGGACCACAGTGCGTGGGAGCAAAGAATTTTCAGTAACTACCAGAGGCTTGCCCTGATGACAGTGACCAGCTCCCTGCCTTAGTCTGGTGCTCCCGCTCATCTACTCCACCATTCTGACACAGCTGATGCCCATCATGTTCCATGCTCTGCCGCCTGCTTCTGATGCCCCCTGGTGGTCAACGTACATCATAGCAACCAATTATTCAGTTGTTCTCCTCTTTGATCTATTTGCAATTAGGGTTTTATAGAGAGAGAGATTTTATTTATATTTTTATGTATATTTAAAGTGCATTTCATATACAGTAAGGCTGATCAAAGCATGACTCCAGGCTGCTGCCACATTTTGTAAATAAAGTTTTATGGAAGCATAGCTATTGTTGGTTGTTTCATACTACACTGCCAGAGTTGAAGAGTTAGACCAAAAACCATGCAAGCCTAAATATTTGCTATCTGGACCTTTCAGAAAAAAATAATTTTACCTCTTCTATCCAGCATTTTCTTGTCTTACATGGTATAATCTGACAATCTTTAACTTTTAATTTTTTTAAATATATTTTATTGATATTTTTTACAGAGAAGAAGGGAGAGGGATAGAGAGTTAGAAACCTCAAGAGAGAGAAACATTGATCAGCTGCCTCCTGAACATCTCCTACTGAGGATGTGCCCACAACCAAGGTATGTGCCCTTGACCAGAATCAAACCTGGGACCTTTCAGTCCCCAGCCTGATGCTCTATCCACTGAGCCAAACTGGTTTGGGCACTCTTTAACTTTTAATTGGGTATTTTAGCCAAGTTACTTTTGACCTAATTATTGATATAATTAAGACCACTATCTCTCTATTTGTTTTCTTAATTATCCTCTGGTCCTCTTTTCCTGCTTTCTGATACTCAAATAAGTTTTAGTATTTCATCTTACTTGCTCTACTGGTCTTTTAACCCCACCATTTTGTATTATTTTATTGTGGTTGTTCTTGAGATTATAATAACAACTCTTAGCTTATAACACTCTATTAGAATAATCAAGGTACATATGTAAGTATGCATATGATTTTGTGCAGTTTTATCTGAAAAGATTGTAGCAAAACAATACTCAAGGTATGTCATTCTATGTTGTACTCTCTATATTTTACTTGTCTGTAAGACAGCAGCTGGGTATGTAGAACTTTATGTTGGTGAACACTAATATAAGGAACAGTAGAGGGAAATAGGTATGAATATTAACAACCTATTACATATTTTTGTGTTACATGTATTATCCTATCTAATAAAAGAGCAATATGCCGAAACCGGTTTGGCTCAGTGGATAGAATGTCAATCTGCAGACTGAAAGGTCCCAGGTTCGATTCCAGTCAAAGGCATGTATCTTGGTTGTGGGCACATCCCCAGTAGGGGGCCTGCAAGAGGCAGTTGATCAATGTCTCTTTCTCATCGATGTTTCTAAATCTCTATCCCTCTCCCTTCCTCTCTGTAAAAAATCAATAAAATCTATTTTAAAAAATAATAAAATAAAAGAGCAATATGCAAATTAACCATCCCTCTGCTGCACCCAGAAGCCATGCCCATTAGCCAATTAGGAATGAGTATGCAAGTTAACCTCAACCAAGATGGTTGTGGCCACAAAGAGAGCAGGAGGGAAGCTTAGGTTTCTCTGGCAATGGAGGAAGCCAAGCTTTCCACACACCCTGATTGGCGCAGGCCTCCAATCAATGCTATAAAGTTTCAATTATAGGAGATAAATAAATTCCAACAAAAATGGCAACAGTCATGGAGCTGGAGAGAGCAGGAGGCTAGGGTTGCCCCCAGTAATGGAGGAAGCCAAGCTTTCTGCAGCCCTGGCCTGCCTTGGCCTCCACTTAAGGCTACAGAGTTTCAATTATAGAAGATAAATAAATCCCAACAGAAATGGCTGCAGACACAGAGTGAGCAAAAGGTTTGGCTCTGCTCCAGGCTACAAAGTTTCAATTGTAGAAAATAAATAAATTCCAGGTATCAGGGCCTCTGCTTGGGTTGCCAGAGGGCATGGCCAGCCTGCAAACCACCACAGGCCCCTAACCCAGGCTGTCCCATGCCCCAAAAGAACCTCTGCCCTGATCCAGGACACCCTACAGGGCAAACCAGCTTGCCCCCACCCATGCACCAGGCCTCTATTCTATCTAATAAAAGAGCAATATGCAAATTGACCATCACTCCAACACACAAGATGGCTGTCCCCATGTGGTCAAAAATGGCTGCCCCCATTTGAACACAATATGGCCAGCAGGAGAGGGCAGTTGGGGGCAACCGGGCCTGCAGGGAAGCACAGTTGGAGGGGACCCAGGCCTGAAAGGGAGAGCAGTTGGGTGGGACCAGGATTATAGGAGAGGGAAGTTGGAGATGACCAGGCCTGTAGGGGAGGAAACTGGGGGTAGGAGAACCAGACCAGCAGGGGAGAGCAGTTAGGGGAGATGAGGTTGGCAAGAGAGGGTAGTTGGGGGGGACCAGACCTGGAGGAGAGGGCAGTTATGGGTGACCAGGCTGGCAAGGGAGGGGTGTTAGGGGCAAACAGGCTGGCAGGAGAGTGTTAGGCATCAATCAGGCTGGCAGGGGAGTGGTTAGGTGGTGATCAAGCCAGCAGGCATAAGTGGTTAGGGGCAATCAGGAAGGCAGGCAGGCGAGCAGTTGGGAGCCAGCAGTCCTAGATTGTGAAAAGGATGTCCAACTGTCCATTTAAACCCAATCTTACTGGGATCAGACCTAAACAGGCATTCAGACATCCCTCAAGGGGTCCCAGGTTGGAGAAGGTGCAGACTGGTCTGAGGAACACACCTCCCCACCATGCACAAATTTCATGCAGTGGGCCTCTAGTATACTATATTCTTATAATAAAGTCAGCTAGAAAAAGGAAAATTTTATCAAGAATATCATGGTGAAGAAAACACATACAGTGAGGTCAGTTAGTTCAGTTCATTAAAAGAAATACCTTTGGGTGCCTACCATATTTATTCAGTGTATTATATGCTATGGGTAAATAGAAGTAAATCATGGTCCTTACTTTCAAGAAGCTATACTCAAGTGAAGAAGAAGAGTGTGACCATATTTTGAAGTGTCATGAGATAGATGGCTGGAGATATGGATGGAAACTCTCCAAAGAGATGGATCTCTATATTTATGAGCTGGAGAAAGTGGGACTTTCAGAATCTTAATCAGAAGCCTTGGAGGGTCATGCCTGAGGGAAAAGGGCAAACCAGAGAAGCACTGGTGTTACTAAAACTGCAGCTGAGCCTCAACCTAACTTAAGCCCTGATTGAAATGGAGTCATCAGCCCCCTCATCCTGCCTACTTAACAAAGGAAAGGGGGACCCCTTATCTCATGGGAAAGAAAATTGCTTGCAGTATATGCAGTTCATTTATATATGGTGTCATACAAAGTACTCTAGATATGCAGACTCAAGAATATACAATCAAAAATCAAGAGAAAAGATAGACAAGCAGATTCGTGCATGATTTTGATAGTATAGTTAACAGACAAGGATATTAAAATAACTCTAAATAATATCTTGAAAGTGGAAGAAAATATGGTCATTGTAGATTAATGGAATAGAGAATTTAAACATATTTTATTTTAAAATCAAATTGACACTTTAGACCTGAAAATATGTATTAAAAAATAAGTCTTGGGTGGATGAATTTAAAAACAGATTGGCTACAGCAGAACACAAGAGAAGTAAGCTAGAATACAGATCAATGGAAATCACCCAGCTTGAAGCACAGAAAGGAAAAAGAATAGATATGACACAAAGAAAATAAGAGATGTGGGACAACACAGAAGATCTAATTTAAGTGAAATCCCAAAAAGAACTAAGAGCAAGAATGCCCACCACTAGTAAATGTATATAAATAAATTATGATTTATTTAACCAGTGACAAACTATACAGCCATGAGAATCAAAACCTATACTACATACAACATTATATGTGAATGTCACAAACATACGTTGTGTTTAAATAAAAGTCAGAGAAAAGTAAATACATGAATATAATTCCATTTATATTCTAATTACAAGAATAGGTAAATCTATTCTGTGAGAATTCAGGATTGTGGTAACTTTTGGGAGGCAATAGTGGGTAGAAGGAGCATAATATACTTCAGGGTCTGCAACTGTTCTATTTCTTGAGCTGAGTACAGGTTGCATTCATGCATGCAGTTTTTGAAAATTTATTGAATTTTGCTTTTATTATTGGTACATTATTTTATATGTATATAACTCTTCAACAAAACAAATCTTAAAGGATTTGTAAATTTATAGAAAATCTGGGCCTTAAAATAGGTCTTAGAGAGCATCCTAAATCACTACCCCGCATATTTTACTGTTGAAGTTACTAAGATTTTATTAGGCATTAGTTAAGTAATTTGTTAGCAAAAAAGAATAGACCTCAAATCACCTATAATATATACTATATAGTATATTATATAATGTAGATGGTCTATATACATACACATTATTATATACACATTATTTTATTTGCCTGGAAAATATATATGATAAAGAAGTTGTCATTCAGTGTAATGTACCATTTTAGTACAAGATAGAAGATATTTATGTGATATGTAACTTAAGATATAGACTCAATCTTACAACATGGTCTCATTTACATTTTTAAATACCTTTCTCATAAAACGCTATCACATATAGGACTTGTTGACAGAGTTTGAGATTGCTCTCTTTCCTTTATGCATAGATTTAGAAGGCTATAATTTAAGCTAAACTCCTTAGTTTTTTAAATCACAAATTAAATCCATTCTAAATATAATGAATTTCCAGTTTGAAGGAGCTCTATGTCTTTCAACTGGACCAATGTCACACACCATTATAATACTTTTTCTAGTAAAATTGAGATTCTTAGCAAATGAGTTCTGAAATTTTATTTAAAGAATAGAAATACTTTGAGGGAAATTGAAGTTTTCTACCCCAGCTTCCATAACCAAATATACATCAAGTATTATATAATTTTTTAAGGTAGCAGAATTACCAGGAATTATATGGCAATAATAATTTGAAGTTCCATATCACTGTGGTTCCCCTGATGTGATTACAACAGGGAGTGAAGGAATTAGGGAAAGAAAAAAGGGAGGGAAGGAAGGAAGGAAACAAGAAAGAAGGAAATGATACACTCTTGGATACAGTAATGACTTCTCCTGAGAGATCACAAAACCAAAGAATTTGGTAGTGGGTTTAAGAAAACCTGGTTTCAGTGCTTAAAGTATGGGACCTAGTTAATCATATGTAACCATGGCAACCGCTAGGACAGCGGTTCTCAAACTTTAGCTTGCAGCAGAACCACTAAGTCTTGCTTATTATAGATTGTATACCCCATCTGCATTTTCTGTTTCCATAATTCTATTGCTGATCTGAGACCACTATTTGAGAACCACTACAGTAGAGCTGCTTTAGCTTTTGCTGCTGCCAAACTTCTGTTATAAATCTCATTCTTTTTCTAATCTTGCATTTGATTTATCCAATAAAACAGAATCTATAAACAAAGCTACAGAGGATTGACTCAACCTGGATGCATATAAGGGGATGCTATAAGGGGAAAGACCTTAATGAAACTCCTTCAGAAAACTTTTGCCAGAAACTATTTGCACAGAATGAAAATTTTGACCAAAAAGTGATAATAATTACTTTCCAGAAAGTAGAGAGAAAACCCAACCAAAACCATGATGTAACTATGTATGTATAGTCTGTGTTCAAAATAATAGATTTATTTTTCTCTTAGCATATATTTAATGCAGCCCAACTGTCAAAAGTCATTTCATTGGAATGGGTCATGTTACCAATCAAGGCTCACAGATGTGGAATTGTTCTTTCTAGTGGTTTGCCTATATTAGAGGTAAAACATGCGCTTCTCAAAGATACATTAATGTGAACCCTAAATTTAAGAAAGGAAAATGTGTGTCAATGTAATAATATTTAATTAATTCCTTTACAGGACTGCATCAAAACATGTAAACAAGGACCTTGGTAATCTAGAAGAAAATAAAAAGTTAGAAGAAAACAATCATAAAACAGAAGCCTAAGAGAGAAATTGTTCTTGTTGTTGTCCAGGTAAGTAAACTGTGTGAGGTTTACAGAAATAATTCCCAGTAAAGAATGAAAGGCCCTATGAGATGAAAGGGAAAGCTTTGACAGTAAGAAGCTTCATAATGAGGCTTTTGAAACAGGAAGAGAGTTTTTCAAAAGCAAGCTTTGGTAACTCAGGTATCTTCAAAAGAATGGAATCTTAACCATTTTCATATCCTCCGAACAAATAATCATTATCCTCTGAATAATTAAAATCAATTTTGAAATTTTAATATTTAATTAGCATTTTGTATTCTAATGTAAAAAATTTTGTTGAGTGCAAAGAAACTTAATTTTATAAACTGTGTTTTGGTTGGATGAGAACTGATTCTAATAATTTAAATTTATTTTTAAAAATAAACAATTATGAGAATAATTTTTAAATATAAAAATTTGAATCCAAGGATTTAAGATATTAAAAGTATCAGAGTGTTTATACAGCCATCTCTCAAATCATTTTAATGAAAAGACTTGTTAGTCTTTTCACACTTTTTTCACACACTTTTGTGGGCCCCTTGGCTCAGCCTGTGCCCTTTCACAGTCTGGGAATCCTTGAGGATGTCTGACTGATGGCTTAGGCCTGCTCCCCATGGGCCTTTTATTACCCACAGAGAGCGGGCCTAACCCATCAGTCAGACATCCCCCAAGATGGGAGAGGCTCCCACCACCATTGCTGAGCTCGCTAATCATCAGCCTGGCTTCTGGCTGAGTGGCACTCCCCCTGTGAGAGTGTACTGACCACCAGGGGACAGCTCCTGCATTGAGTGTCTGCCTCCTGGTGGTCAGTGCATGTCATAGCGACCAGTCATTTCACCATTTGGTCAATTTACATATTACCCTTTTATTATATAGGATATATATATATAAAATATATATATATATATATATCTTATATAATATATATATATCTTATATATATGCAATATATGTATTGCATATATTTTATGTAATTTATATGAGTGTGATTCTTATAAGTCATTTGAGCACATTATTTTGTGTGTCCTTTAGTGAGAATAACTTATTATAGCTGACTCTCTGACGTGAAAATCCCCAACAACCATAGTAAAACTTTGCTTCATTATACATAAGCCATAGTCACAATTTGAGTACGTCACCCAAATTATCCCATAGAGAAGATATGGGACATGGGAGAGGATTGTAATTGGGAGGATGCACACAGGAAAGAAAAATAGAATAATTTAGGTAAGACACTTTTACAATCTGAAAACCAAGACCTCAGACTAATTGGGAGAAAGAACTGGATTCATTCACCTTATTTGCCTTTCTTTGGAAGCAAGGCAGGCAGCATTTCCACCTGTGGTGTGTTTTTTTTTGTTGTTGTTATTGTTGTTTTGCTTCTCTAGGGTTCATTCCTCCATCTTTCATAAACATAGATTTTTACCTACTGTTATTTTCAAAATTGGATAGAGTAAATCCTCATAGGAAAATTGAGCTTGAAGACAAAGCCCACAAAAGAGTGTGATTTGAAGGGATAAGTGGATTTTTCAAAGAAAAATGTTTTCCTGAAAACCTTTATGCTCTTCACATGAATTAAGCAATTTTCATAAAATTAAAGACACTCAACTATTCCAAAAAAATTATTTGCAGAAGGGGTATAGCAATGCCTGGCATTACAAATGGGTTCCGGGACAATGGAGTTTTATGAAAGTCTCCTATAAAGTAATTTCTGTCACTTTTAGTACAAAACATCTGTTGATGGTGAAAAATGATTGCTGCAATAACTTACTAAATTGCATTTTTTTTCATTATTTCAGAGAAAAAAAAACTACATAGGCCAATTGAAGCATGAACGTGGATTGTATTTAAGACATATACAAAGACATTGACAGCAATTCATGGTTCAAATATTAAGCAGTTCATTTTACCAAGCTGTCACAGGATCTTAGAGAATTATCTCAAGTCAAACAATGAAATGAAATTGCAAACAATAACAACAAGTTTTGGTAGCCATGATGATAGGTCATATGTTGTGTTTGGTTTGATTTTTTTTTTTCTGAAATGTCTGCACTGAGAATTTCCTTTTGGTTTGCCTTTTATGTAAATTTTTTACGTAGCTATTTTTATACACTGTAAGCTTTGTTCTGGGAGTTGCGGTTAATCTGATGTATAATGTAATGTTTTATTTCAATTGTTTATATGGATAATCGGAGCAGGTACATTTCTGATTCTGATTGCTATCAGTAATGCCCCTAAACTTTTTAATAAGCCCCTAACTCCCAAAGGTGGCAGCTTGTCGAGGGCTGGGAACACACACATTGCCCAATTCCAAATCTGTGGTTTTATCCTGAGAGAGGGAGGCGGAGAGACAGATTGACAAACCCTGGATGAGATGATTCTGTGTATGCACCTCGAGCTGGCTCTCAGAAGGAAATCTCACATGCTTACGGACACACATACATAATAGTGGTACTCCCAAACTGATAATTTTGCCTATACTGAAAAGAAAAATAAAATTACACAATTTGAGTAACACTTTAGAGACATCTGCTAGTAAATTATTTTCAGTCAGAAGAAAGGAATAATTAAAAAAAAAAACAATGTGTGAGAGACAGTTTGGAAAAATCATGGATAACATTTCCATTTTCATAGATCAGAATGCAAATCACTGTATTTAAAAATTGATGTTAAATCCTTTGGGTTATCCACTGCCTTAAAATGATGCCCATTTCCTTTTTAAAAAGATATCAGTCAGAATTGGAGATTTTTAACAGTGGTCATTATCAAAGCTGTGTTATTTTCCACAGAATATAGAATATATATTTTTTTCGTGTGTGTTTTTGTTAACTATGCTACGGATATTGAATGCACCTTGAGATAATTTAGTGTTTTTAACTGGTACATAATTTATCAAGCAGTACATAAAAGTGTAATAATAAAATGTCTATGTATCTTTAGTTACATTCAAATTTGTAACTTTATAAGCGTGTTTTATGCTTGAGGAACTTTATAGGGTGGTAGTGTAAATGGAAACTTTTTGAAGTAGACTGGATATGGGCCAGTAGCTACTTGTGACTAGACTTTTAAACTTTGCTCTTTCAAGCAGAAGCCTGGATTCTGGGAGAACACTGCACAGCCATTTTTGTCCCAGGATTTACATAACTTTATAGAAAAAGAAAATGAACATCAGATTCCCAGGTATAGAACTGTGTTCTTGGGAGAGAGGAAAACTGGTGTTTGTTTTTTAGATTGATGGAATAAAAATTATTAAGGCAATGAAAAATAAATTGAAGAGGGATATTAAGAATAATATTTTGCCACTTCTGCATTATTTAGAAACACATGCTATTGTAAACCATTTACTATCTGGGCAATAGTATCTCATTTAATAAAAGCTTCCTGTAGTGCATTGGTATGAATTAAATACATAAATATCTTATTAGACTCAAAGCTGTGTAAAATATTATGGTAGGGGGGAGAAAACATGTTATTTTGCCTCTAAACTTTCATTTATTGAAGTTTTATTTGGCAGGAAAAAATTGAATCTTGGTCAATATTTAAACCAAAGTGAAAGGGGAAAAACCAAAGTTATTTGTCCTGCATGGCAAAGCCATTCTGTTATTTCTCTGTAAATACTGTATTTTCTCTGTTTTTTCTTTAGAATTTTGTTAAAGAAATTCTAAAATTTTTAAACACCTGCTTTCCACAATAAACCATGAACACTAAAATGAAATCCCTTTCATATAAATACTTTTTCTTTTGGTGTGGGAGATCAAAGGTTCAAAGTCTAACTCTGAGGGTATATTTACAGAAAGAAGCAATTCTACGATAGAGAGGGTTCTGCTACAGTTATTTCTTGGCTTTCATTTGCTGTGGTTCACTGAGTCCGAAAACAGGTGTCGGGATCTAGAGAGCAGAACATTCACAGCACAGAGCTCTGGACGGAAAGCAGAAAGTTTGCCAGGAAACAGGAGGCAACATTAGAACTATTGAAACCATGCCCGGATGAAAAGGAAAGCTTATTTGTGTAACGGCAGAGATGTGCACAGAGATGTGGGAAGGAAGATCATGCAGATCCTCAACTTCCTAGGTTGCATCTCTTCAGTTTACTACTAACTCTTCGGCAACAGGAGACAGGTTTTGCCAGTTCAAGTTTCACTTCCAATCTTTGATTATAGGAAATGTATGTGGAAATGGATTAACACACCCGTCTATGCCTAAAAGATAATAAAACTGAAATATGTCTTCACATATCTCTCACAGCTGTCTGCCTCTTGTCTAAACTAGGATGTTTATGTATAGAAAATAGTTGTCTTTATTAAACAGTAGTAAACTCATTGTGACTCTTCATCTCTCTAGAGAAGGAATTCAGCAAGATGAAATTGTCTATACCTTCCTATTCTGCCACCTTAGCCAGTCCTAGATTTTACCTAAAATTGACTGTGTAATGTATGTGTCTCTATCTTCAGTTATAGGATCATACTTATTGTGGGTGTCCCATGTGGCTGTCCTAGGAATATAATTAAGAGGATATGCTCCTATTTCTTTACTTCTGCCATTAGCACACCATTCAGTTTACCATTGGAAATTACTGAGGCATGAACTTTCATAGCAATTCTTAACCTTTAAAATAAGGTAAAGTCAGCTGTGAACATCAGAGAAAACAATATTTATTGAGCCCATACTGTGTGCTAGGGCCAACCATACATTATCTTATTTAACCCTTACTAGTTGCAAATAGAATTAAATATCCTCCCATTTAATAGCTAAAATCTAAGGTTTAGAGAGGTCCCAAGTGCATTTAGCTTCTAAGTATGTAAGTATAAAACCAGATCTTATTCTAAAGGCCAGGCTTGGCCCAATCTATAATTTACAAACTTCTTTAATCAAGAAATCCTCCTTTTTCATAATATGTAAAATTGGGAAATATTAATTGACACATGAACTGTTTATACCATCTATAAAGGACAGAATAGGCAAATATTATATAACTAGAAGGCTGATGCATGAAATTTGTGCAAGAATAGACCTTCCTTCCCCCAGCTGCCAGCACTGGCTTCCTTCTGGCACCAGCACCTGGGCTTAACCTCTGGCATCCAGGACCTGGGCTTCCCTCCAGCCACCGGCTTCATCCGGAAGGTTGTCCAGAAGGACATCAAGTCTAATTAGCATATTATGCTTTTCTTATCATAAATTTTCCAGCTGAGTTTGGATGATCAGATATTTTATTAGATATTGTATGCATAATTACATGTGTTTATATAAACACATGTTTAAAAATATGATGTGCATATATATGTTAATCATTTTAAACATGCATGTTGCTGTTATACACCAAGTACCTCTTATGAGACCGATACTTTATTGATGTGTTATTTACACTTTCACTTGAATGTATTTAACATCCTATCACAGGAGGCACTATCTTCATGTTACAGATCAAGACGATGTAAATAACTTTGTCTACAATCACAGACTTGGGAGATGGGTAAGCCTGGACCTACCTATGATCAAAATCCAAAGTCCAAGTTCTATTCACTACATTGCTTGCCTTCTCTGTTATAAGAACTTACATCTATCCATGCTTGGGAAGATGACCATTGAAAGATTTGCATTGAATACCTTATCTGATCCCCTTAGCAACATGTCATTCATATTTAAAGAAAGATATAACAACCACTTTGAAAACAAATTACTACATAAGTACTAGTTTTTTGCCCCATTTTCCTTATTTAAAAAGGAATTTCTTGAATACATACAAAATATTTGTTAAATAGGAAGCAGCTATAGGGTGAACATGTTCATGGCACTTTGATATGAAGAATTCATGGGTTTTACAGTTACAGTAGCACATTCTAGACTCAACAGTTGCAGTGAAATTTGCATGAATAAGCCTAATTGCATAAACTGTATAATATAAGGAAATAAATGAGGGCCTCATTATAATAGATGTTCAAAATAAATTATTAGATTTTTGAGAAAACTTACATATTCAGAGAACAGAGGTTGTAGTCTCCAAAAGATACAGCACTTGACAAAATATGCCTTTGGAAGTTGACAGCAACTTGGTTTAGACTATGTGTAAGGGAATCAAAATTAAATATCAACTTCTCATCAATATTTTCTTTCTGATCTTATCTTCTCAGGTAGGCCAGGATAAATGGAGCTTCAATTAACAATTTAAATTGATGATTGACTCACATATGATCTGAGATGTTCACTTCCACAGAAATAACAAAAATCAGGCAACCATTTGAATTCTCATCAGTAAGAAATAATATGTAGTGAAATATTAGTGAAATAAAATGAAGTTATTGCTTGAAAGTAGATTCACAACCCTCTCCCTGGATGGCCTATTAAGGAAATAGGATAGTAGTATTTCTGTTAATAAAATGTTTATGGCCGAGACCGGTTTGACTCAGTGGATAGAGCGTCGGCTTGTGGACTGAAGGGTCCCGGGTTCGATTCCGGTTGGGGGCATGTACCTTGCTTGCGGGCACATCTCCACTGTGGGGCGTGCAGGAAGCGGCTGATTGCTATCTCTCTCTCATGGATGTTTCTGACTTTCTATCCCTCTCCCTTCCTCTCTGTAAAAAAATCAACAAAATATATTTTAAAAAAAGAAAAAAAAGAAGAAAATGTTTATGTATAAGTATTAGAGTCATCCCTTGGAAACTAAATTGTTATTAAAACCCAATTTACCCAGAAATTTCTGGCTTCTACATGGTTGACAATAACAATTAAGTTCATATTTTGTTTTTTTAGCTTGATTAGAATTGTCCACCAAAAGCTTTAAAATAGTCTTTGTATTGAGAGACAAAAGATATATCACCTATATTGAATCTGATTCCAAGAGGAAATTTTGTTTAAAAATTTTTTCAGGTTCATGTACAGGAGTCATATTCTGTGAGTTTTTTTTAATTTGGAGAGCTTGTTTTTCATATATAATAGTTGTACAAGCTGTTTAAAAGATGATGAATTTTTGGTCATATTGGCAAAAACCACAAAAATAACCCATAAACCTTCCCCCATATTCCTAACTGATAATCTATTAAGATACCTATAGTGACTTTGTTATTCTCACATTCTTTTGAGTTATTTTTCTTAAATGTAATAAAATACTTAATAATTATTATAATAAAAATTTGTACTTCCCTAGTTATCATGACAGGATTCGGACTTTCTGTTGTCCTGATGATAATGGCAATGTGTGGAATCAGTGTTCAATTCGAAGATTGTGCATATTGATAAATATTAATGCTGTTGTTTTTGTGATATTTCTTCAACAAATATGGAGTTGAATTGACATTGATACCATCAACATCAGTACCCAGTGACTTTTTGCATTGTCTTGAAGTGGAACTGGCACTGAGGCAGATTTTGTTGGTCCATCTTCATCATTCCCCCTCTTTTAAAATTATTTTTCTAAGCATTTGATCCAATGAGAAAATCATGTGGTTGGGAGCAAAGTCAAATGGACTTTACCAAAATATATATATTTTTAATCTTTATTGTAGATGTATTATATATATTGTAATCTTTATTACCAGAGTGGAGCAGGAGAGAGTTAGAAAGTTGGATAAGCACAGGAAGCTGTTCAGTTACGATTTGATTCTGCATGTCAGCTCAAGTTTCCAGATATAAAGCACATATATTTGCAATTGCAGTTAACTGAGCTTTTGCTAAAAGATGACTTTATGGGAGGAAGCATGTCAGCAACAGTTCATACAGTTTTTGATTTTGTCATTAGCTCATCTTTTCTTCCTAAACAAGATACTACAGCAATACCACAGCACAGGCCTTTTCTTTGTATCCTCCCTGTGTATTTTAGAAGATGCTTCCTAAAGCCAAGGGCTTTTACAAAAAGAATATTATTCCTGTTTCACTCATGGGCCATTTTTTGCATTAAATGCCCTAATTCTTTTTGTTTTATTTTGTTTAATATATTTTTATTGATTTCAGAGAGGAAAGAATGGGGAGAAAGAAAGAAACATCATTGATGAGAGAGAATCATTGATTGGCTGCCTTCCGCACACCCCACACTGGGGATCAAGCCTACAACCTGGGTATGTTCCCTGACCAGAAATTGAACCATGACCTCTTGGTTCATAGCGATGCTCAACCACTGAGCAATACCAGCCATGCATCAAATGCCCTAATTTTTTACCTTTACCTGTCTCCATACCCTTTGTATGTGACTTTGCAATTCTTCCCACAAAAGTATCAGAGAATGTTTTTCCACTCTTTGACACTGGGTTCATCCATATGACTCGCTTTATCCAAAAATATCCTATGGAAGTGAGAGTTTTTCAGTTCTGAGACTAGGCCTCAAGCAGTATACCATATTTCTTCTTGACATCTTGTACTTCTCTGATCACCATGGGAAGGACAAGCCAAGGCCAGCCTGTTCATGCCAAGATGGGGTTAAAGACACAGAGCAGATTCGCACCAGGTAAGGTACCTCAGACAACCCAGAATATGGCAGGGTAATCTCAGCCAAGATCACTGGAGCCCAATCTGCATCAGGTGTCAGTCAGATGATCCACCTGGGCTATAATACTTGGGCTACAATAATAAAAGAGTGTTTTAAACCACTAAGTTTTGAGATTGTCATTATGCAACAATAGCTAATTGGCACACTTCTTCAAGAGTAACAACTTCCTGATTGGCTAATTAGGTCAGAATAATATAAAAAATACTAGAGGCCCAGTGCACAAAATTTGTGTACTGGTAGGGCCCCTAGCAGTTGCTGGCTGCTGACCAGGTAACTCCCTCCCTTCCCTGGCCACCTGCCCCTGCCACTGTTGCTGGTAGCTGCCTGCGGGGCCTGATCACCCCACTGATTGCCCTGCTGCCACCCAGCTCCCAGGTGCTGAGGGAGCTGGGTGGAAGGCCCCTGCCCTGCTCCCTCAGCCCCTGGGAGCCCAGCGGTGACGGGACGATCAGATCGGCAGAGCAATCAGCCCCTGCCCAGCGACCAGTGGCTCGCACCTGCCTTGGCCTGATGCCACCCACTCACCTGCTCCACCATCCTGCACCAATCCCTCTTTTATCGGGGCCCATTGGGGCCTGCAGCACCTCCACTGCTGCCCCACTGCCAGTGCTGCTACACCAACATGGGCCATGCTCTGCGCCACCCCCTGGTGGTCAGTGCATGTCACAGCAAGCAGTTGAACACCTGGCAGAACTCCTGGTAGAGGAGATAATTTGTATATTAGGCTTTTATTATATAGGATTTCTTTCACACAAAAGTAATTGGGCATACAGTGGTACCTCGAGATACGAGTTTAATTCGTTCCGTAACCTTGAGGCGTGGGAAACTATGAGACGCTCAAGTCGCTGTAAACTGGTGGGGCATTTGCAGCCAGCCGATCTGCGCGATTACTCCTATTTCAAATGTTGCTCGTATTTCAAAGCAAAAATGGCTCACTCGACAGCTCATATCTCAAAAATCTCGTATGTTAAGGCACTCGTATCTCAAGGTACCACTGTACTTTATTAAAGCTGTAATGACTAAACGTTTGTGTTTTTTAAATGTTCCCCTCTTCCCTGACTTTCTGGGAAAGTCACTACCCAGGGCCCTCTACCCCTCTATATCCATTAAATATACTTTGGCATCAACACATAGGGATTGTTTGTAGTAATGCCAGGTAGTTGTTTAGAGATGTTTCTTGAGCATATAAATCATATACATATCTCCTGGCAGTCTGGGCACTTTATGAGTTCTGTCTGGTGCTGGTCCCTAGTTATCCTTTCTTGTTGTTCTAAAAGTTCAGCATTTATGACAGGTTCATATAATTGCTCTCTCTGTATGTCCACATAATTACATGCCAATACCTTTCCTCAAATTAGAAATTACATTCAGGCTAGATATTCTGCTGACACCACATTCCTCACCAAATGTCAGAGTCCCTTAAAAATATCCTCAATTCAAAAGGCCTAATTAAATTTTCAGCTATTCCTGTCATTGGTCATTAGGACAATCACGCAAATCAACAAGCTCTCAGGTATCCAGGTGCTAACTAAATGGGAACATCCTAAAGAAATAAAAATTGTTCTAACTGCATTTATTAACCTTTTTCTTATGTTTTCACATTGAAGGCTTATAAAACTCAGCAGGAAGTTTCAGTGTAAAAATAGGAAAATATGGACAGGTCTATTTAAATAGAAAACAATTAGAAAAGAGTTATTAAACAAACCTACACATACATACACCCTCAGCAAATTGTCCTGCAAGCTATGCAGATTCTCACTGTCCACGGCCTCTTGGATGAAGAAATAGTGACAATGGTGTGAGGATAGACGTGGGCACTTCATTTCTATATCCACCAAATGGCACAAGGCCTTCTTGAGGGACAGATGTACTTATTGGTTTAATGGAGGGGGAAATGATAGTCTTTACAAAAAGATTTTGAAGGGACTTCTAAAAGGATGGAGATCTGCAATTCATTAGGAGTGAGAATTTGAACATAACTTCTGAGCCTCAGTTACCTCATCTGTAAAATGGCCGCAGAACTAATTACATAAGATCTTCTACTGAACAGAATAAAATGCATCAGTTAAAAGGAAAAATTAGCAAATTGAAGATTGCTAAATTGCAGGGTGGGGGTAACCCAATTCAACAGAGTATAGTTTACAAACCTGGAGGCAGTGAGCAAAGAAACAGGTATGTGTTTGTTTCTTAAATATAAAAACTATAAGCAATATATTTTCCCATATTGGGAAAGTGAAGTTTTTGAAAACTGCTGTCTCAATGGTGATATTTGGCTTAGTAGATTAGTCCTAGGGCAAATACTGCCCCAGCTGTTGGTGTGAAATGGGTTTTCTTTATGACCTATGTCAGCTCTGTGCTGCTCTCAGCAGGCCACTGGCAATATCCAGGTTTGAATAATCAAAGGGTTCACAGTGCCTGCTCTATAGTGAGTAGGTGCTCGATGTAGGTGTGTCTATCTTACATTGTCCTTGTCTACTACCCTTAGCAGTAATAGGGATGTAGGTGACCCCATACAGCTAAAACGGATTGAGTAATCTTCGTGGTGACATCACCTCTTCCCATTCAATCAGGTTAATTACTTGTTTCCTTTGTATATTAGTCTATTTCAACTGGTATGCTATGTTTGAGAAAAATAATAATAACAAAATAATTAAAAGAGACAACTTTGAATATCACAAAGCTGAAGGGGAGAAAGGAAACAGTCACACCTCATTTCTGTGCCCACATCTTAGAACAAACTGGAAAAGGGAAAGCCTCCCTTGAAATTAACATTGAATTATTGATTAATATCTTGGATGGACATTCTTACTGAATTGAGACTAAGTTTGGTGATTTCAAGTAACAGGGAATTGTCTCTTTCTCCCATGAACCAAAAGTTCTTGAGCCCTTCCCAAGTTCCTATCCAAGGACAGGGCACTTCAGATTCTTTTCATTGGGGTATCTGGTTCTTTAGATGGAAATCACTGAATAAACAATGCAGCAATCAACACCAGGACTAATTTTGCCTCATTATTGCATGTATACCTAGACTAAACAAAGGAAAAATGATTGTCTGCACTATGGAGTACCAGTCAGTTAGGCTGCTGAAAATAACTAGGAGATTATAGATAAGAAGTATATTATTGGTAATTTCTTTCTTACCATTCCTTTCACTTTTCTCCTCTTATGAAACTCTTACACACTCATCAAATACAGGATGAGTCAAATTATCTCATCACCATTACAACTAATGAAATGAGCTTTCTATTGTTCACAATTACAAATTCAATTTTGTTAACAAATCCATCTTCTGTTGTGCCCTGATAGAAAACTTTGTAGACAGTCTTATAGAATTCTCGCAATTACTGCTAGTGGTAGTGGATTGAAAGGATTTGAGGTCATCGATCTAAATTAATGTCTGACCTGATTAGAAAGCAAATTGCAATGCAATTCATTCTTTAAAGGCTCTTTTCCAGAATTAAACTAGCTATGTAGTTAGAGTATCTTTTTCCTGAATTTCCTCTATATCTCAGACAGCTGATAATTAGCATGCAAGGACAATCATTTTAAATTAAAAATTTAATAACTTTGACAGGCTCCTCCTTTGCCAGCTAGCAATTTTAATCCCTTTATTATTACCTTAATTAAGACAAACTACTAGATGTGACTGTGAAGGAACAAAGACCAATCCAAGTTAGCATGCTGATTTATTTAAGTTTAAAAAATATATTTTATTGATTTTTTACAGAGAGGAAGGGAGAGAGATAGAAAGTCAGAAACATCGATGAGAGAGAGACACCGATCAGCCATCTCTTACACGCCCCACGGTGGAGATGTGCCCGCAAGCAAGGTACATGCCCCCAACTGGAATCGAACCTGGGACCTTTCAGTCCACAAGCCGACGCTCTATCCACTGAGCCAAACCGGTCTCGACTATTTAAGTTTAAATTGCTAAAAACGATATGCTCTTTAGCCTGTGATATCAAGCAAAGGAAAAATATTTTCTGTACAAAACAATATATGAAGAATCCAGGGAAATATTTCAAATTTAAAATCGCTGTTTGTGTTGGGGGAGGATGTGTGCTTTTGTGGATTTAAAAGAAAAACAAAATCCGTAACACATATAAATGACATCACAGCACCGCAAAAGGCAACTTAGTTAACCAAGAAGTCGGTGCTAAATGAGCGGGTTACCTGGGCTGCACACAATACCTTAGAGAAATATAACCAAGATAATTTCACAAACCTCATTTATGTTTCATTTTCATGCTGTTGCTCTTTTTGCATTTCACTGATCATATTAGGCAGAAGATTTTCTTCTTCACCTTGAAGAGAATGTATGATATTTTGTAGAAGAAAGCTCCATCTGTATTTTTATTTTAAAGTGTATTAGGCACAAACAAACCCACAATTTATTCATGTAACATGGAAATAAAGAATTTAAAGTTTAGAAAATAAATTTCTGAAGAGCCTAAATTAATAGTAGGAAAAATACATTTTTATTTCAACTTTGTTGATTTACTTTTCTCCTTTCCCTTAGATAGTCCACTTATCTAAATTGTCTTTCTTTTTCTCTGCCATCACCAAATGCTCCTCTTTAAGACTAGACTCAAATAGCATAAAATTGTGGTCCTTATTTTATTTTCTAATGACTTCCAAGCACCTATGCTAGTGTTTACTTCAGAAAAGACACACCATACATGTATAGGAAAAAAGGCCAGGCAGATGGCAATGATTTGGGGGTTTTGGGTGAGCAGGGTACAAGAGTAATTTCTTTCCCCTGTTCTTGTCTAGATGGATTTGAAGAATGAAGCCCTGGACAAAAGATGGTGGATGAGAAATACAGAAACTTTATTGCAAGCAGATTCTCTCTCTATCTCTAAACCAGATTCTAATTCTAATAATCTGTCTCTCCTGGCTAAGGAGAGAAAGAGGGGCCCCCTAAAGAGAGTGGCCACTGCTCTCTTTATCTTGAGGTATTATATACCCTGGAGACCCTTTCTTTTAATCATTAGCCACTCTGCTACATAGTACCAGTTTCAAAGGCCAAAGCCCAGGAGATGCCCCCCTCTTTCCCCTTATTTTACAACATTCCTATATCCTCTGTAAAAATGTTTCCTCCCCTCACTGCATACCCTGTGACTTTTTTTTCAATCTCCCGTGAAAGTATGTCTTTCTCCTCCCTTATCCTGGGACATTTCTCTGTCCTTCATATATCTATCTTATCTGTTCAGGTTGGAGTTGCTTTTGATCTACCTGATGGCTTTCTCCCAGTTTTCCTGGCCAGAGATGTTTTATTACCCCTCATGGGTCTCTAGGCGGCTCAGATCAGGGCTGCTTTGGATCTAACTTATGGCTGCTTTAATTGTTCAGGCCAAGATGCCTCTATCCTCTCTAGACCCCCTTCCTTCCTGTCTGCCTGATCAAATAACTAGCTAACCCTTATCAGTAGGGCAAGAGGGAAAAAGATGGCCACTGGACACACAGTAAATAATAGAAGGGGATTTAAACCCAGGCAATCTACCAGCAAGCTATTAGAATTAGATCTCTTCTCACAAGGTCATGATGCTTAAGTGAATCTTATTTTTAACTACCATATTTAATAGCCCTAAAGCTTGTATTTTTCTTTCTCATATTTTAACATCTCATAATTAAGATACAAGTTATGGTCAATGACACCTTACTTTACCTGGCAGCAATAATAATAGTTGTCATTTTATAGGAAAACTAGAGGCCCAGTGCATGAAATTTGTGCACAGGGCAGGGAGCGGGGAGGTCCCCTCAACCTGGCCTGTACCCTTTTGCAATCTGTGACCCCTTGGGGAATGTCCAACTGGCAGTTTAGGCCTGATCTCTATTGGACATGCCTCTTGCAATCAGACCTAAACATTCACCTGCCTGCCTGCCTGATCACTTCTAATCCTTTTGACTGTTGCCTGATCTCCCCTAACTACTCAGCTGTTTGCCTGATCACCCCTAACTGCCTCTGCCTTGGTTCCTGCACCTAAAACCCAGGCTTCCCTCCTCTGGCTGGCTGAGGCAACCGGGACCCAGCCAGCTTCCCTTGAGCTGGCCGCAGGCAACAGGGACTGTGTGTGGCTTCCCCTGGGCCAGGCCCTGGCTTTGTCAGGAATGATGTCCTGAATGATGTCTGGAAGACATCCAGTCTATTTGGTCTAATTAGCATTTTACCTTTTTATTAGTATAGATATGAAAAGTTCCAGCATTAAAAATTGCAAAATTAAATTTTGGTATATTGGAGAAAAGTCAGAAGTACTCCTTTATCTTTCATTATAATAAACAATTTCAGGGAAAGATGGGAAGGGCTTGGATTTAATGGGCTGAGTAAGTTCCAAATGGTATTCACAGGCGAACTACCTCTATATCTTTTCAAAACTGACTTAGGAACCCAGGCCAATGAACTTTAATTATATTCTGGCTCTCAGGGGTAAAAAGAGAAAGGTATGAAAAAATATAAACCTTGAATTGAAAAGCAATGTAGAACAAGTCACACTCTGAATGGTAAGAAATTCTAGGAATTCGTAGTCAACTTCATTTGATAATTGTTGATGCTGTTTATCTCACCCCACCTTCACCCAGGCCTCATACTTTCAATAATATTTTTTTTTTTTAAAAAGCTAAAATAGTGGTTTGGGCCAGGAAAAGGTTATCACTGAAGACTGGAATTATGAGTAGATACAAGAAGGGTAAAGGGAAAAGTTTTATTTAACCTTTACAAACTATGTTTAAAGTAAATTTATAAAAATAAATTTGTTTAAAAACTAAAAAGAAGATAAAGTGTACATTATCTGTGGAGGAAGCTCTAGTTTAAAAGAACAATTATGGTTAGGTACAAGAAAATTTTCCTTCTGATTACAGAAAGATAATCACCAATCTGTTATTGTCCTCTATCTAGTTCTATACACAAAGATAATAAAGTTAGAATATGAAGAAAAGGAAAAACAAATAAACAAAACTAAAAACAAGATGCTGCTTATCATTCCAAATTCAACTCATTCCTCACCCTGTACTCCTAGTAAACTGATAGTTAAATTTGGATTTTGGTGCAATTATTTGGGCAAACATCTCTTGTAGGCCTTAATATGCAGGTCCTTTTGTATCACATCAAGAAGCTTGTGTCTGGTAGTCTTACTTTTTTGTAAAATTGTGGTAAATATACATAATATAAAATTGACTATCTTTACGATTTTTAAGTGTACAATTCAGTGTACACTTAAATTAAAGACATTCACATTGTTATGCAACCATCATTATTCATCCCCACAGTTCTTTTCATCTTTTAAAACTAAAACTTGATACCTATTTTATTTAATAAAAGAATAATATGCAAATTGACCATACCTCTGCTACATGCCAACCAGCCATGCCCACCAGCCAATCACAGTGAGTATGTAAATTAACACAACCAAGATGGCTACAGCACAGAGAGAGCAGGAGAGAGGTTTGGGTTGTCCCTGGCGATGGAGGAAGCCAAGCTTTCCCCACACCCTGGCCAGCACTTAAAAAGCAACGAAGTTTCAATTGTAGAAGATAAATAAATCCCAGATACCAGGGCCTTCGCTTGGGTCACTGGGGGGCATGGCCGGCCTGCAAGTTACCATAAGCCCCACGCCCAGGCCACCCCATGCCCCAAGGGAACAGCCACCCTGATCCAGGACACCCTTTAGGGCAAACCAACTGGCCCCTACCTTTGCACCAGGCCTCTATCCTATCTAATAAAGGAGTAATAAGCAGATTGACCATCACTCCAACACACAAGATGACTGCCCCCATGTGTTCAAAAGATCCTGCCCCATGTGGACATAAGATGACCACCACAAGATGGCCAGCAGGGGAGGGCAGTTGGCATCGACCAGGCCTGCAAGGGAGGGCAGTTAGGGCATTGGGTATTAACATTAGTGATCTCTAAATGATGATCAATTACTCTTTTATTTTTTTTAAGAATTTTAATGAACTGATAGATTTTATATATTTTGTGTGTTTCAGTACATGGTAGTCATTGTTCTTTTCTTTTATTTTTTATTAATTAATATTAATTTTTTATACATATCTTCCCATTGCCCCCCCATCCTTCCCAGGCATACCCCAACCCCCCAGTGTCTGTGATCATTGGTTATGCTTATATGCATGCATACAAGTCCTTTGATTGATCACTTATCTACCTCACCTAACTTTAATCTTTCTGCTGTAATTTCACAGTCTGTTTGATGCTTTATGATTTTTGTCCTCCTGGGAATTATCAGTCTACTCCCTTTCTGTGCTCCTGATTCTATTATATTCACCAGTTTATTCTGTTGATCAAATTTTTAATTCACTTAATTTTTAGATTCACTTGTTGACAGATATGTATTTGTTGTTCATAATTTTTTGTCTTTTACCTTTTTCTTCTTCCTCTTCTAAAAGAGTACCTTTCAGCATTTCATATAATACTGGTTTGGAGTTGATGAACTCCTTTAACTTTTTCTGATCTGTGAAGCTCTTTATATGCCCTTCAATTCTGAATGATAGCTTTGCTGGATAGATTATTCTTGGTTGTAGGTTCTTGCTGTTCATCACGTTGAATATTTTTTGCCACTCCCATCTGGCCTGCATCATTTCTGTTGAGAAATCAGCTGACAGTCATATGGCTGCTCCCTTGTAGGTAATGAACTGTTTATCTCTTGCTGCTTTTAATATTCTCTCTTTGTCTTTTGCTCTTGGTATTTTAATTATGATGTGTCTTGGTGTGGTCCTGTTTGGATTCCTTTTATTTAGGGTTCTGTGTGCTTCCTGGACTTGTAAGTCCATTTCTTTTACTAGATGTGGGAAGTTTTCTGTCATTATTTCTTTAAATAGGTTTTCAGTATCTTGCTCTCTCTTTTCTTCTGGCACCCCCACAATTCTGATGTTGGTACACTTGAAGCTGTCCCAGAGGCTCCTTACATTATCTTCACATTTTTGGATTCTTTTCTCTTCTTGCTTTTCCAGTTGGATGTTTTCTGCTTCTTTATATTTCAAATTTTTGACTTGACCCTTGCCTTTCTCTAGTCTGCTGTTAGGACTCTGTATAATATTTTTTATTTCAGTCAGTGTATGTTTAATTTCTGTTTGGTCCTTTATCATCTTTAGTTGGACCTTTTTCATCTCCTCTTGGGTCTCACTAAATTTATCCATCTTTTCTAGCATATTCTTGAAAAACCTTATAAGTGTGGTTTTGAACTCTATATCCAGTCGTTTTTTTTCCTCCATTTCTTTTTTGTGATCCCTTCCCTTGTCTCGGCATTTTCACTATGCCAGGGAAACTTCTATGTTGAATTCAGCCTTATGATACCAGACACAAAACCGAAGAAGCCTCTATTGAGCTTGGGATGGGTGGAGTCTCAGGGCTTAAGGGACCGCCTTGCCTTCCAGTCGGCCCGCCCTCCATGGCCCCTGAGTCTCACGTGACTGGGTAATGGCTGGAGCCGTCCTTGTGCCTCTAATCGCTGCCTTTCCAGCTCCCCTGCACACCAGGACCACAGGAGTCTAGGTCTCTAGGGTTTCGTCCGAAACAGGGGCTTAGTGGAGTCAGAAGTGGCACAGTTGGGAGGGTCTATCCCCCACTCACTCGCGAAAGCCAGCAGCACAATCAGCAGTCTGTCCTGCACGCAGTGCCATGCGCACCGCCAGGCCTTTGATCTTTTGCGACTCCCCTAAGTTTCCGTGCACTTCTCCCTTTTCACAGTCCAAACTCCCGCCGTATGAGTTTCGGCTGGATCTGGGGTTTAGTGTCGTAGGATAAGAGGTTCAATGCCTTTGAGAGTCTCCGTTTCCCTCCCGCCAGAGAAAGCCAGCCAGGTACTCCGGCACCACGCGCACATCTCCGTACCTCAGCTTTTTGCAGCTCCTCTGGGTCTCCGTGAGGCCCTCTCTTTCCTTCTAGTTGTAGAACTTCCACTCAGCCAGCTTTCCTGTGGTTCTGGATGATGTCTGTTCTGTCTTTTAGTTGTAGTTTTGAAATTGTTGTGCGAGGCAGCAGTGTAGGTGTTTACCTATGCCGCCATCTTGAATCCATTGTTCTTTCTGATGTTCACATTGTCTTATTTTAGGCCAATAAGAAGAAGCCATTTGCTTTTGGTTTCTGAATTCTTTACATATAAGGCCATTGATATAAACAAATTCTTAATTCTGGTTATAATAAGATGTACCATGTTCACTGTGGAGAGTAGTTACGGTGTTTGGACAGGTTCAAGCCTTGGACTGATGAGAGGGCACAGTCCTAGCTTGGAGGGTAGAGCCCTCTGAGCACAATTATAGCCAACAGCCGTAGTTATAAGCTTGAACCTATGCTTTGAACACGTGGTCCCCCGTGCCTGAGTGATAAGAGTTCAGGTACACGTAAACTGAGTAGGATTGAAACTCATAAGAATGTTGTAAACATCTTGACCATGTCCCTACTTTGCGTCGTGGAATCTGGCTATAAAATTATGGCTTGTGGTCTGTAGCAGCTGTCTCTCCATCAGAGAAGGCAGAGTCCCACCCAGCTCCAGCTTCATTCTCTTGTCTGTCTTTTCTAACTCCTTCACGGTCCCCACTCAGGTTCAACCTTGGCCGTGCTGGCATGGCACAGTTCCCCTCTTAATTTTCTGCCACATGTCTAAGTAGAATCAGCTATTTCACCAAGAGTCCTAGAATATTTTAATGGAAAATCAAACTTACAAACCACATGAATTCTCATTGCTTCTAGGCCTTTTCTATGGATAGTCAGAAAACAAATGTTTTTATTAAGGGAAAAAAAATTCCACTTCAAATTTGGGTTGCGGGTTTTATTTTTGTTTTATTTTAGATAGGTAGGTATCTCTTTCCTTTATTTTCTCATGCTGATAATCATTTTTCTCAACTATACTAATTAATTATCTACTTTTATCTTATATATACTATTGTTGTTTCAAAATAACTTATCTACTACTAAAAGTAGTCATTTGAATTTTTTTAACCTGAAATAACTTTTGTCTCTTGTTATACAATCAACAGTTGAGTTAATTTGTTTGTTTTTTAAATTTAAAATTTTTCTCCCTATTTAATATATTTTTTCTCAATTATGTATAAAATATTTACATGTTTTCAATGTAAAAATTGTAACTCAATTTCATAATGCAATCCTTTTCCTCCTTTACCTCTTTGTTTCCTTTCTGAAAGGTAGTAATTATTGGATTTTTTTAAAGTTATCCTTCCATAGTTTCTTTTTTGAAATACTATAAATAAATTATATATTATATATACCTATATATATGTCTGTGTATATATATATATATATATATATATATATATATATTCTCCCTATTTACTCCAGTTTTGCAGAAAGGTAGAAAACTATAAATACTATTGTGCACCTTGACTTTTTCCACCTGACAATATACCTTAGCAATCACTCCTCTTAGAGACTAATCTCTTTTTAAACCTGCATAATACTCCATTCTATGATTGTACTATGATTGATTCAATTAACTTCCTTTTAGTGCACTGGTTCTCAACCTTTCTAATGCCAGAACCCTTTAATACAGTTCTTCATGTTGTGGTGACCCCCAACCATAAAATTATTTTCATTGCTACTTCATAAATGTAATTTTGCTACTGTTATGAATCGTAATGTAAATATCTGTGTTTTCCGATGGTCTTAGGCAACGCTGCTAGCAGTTCTCAACCTGTGGATATTTTAGTGTGTGTAATTTTTTTTAATTACTAATAAAGCTTCCATGAGTATTCTTATCTACATGTTATATTTTATACCACTGTATATCTGGAATATATTTCTAGAAGTGAGATTGCTAAGTCAAAGTGTAATGTGCATTCAATTTTCCTAAATATTATTATGTACACAGAGTTGTATCTTCTTTTTTTTTCTGACAACAACATAAGAGAATCCCGATCTTCCACAACCAATGAGTATGAGCAAACATTTCATTGTTTGTTATTTTGATATGTAACAAGTATATCTTAATTTAGTTGTAATGTGAATTCTCTCACTTTGAGTAAAGTTAAATATTGTTTGTATTTTACATGAAAAGTTACAGAACAGTGTTGTGTTTTGTTTTTTAAGTCTGTGCCTTAATTGGCCGGGCTAACTACTTGTGCAGGACAAAGTGGGTGAAGTGGGTAGTACGATGCCAATGCCAGACATGGAGCTTCACAGGCTTGTAGGTGAGAGAACTCGCCCAGGTAGTGGTCTATCATGTTAGGTTTGATTTCCACTTGGTTGGAGCTCTTGCCGCTGTAGAAGCCCACCATGCTGCCCACAAGCTTGAGCATGCTCCTGACCCACAAGAGTGTCTTACCACTGTGGGCTTCTCCCCTGGCTCCTCCTTCCTGACCTCACGCAGGTACAGCAGCGGAGAAGGCTGCCTCCCCGCAGGCGGGTGGCTGCTGGCGGTGGGGTGGTGTTCAGCTGCATCAGCTGCTCCTCCCACAGGCCCGCATCTGGCCCAGGTCCAGGACAAGGTAGGTGAACTTGGAGAATGTCCTTTTCTGCTGTGCTTCCATTCATTTTATTCTTGAGTTATTGGCCTTTTCTGAATTTTGGATACTGTATAATTTAGGGATATTGTGTTAGACAAGATTCTCTGAGAAACAAAACAAAGAGGGAGAGAGGGGAACAGGAGAGGAACTGGCTCAAGCTCATGTGTCTGCGGAGGCTCACAAGTCTGACTTCCTGGAGCAGGCTGGCAGGTCTGGGGGAGTGAGTGTCTTCAGCCCAAAATCTGGCTGGACACAGCAAGTATTTCTATGCTGCAGTCTTGAGGCAGAATTGCGTTTCTGAAAAACCTACCTGGGTGTGTGTGTGTGTGTGTGTGTGTGTGTGTGTGTGATTGTGTGTGTGTGTGTGTGTGTGTGTGTGTGTGTGTGTAAGTTTATTATTTTTTCTATCATTTATCTGATCTTCTCCTCCACACCCCCTACTCCTATGGTAATCACTAGACTGTTGTCCATGTCCATAAGCACACCCTCTTTTTGCTCTTCAACTGATGGGATGAGGTTGCCCACATTAGGGAGAGTAGTCTGCTTTCCCCAGTCTACTAAATGAAATGTTAACGACATCTAAAATATAATTTCACAGCAGCAAGACTGGTGCTTGAGAAACAACTGAACACCATTGGTTAGCCATCACAAAGGATGTTTTCCCCAAGTGTCAACTAGCTTTTGACATTGTCTATCTCAAATTTTACACATAACAAGTATTCAAGTATTTGTTGAGTTAAATTGACATCTATTTACATATAATATCCATTTTTATAGAGCCTAAGATGTCCATTGTAAATTCTTAAATCTTAGTCTTCTGTGAACTTCAGTTGAAATATTAATTTCTTTAATGTGAGGGTTATTAATAAATAATAGTTTGCATTAATTTTTTAATTGTAGGACTAAAGTTAAATGAGAACTTTAAGACAGCCAGTAGAAACACTGGCTGTCTTTGAGAAACATATGTCACAAGATATTTCCATAAAACAAAACATTCTTTTAATTCTCAAATCTACAGTCTATAATGAATGAAAACATTTGAAAATCTGAAAAAAGTCTCAAAATAGTGTATGTGTGAATTTTGTCTCAGAACCACATTTAGTCTCTCCCCCTCCCCTGGGAAATGTGCCTTCCTCCCCCACCTTCCCACCACCACTCTGTCTTAAACAAGTGGCCCCCCCAAGCATCTTTTTTCCACAGTGATTGGTTCTGATCAGGACAGAATAATCAGTATCATTTCTTGGGACTTAATTTGGAAGTAGAGAAAAACAATGTCATTTCCTCTCCACTAAGAGTGATATAATAATCTGAATCCATGCCCCCTGATGTATTTGGAAGAAGCTGGGTAAGTGAGTAATGCCCACCTGTGGGAGAAACAGAGTCATGAGTTGGCGGGAGCACCTTTGCTCTATTCCAAGCCTTGATTCCACCTGTTTCTAAGGTACCCATGTTTCCACCTGTACTTTATTTAAGTTCCTTTTTGAATATGCTAGTATGGGTTCAGTTTCTGTCACCCACAACCCAGAGAGTCCTAAGCTATGCAGGTGCCCAGAAGTTTTGCATATTGTTTCAGAGGATTCATGAGCTTCCTAAAGAAACCAATAGATTGATCCCTTATCCATAGTGCTCAAATATGAACTTCTATTCAAAGATACCCATCAATTCTCTACCTGCTGTTTATTCAGCAAAACACTGACATCATAAACTTTTTCACCTGGTAACTTTTAGGCACTTGATCACATTCAGTTCTTATAACCACGATTCAATCAAGTAGATATCATCATCCTTGGTTTATGACTAAAAATTTGAGCCAGAGAAAGTGAAATAATTTCTAAAGTGGTACAGCTAAACTAACCCTACCAATTTTGTCTCAAATCTATAGTTCTTTTTCTTTTACTAAAGTTGTCCATAAGCATGATAGATTCTGTTAGCTGTTTTTAATTATTGTTTTAAATTACAACTTTGAAATTTGCCTTTAAAAAATAAATATAATTTCATTGAAACAGGAAAGTATGCACTGTTGGCAATATAAGAATGTAATAAAGAAAACATATATAAATGTAATTTTAAAAGAAACTTTTAGATTGCTTATTAGCATATCACCTCACTCCAATATTTAAATCAATAAGCTGTGATAAATAGCAGTAGCCTAAAGCATGCTGAAATCAGAAAATCATTAGAAGAAAAGAGCCATTGTAATGAAAGTGTTATTATAAGTAATTAGAAATGCCTGTCACACATCCCCCGTCAATGGTTGTATAAAATGACTGACATGCAATCCACCTGGATTACTCTTCCCACTTCAGTTTCTGTTTAGTTTCTACAAGAAGCTAGTTAACTTGGAAAGAGTGAAACCCACAGAAGCAAACCATGAGAACAAAGCCCAGGACTGTATGGAAGGGCTTGATTTTTTCCCAAGCACGAGCATGTGAATCAGCCCTTGCAACTTTGCATTTCAGAAATAATTGAGACAGTAGAGGAACTCGTGCGCCACATCTCAGAGTAAACAACCTCCTCTGGCCAAGCAGAGGGGAGAGTCCACAGCAAAGCTACTAGTAAACAAGCCCACGTTTAGCCCCTGCACATGGCACCTGCACACTTCCCCTCCCATTCCCAACCAGCTCTGGTGAAGTGAGCTTTTCCTTTTGATCAGGCAATATCCACAAATGACAAATCAGAACATTTTAAAGGGACTGAGTAAACAAAGACACCAGGAGGACTTTGGCTTAGCTGTGGCTTCATTGTATCTGCTGTCCTAGATTCTGTCCTTCTGCAAAGCCATTGCACAGCATCTACCTTCATTCGGTTTACAAAAGGCTTCTGTGCACCTTTGTGACTGAAATACATACTCTCACTGTTCTCAGCAGAGTGTTCAGGTTGTTCAGCAGCTCTGTGATTTACAGGGCCCCTGGGTGCTCTGGATCTGGTTAACGCCTGATTCCCTTACTCCAGGAATGAATATTTTCTGTACTAACAGTTAGAATATTTGCCAGCTTAAAATTAGCTCCCCTTGAGTATAAGGCTTTGTGATGTGACATCCTTTTGGTTGATCTTGACTCCCCAGCTTCTCTCAGGCTTCTAAGCTGTTGGCAGACAAAACAGCCAGGCAGAAGGCCCATCTTCTCCTTCCTGTGTCACCTCTCACTGAGCCCAGTGGGTGCCCCAGAAATGTTCTTGTGTGTCAAGCCAACTGTGGCTCACAAAAGGTGGGACCATAGGGTCACCTCTCCTTCCCAGAAAGTTTCCATTCTTCTCATCCCCACGACCAAGCACTGAGGCTTTGGAATTATCCAGCTGGAGGCATTTCTACAGCCACTTGCTCACCACTTGCATCTCTGAAGCTGAGACAGGGCTAGTTGAAACAGGCAATGGGTTCAGTGTAAGAGTTTTTAATAGAAGGTGGATCAAGAAGATAGACTAAGCAAGTTTGTTTACAAAAAAAACACATTAAAAAGTTAAACTTGAATTATGTGCCAGGCATTTTCCATTCATACATTCACTTTAGCATCAATAATTATTTACCAGAGTGCATTATCACCTCCATTGCACAGTTGAGAGATTTAAAGCTTAACTGATGTTGGTCCCATACAGATAATGACTGTTTCATACCATAAAATCTGTGCCCTAGTTTCACAGACAACTCTGCCTCTTTGAATAAGGGCTAGTACAAGATTCACATTAGTATGCACTTAATATGTTATGGACAACATCTGAGAAGAAATAGAGCAGGAAATGATGGTGGAAGGAGACACAAAGCTATACGATAGCTTAAATCCAGAGAGTGAATGGAAAAATCCTGGATGAAAATTTGCAAGACAAATTTGGGAATAAATAATTTGCTTTAGGGACTCACATAAAATTGAGGGCATCTTAGGGGGACAGTTATAATAAATAGGCATTTCAGTACTGAGTAAGCTGGTGAAGTTGCAGGAAATGGGGAATTAAGGATTCCATGACTCTTGTATCCATCCAGGACCATATTCTGAATCGTTTGACAACATTAGTTCACACACTTTACTTGGGCTTCTCCTCCAGAGAAATGGTCAGCTGACCTTGAGCAATAAAGCATCGCTATCTGCTAACAACACCTTCTAGGGAACACTTGTGTGGCAGTCAAGAGCTGCTGCTGCTCGGAAAGAGATAACAGGTTTCCATCAATCACTCAGAATAGGAAGGAATGTCTGGGGCTACAGTCCACTCATTCAATCCTCTTGTCTAGAGTGGAGACTCACATAGGGGAGATTGAGGAGGAAATGGCAAAAGCATTGACATTTACCTGTTACTTTACATTTATTCCTCACAACAATCGTGAGGTAAAGGTTACTGCCCTATTTTTCAGAGGAAGAATTGCAGATTCAGGGAGGTTAACTCAGTCATTAAGTGTTTCAAATCTAGGCTGATGTGATTTCAAGATCAGCTCTTTACATTATACCACAACTGACTCATGCATAATTTTAATACCTAAATTATATATTGCCTTGGATCCAGATAGTAGCAGCAGCAGCAATTTTTATGAGATTTCCATGTGCTAAGCATTTTATAAAAAGTGGCTCATTTAATAATCAAAACAACCAAATGAGGTAAAAATTTTTATTATGCTTCAAGACATGAAGAATTTTGTCTTTCCTCTACTTACAGCTCTGTGTGTTTGTGCATGCGTGTGTGTGTGTGTGTGTGTGTGTGTGTGTGTGTGTGTGTTGGAGGAATACAGATGACTGCTTGACTGTTTGGGTTGATGTTAATAGTAAAGGCATGAATATTATGAGCTCTAGGCTGCATCATGAAAATTAAACTACAGAAGAACAAAGGGGAATCTTTTAAACCAAAATTTGGGCTATTAATGAATCCGGGAAGCTTTTTCAACTGAGCATGTCTTCCTTGTCATGTAGGACATAGTCAGCTGGAGTATACATATCATGGTCTTGCTCATTTGTTTCTACATTTTGGCTATGTTCATTAGCCTAAGATTCTTATTACTACAGATTATTTCTTCTGATGTTATCTTAGTCCTATGCATAATAAGCTTTAGAATACATATATTTTCTTAGAGCTGTTTTCAATAGAAATAGTAAGCACATCCTTGCAAGCATGTGACAGGAATATATTTAAAAAATAGGGACTTTGTGAAGATTTTCCCTAGTTTGGTAGAGGATAGAGATTTCCATTGGAGATCCTTCCTCCTCAATTCTTATCATGGCCCAGCTTATCACTCACATTAGTCACAGTAGATGCAATGTATAGTTAGAGTTCTGGTTTTCTTTCCTTCCAGGTATGTAACAGTCAACAGGTATCGCTTTCTTAGGTCACTTGTTACCAGTTTAAAACACTATAGGTAGTGTGCTAAACTTATACATCTGTTACTCTGCCCTAAATCTAGCAGATGCCTTCTGCTCAGAGATGGGAACTTTCCTGAAGAGAAAGAGTAAGTATCCCCCTGAGACTCATCGCAAAATCGATTTCTACTTCCATTCTCAAGTTGCCCTCGAAACACAGATGCTGTGCTTAAAAGACTAATTGATTATTTTATTTCAATTGCACAGAAGTGATGATGAAAAAGTAGGTGGAACACAAGCCATTAGAGCTCAATAGTAGCAAATAGCAAACGGTTTATCAATTAAAATTAGAAACTCAAATCCCCACTGCTTCCAATTGTCATAGTAATAAAAAGAAATCTCCCCAAATGCTACAGTGTTGACTACCAATTTAATTCTTATAAAACTATATCTAATGCAATGTTTATAATATTAGCATTGTCAATTACAGTAGAAATAAGCTGGCTCTAGTAGCTAATAATTTATATGTATTCTTTAACATCATCTATAAGTTAAATGTAATATTTTATATGCAATAGATTCAATTTCCCTTTCTACTACATACTTTACATAAAACCATTGACTATTGTTATCATTTGTATAATTTAATGACTTCCTCCCCATACCATTCTTTACATTTTACCAATGAAATGGCATTTGGATCATTATCAGTAAAAGAAGATCAGGAAATCCAAACTACTGAGGAAGCTATTGTCATTAGTCTATAGAAGAGATTATGAGGAACAACATTTTTGGACCATCATCAGCAAAATGGCATTAAAGAGATTTTAGCAGAGAAGAATATGGGAAAAAAATATTTATTCACGTCTTCATGGAGTTTTAAATAAGAAAATCTGCAGAGATCAATGTGCTCTCTATATAGCTTGAAATTGTTGTGGGAATTTCAGTGACTATTAAAAGGAGCTGACTCCATAGGAAGCACTGGTGTTCAGGAGAATTCTGCAGTTCTCCAAGTAGCCTCCAACTGGGAGGTGATGGTTGGAAACCCTGAGAAACTAACAGTCCTCTTGGAAAACAAACTGATACAGATGATGGGAGCCCTGTGCTAAAAGCATAAGTAAAAGACAACTTGTATCCCATTCCGGCTACTGTTGTTGGTATATGCAGCTGAATGTGATCCTAACTAACATACCTGGCTTCAAGAATTATTAATGGAAAAAAATACTGAAATTATATCCAGAAAAACATGAGTTTCTGTTGCTGGCTTCTGTGACAACTCGTTGTTACAACTGGGAAAGTAATTTAATCTTTCTAAGAATCTGTTCCTCCACTTTAAAATTTGGGAAAACAATACATGCTTGTAAATTTGGTGTGAGAATTATGGGTAAAAGTGTATAAGAAGGTGTTTTAGATACTTCAGAGTATTAACTGTAACTATGAATAAATAAGCAGTTTTTGCAAAAACAAAAGTCCTTGCTTCTGCTGGCCTATTTCAACATTCCAAAGAAGTAATGAATCAATATCTCATCACTATTTAACTAAAAAATTAGAAAAAAACCTACAATGTGCCAATCAATATTGGATGTTCTGAAAAAAATAAATAAATTAGATACCAATCACCTCTAATATAAGTAGAAAGAAGAAAAAAAAAGTTTAAACAACTATAACCCAGTCATGAATTACTATCCCTGACAAAATAAATGATGCCAGTGACAAAAATTAATTTTGTTTCTATCCATCACAAATCTCTATCTGGCTAGCGTTTATCAAACTTTGGAATAATTGACTAAAACAGATTGAGAACCTGTTGGCTATTTTCTAACAATTCTCATACAGAAAACTTTTAAACCACATTTTAGAGTTAATCTGGTAAAATTCCACATTTCAACCTCAGGCTACCCTATAGCATGGATAAAATATTTTGTTGGTTATAATTAGAAAAAGGAAACTGGAGGTTAAGAATAGAAAAAGAGAGGTAATATGGATGCTAAAGTACAAAATGTTGTTTTTGCAATGCATCTTTGCAAGAAATAAAATCAATGGAAAAGGGACAAATAGTGCCCAAATGTTAGCACTACACTTCTCATTTTGTGGGGTGAAAAATGAGGTGTATTGAGAAGTTATTCACACACAGTGGTCATTATTAGTGATATTTACAAATATTTTTGGCTTCCCACCTTCTGGGCACATAGAATAATGTATTTTTGGCCCCTCTGTGGATAGATAATGAGTTATCAAAGAAGATATAGATACTTTTGAGGCTAAGCATTCAATTATTGCTCCCAAACTTTACAGAGCTCTCTCTCTCTCTCTTTGCTAGGATGACCACCAATGCTTTTAATAGTGGTTGCTTCATCAGACTGGGTTCTGAAGGGTATGGTGAAAGGAACAAAACCCCAGCTGACCCACATGGGTCTATGGAATGAGCAAGTCATATATTTAGATGTTTTTCTGTTGCTGAGATTTTGTATTTCTTTGTTACTGCAACATAATCTAGTCTTCCCTGACTATAGAATACTAGAGGCTCAATCTATGAAATTCATGCACAAAGGGATCCCTCACCAAGCCTGTGCCTTCTTGCAATCCAAGACCCCTCAGGGGATGTCTGACTGCCCGAGGCTCAATCCTCCAGCAGTTGGACATCCCTTTCACAGTCTGGGATGCTGCATGCACCAGTGACCATACTTTTCATACAGGTGAAAGGCATCTTGCTATTATATGGGCAGCTACATTTTTTCTCCCTAATTATAAAAAGTAGTACATAACATGATTCTGAGGCAGTAGTACCATTTTCCCCTTCTGGTGGGTGGAAAAACTGAAGTAGGAGGAAGTTAAGTAATTGGCTCTGTCACACAGTTATAAGTGTCAGAATCAGGGCTGACCACAAAGAGTCCATGCATGTCATTGCTGCATCATCCTGTTTTTTCAGTGTTAGAATAGCCTTGCCAGGTTTTAATTTTTAAATCTAAGAGACTATTCCCAATATATAGGGTAGGGTCCCTAAGCCTGACTGGCAATCAGGGCTGATCTGTGGGGCGACTGTTGGGTGGAGTAATTAGGGGGCCCCCACTAGCACCCACTTTGGCTGGTGTCCTGGTGCTGCCCACTGACCAGCCATGCTTCCCAATCACCACTGCCAGTCGCTTCCCTCTTGGGGGGTCTTTCCCCTGGTGGTCAATACATGTCCTAGCAACTGGTCATTTCACAGGTGGTTCCACCATTTGGTCAATTTGCACATTAGGGTTTTATTATATAGAATTAGAAAGTTTGCCATAATATACCATGGAGAGGCCAAAAGTAGTGCTAGGGCTATAAACTTTATAATTAATGAAGGACATAGAAATAATAACTTGATATCAATGGAGATTTGCTTCATTAGTTATGTGAAGCTAACTAAGTTTAGAATATGATAGAAAAATTATAACAAAGCCTCAACTATTTACTGACTTCCCAAATGAATGGGTAATGGGGAACTTGTATTCTTTAAATAAATGGTGAGGCTGGTAACTACTATTAAATTGCCCTGTACCTAAGTAAAAAGGAAAGGAAGAATTATAGCAAGACTGAAGGTAGGCGTGGTGGGGAAAACTGAAGCCATGAGAGCTGGACAAACGGTTCTGGGAGGGGAGAGAGAAGATGAGGTCAGATAAATTAGAACTTTAGAGGTAAAACTAAGAGAGCTAATGCAGAATTACATTAAATGTTTTTATGTGGTATGAAAACCCAACCCTCCTCTCCTTTCCCCACAAAATTTTTACTGACACCCCTACCCCAAAGCAAATTTAATTTTACCATATCTTAAAACTATTTTAGGTTATACTAAAATATTGATTCCTTCTTTAAGCAAGGGGTAGGACAAGACTATTAAGTTTCTATGGAGCCTAGACCTAATTGGGAAGCAAATAATTTATTACTATTTCAAGCATTCACATTATTTTGTGCTTGTAGAATCTCACAGAGACAATTTTGAAACTGCAAAAAATGGGTCAAAGCTATAGAAGGAGAATTTACAACTACTGTTTTTAGAGTTTTCAAATATATTTTTTGGAAAACTTAGGTCTATTTTAAGTCAATATTCTTTTTTAAAAAAATGCAACAGTGATCTAGCCCTAGTAAAAACTTATATAAAGAGGGTGGTTTTCAAACAGTGGCAGCTTCAGGGTAAGAAGCAGGCCAAGACAAGAGAGCTCTCAGCTTCCATCATCTCTTCCATTCAATCAGAGTGACTTCGCTTTTATTTATTTCAAATATTATCATTTCGACTTAAAAATTCATTATATTAAAGAAATTTAAAAATGCAGTTCTTTTGGGAAAGTTTGAATACTTCTATGTGTATTCTCTTTACTAGGTAAAACATAATAATATACAACCTCACTCCCATTTTCAAATACTTGTCTGCCTAGTTTCTTCTGAAAAAAAAACCTGCCTTTAACTTCTTTTTATTCATTTCCCGCTCCCAACCAACCCTCACTACCTGTCATGAAGATCTCTTGTACATTACACTCTCAAGACAATTGCAAATCTGCCATATTAACTTTGTGTGCTTAGGACATCTGTGGCATTGATCTTGACTTGTACCTCCCTCTCTATGTTCTGCTAACAATTTTTATTTTGCATTTTGATTTTAGACTTTTATTCTAAGCTTGGTATCCTCCCATGTGTCTCTGACTCCTTCAGCCTTATGAGTGATCTGTGAAGTCAAGTGCCATGATTTCAGATTCCTCATCTTCTATTATAGAATCAAACAAAATCAAAATATGATTTTTGAAACTTTAAAGCAGAAATTAATTATCAGTCAGTTTATAGATGTGCATCATGGCTTACATTATAGCTCAGAGATGATATTCTACTATATTTAAATTATAAAGTTTCCATAAAACAATATATGGACAAATCTTTTAAGAAAGCATTGATAAAGCAGCTTGACAATTTTTATTCTTTAGTCAACCTGTTATAGGCAACTTTTTCATGTAACCAAAAATGCAAGTCAAGAGAAATAAATTAGTGGCTTAAGTGCACTGTGAGAATCAATCACCTACTTTTGCAAATTTCTTGTGCCATTAGGAGCTTTTCAAGCCCAATGTTGTATATACCCTGTCCATTAAATAATGGACTATTGTCACACATGCCCAGAAATGTAAGACAGGTGATTCATGTTCCTGCTCACTCATCCTATGGTGACTGACTTCCTCAGTCTCTAGGACAAGCCATACTTCAGAGCTATAACTCAAATGTAGCGTGATTGCTAAAAAGAGCATTCTCTTGTTCAAAATTCTGAAACAATCAGACAGATATTTGTGGCTCCATTTAGGATTCCAGGAGCCTACAATAAATTTAAGCACTTTTATATCAACTGGATGCTAAGGCTTAAGAGACAGAGAACTTGCAATGCAACATGGGACAGCAGGGGAGCCTTCTCTAGGCCATACTTAAAGCATCAAAACCTGGTTCTTCCCCTACGACTCTGTGTGGCATGCAGTGACTCCTTTTTCTATGACCTGTAAGTATAATAAACTTTGTTTTTTTGTACCAAAGTTCTATAGGTTTTTTGGTAAATGGTCAGAGCAGCAAATCTGAATATTGGATTCATGTTACATCCAAAATCAGAGAGGCCCACTAAATGCTGAACTTTTCCCCTGTGGTTGGTAGGACAAAGTGTAGCAGTTTTCATTCCTTTGAAGGATATAACATGCCTAAAAATTGGACATCCAGAAATTTCATTTAACTGCCATATCCATGAATTTTCATGGGGTTTATATCCCATTATCTTGTATTCATTTTTCTTCCCAAGATATTATGTGTATTATGCTCACCAGGTCCAATATGCATTATGTTTTAATGTGGTGGACAGTGTAATGTTCTGTAAAATGTGAGATGATCAATATTCCTGTGCACTTAATTATGATAGAGAACCAGAAAGTTAATATAGAGGGAACTAAGATTATAAAAAATACTGTTGGCTCTTCAAGGTGAAAGAAAATTGATTCTGATAGTCTTGGTTTATTATTATCTATATATATTAAAGCCTAAGCAACCAAATGACAGAATGGCCAAACAACCGAATGACGGAACGGCCAGTTACTATGATGCACATTGACCACCAGAAGACAGACGCTCAATGCAGGAGCTGCACCCTGCTGATCAGTGCGCTCCCACACTCAACCTCCCATAGCTGGCCAACCACCTGTGGTCCATTAGATGGTCAACCTCCCGCAGCCCCTCCCCCCAGCCCATGGCCCCAATCGACCCTGATCACCAGCCAGGCTGAGGCATCCCACCCATGCATGAGTTCATGCACTGGGCCTCTAGTTATAAAAATAATTTACCATCTCACAAACTTTGAATGAGTTACTAGGGCATCCGTCAAGTACCTATATTGGCAAGTCTTCTCCAGTTGAAGTCCCTACCTGACAAGTTGAAATACTTGTGTCACTCCCTAAAACCTATCTAAGTTTTTCAGTAATGGAGAGGAGAAGGAACACCAAATGTATCAGTTTCTTTGGGCTGATGTAACAAGGTACCACAAACTGGGTGGCAACAAACAACAGAAAATTATTGTCTTACAGTATCGGAGGCCAGAAGTCCAAAATCAAGATGGTGGTAGGGTCATGCATCCTCTGAAATCTGTAGAGGGGAATCTTCTTTGCCTTTTCCCATCTTTCCATCGTGGCCATCAATCCTAGACACTCCTTAGCTTGGCAGTTGAATCACTCCAGTCTTTGCCTACGTGGTCACATGGCTTTCTACCTCTATGAGCAAATGTGTCTTAACATGGGAGAGAATGATAGAAACATCAATGATGAGAGAGAATCATTGATTGGCTGCTTACTGCACACCCCCTATTGGGGATTGGGCCCAAAATCCAGGCATGTGCCCTGACTGGGAATCAAACCATGACCTCCTGGTTCATAGGCCGAAGTTCAACGTTGACCACAAAGGCCAGGCCAATATGACCTCATTATAATTTAACTAATTATATCTGCAAAAGCCATGTGTCCAAGCAAGGTTACTATCTGAGGTACAGAATGTTGGGACATCAGCATATCTTTTGGGAGGTTGGGACACAGTTTAACTTATACAACATATTTATTTATTCTCAGAACTTTGATATTGGTCTTCATTGCTGAAATTGTCCTGAAGATTCAGTACTATATTTTGTGAATAAGGATTACTTCAGGGGCTTCAAATATATTATTTCTATTGAAAGGAAATGAACTCCCCTCCATCTTGTCCTGTAGGGCTGGGACCCCTGCCTAAAACCCCTCCCTTTTCTGGGAGTGGCCACAGGTGTGCCAGCAATGTCTTAACTTCCCCGACCCCCACCCAAATGGACCAATGAAGCTCCAGGAACACAGCTAAGGTCCTAATTAGGCTTAACCACAGAAAGACCCCAATTCAAGTGACCAATCTCTGTAGCCTTCATCACTTTCCCAAGCCTCCTAATTATCCTACCCCATAAAACTCATTGTTCCCGCCCGGTCCTCTCTCTTGCCTCACTGCTGTGTCAGAAAGAGGCTGAGAGCCAAACCTGGGTTTGAATAAAGACTCTTTGCTTTTGCATCGGAAAAGGCTTCTTAGTGGTGGATTATTGGGGACCCCGAACTCTGGGCACAACATTTGGGGGTTCGTCCGGGATTCCCAATACCCACGAGAGACCCCCATCCAGAGAGTCTGTCTGACCGCGGTAAGTGTCTGTCCATTTCTGTTCTGTGTGCGAGCTCGATTCTGAAGTCTGTAGTGCCCGAAATGGTCTAGGTGGATGCACTAGTGGATCTCGGGCGGGAGGAGGGTCAGAGGACGCTCTGCTTCCCCACAAGGGATGTGGAATCCCCTCACAGGAGGGATGTGGAATCCCCTCAAACCTCTGGGACGAAGTGGGTGGCTCCTACGGGTGGGCGCACGGCCATCGTCTAGTGATCAGCTTTATTTCCGCGGGTCAGGAATGCTGCTTTGGATGTTTTTGATCGGCTTTATTTCCACAGGTCCGGAAGGCTGCTTTGGATGTTTTTATCTGTTTGATCAGTTTGTGTCTTTTTGTGTACTTTTGTGAGCTCATTGGACAGAAGTTATGGGACAGACTCAGGCTACCCCCTTGAGTATTATGGTTGGTCATTTTAGAGAAGTTAAGAGAAGGGTTAACAACCTTAGTTTAGAAGTGAAGAAAAGCAGATGGCAAAAATTTTGTTCCAGCACGTGGCCGGCCCTCAGTACCGGATGGCCGCCAGAAGGGACTTTTGACCTCCCCACCGTTCGCCGGGTCAGAGAAATCATTTCTCGGCCAAGGGGAGGCCATCTTAATCAACTCCCTTACATTATTACTTGGCAGGATCTCGTAGAGGACCCTCCCGTCTGGATTAAACCTTTCCTAGCTCCGCACCCTCCGGAGCCAGAACCCATTCTTGCCTTGCAGGAAACGGAGAAGAAAAAGAAGGCAGTTACTTCAGAGAAGAAGGAGAAGGAAGCCACCCTGCCATCAGCTCCTGATCCCCTCCACCCGGTTTTACAGGGGGGAACAGAAGAGTTAATTTTCCCTCCCCCATACCAGTTCCCCAGGTTACCGGAAGGGGGCGGGCTTCCGGGTATGGCCGCAGTTCCGGTAGGAAGCCCACCTCTTACCAGGCAAAGGGCTCAGAGGGAACTACATGTTGCATCTCCTGACTCTACCATTAAGACTCTGCCCTTGCGAGCTGCGGGGCCCGCCGGAGGCGGATGGCAATCAGCCCCATCACTACTGGCCTGTCACCACTAGTGATCTCTATAATTGGAAAGCTCAGAATCCTAAGTTTTCTGAGAAGCCGGAGGGCTTATCGATTTGATAGATTCTGTTCTTTTCACCCATCAGCCTACCTCTCAGCAGCTTTTGCAGGTCCTATTCACCACCGAGGAGAAGGAGAGGATCCTCAATGAGGCCTGGAAGCTAGTCCCAGGCCTGGACGGGAACCCTAGCACCAACCAGGCTCAGATAGACACCTCCTTTCCCCTGAATAGACCTGAATGGGACTTCAACACGGCAGAAGGTAAGGAGAGGCTCCGGGTCTACCGCCAGACTCTAATGGGGGGTCTCCGCATGGCTGCTAGAAAGCCTACCAATTTGACCAAGGTAGGGAACATACAGCAGGAAAGGGATGAACCTCTAGCTGCTTTCTTAGAATGTTTCATGGAGGCATGCCGCACTTACACCCCCATGGACCCAGAAGCCCCTGAGAATAAGGCAGCTGTAGTCATGAGTTTTACAGACCAGTCAGGTGCAGACATCAGAAAGAAACTACAGAGAATAGATAGATTTGGAGAAAAGAGTCTTTGGGACTTGCTAACCAAGATTGGAGCCCAAATAACTTTCAGACAAGGGGGGCCCCAGATCACCGATGGTAAAGGCCACACCATGCAGGTTCTGACTCTGAGACTGGAGGATGAGTATCGTCTCCACCAGGGGTGTGGACGGGTGGCTACAAGAATTCCCCACAGCTTGGGCAGAGATGGGGGGAGTTGGACTGGCTGCTCATAGGGCCCCAATCCTGGGGGAGCTAAAGCCTGGAGAAGGCCCAATGAGAGTCAAGCAGTATCCTATGTCCCAGGAGGCCCGGAAGGCAATCCAGCCTCACATCAGGAGACTGCAAAGTCTAGGGATACTAGTCCCCTGTCAATCTGCCTGGAACAGCCCCTCTTCTCCTGGTCGGAAAGCCTCACACCAATGACTATCGACTGGTGCAGGACCTCTGGGAAGTAAATAAGAGAGTCATGGATATACATCCAACTATTCCTAACCATACACTCTCCTAAGTTCCTTGACACCCTCTAGAATCTGGTGTACTGTACTAGACTTGAAGGATGCCTTCTTCAGCCTGCCGCTAGTGCCTCAAAGCCAACCCCTGTTTGCCTTTGAATGGCACCACCCGGAGGAGGAATACAGTGGACAACTAACCTGGATGTGACTGTCCCAAGGGTTCAAGAATTTGTCTACCTTCTTCCACGAGGCACTGCACGATGACCTCGGTGAGTACAGGAGAGAGCACCCCACTCTCACCCTCCTTCAGTACATAGATGACATCTTGATTGCTGCCGACACCGCCGAAGACTGCGAGCAGGGGACCAGAGACCTGTTGGCCACCCTGGGGACCTTAGGGTATAGGGCCTCCGCAAAGAAAGCTCAAATATGCCAAGAGAGGGTGAGTTACCTGGGATACATCCTGGAGGGTGGACAGCGGCGGTTATCAAATGCTAGAAAAGAAAACTGTCCTGAAGATCCCTGCCCCCACCCCCCGAAGAGAAGTTGGGGAGTTCCTAGGGTCGGCTGGCTATTGCTGCCTCTGGATTCTGACAAACTGACCCTAGGACAGGAGATCTGGATTACAACCCCGAATGCCATTAAGGAGGGTCCTAAAATAGCCTAGCAATGCATGTATGACTCACTATCAAAACTTGCTGCTCAACCCTCCTCGAGTGCGGTTCCATCCAAGTGTGGCCCTCAACCCCGCTATCCTGCTGCCTGACCCTGACCTAGATGCCCCGCTACATGACTGTGTGGGAATCCCGGAGCGGGTGCATGGACTCCAGAAAGACTTGACTGACCGGCCCCTCCCTGATGCAGAGGCCCCCTGGTTCACGGATGGAAGTAGCTTCATGTGAGATAGGTGCAGGTATGCAGGTGCAGCGGTGGTTACCAACACGGACACTGTATGGGAGGAGGCTCTGCCCCCTGGGACATCAGCTCAGCGAGAACTCATTGCACTCACCAAGGCACTGACACTGGGGACTGGGAGACAGCTTAACATCTACACAGATAGCCATTATGCATTTGCTACAGCTCATGTTCACGGGGTGATCTAGCAGGAGAGAGAGCTATTGACAGCAAAGGGATGGACAATAAAGAATAAATAGGAAATTCCTGACCTGCTTGCAGCTTTGTGGCTCCCAGCTAAGCTAGCCATTATCCACTGCCAAGGGCACCAGAAGGCAGATGACCCAGTAGCAAGAAGTAACCAAAAGGCTGATCAGGCAGCCAAAGCAGCGGCCTTCACCTTGGTCCCTACCATGACCTTACAACTATCAGACCCCGGGGACCCAGTCTTGCCAGATCATCCTGGGTATTCTCAGGAAGAGCTGTAGCGGATCAGGAGGCTTCCCTACGTCTAGGAAATTAAAGGATGGTGGTACACACCAAACCAGGAGCTCATACTACCGGACTGGCTTGGGTTACAGTGTTAGAAAGCATGCACTGGTCCACTCACCTGGGGGCAACCAAATTAAAGGAATTAATCCGACACGGCAGAATTAAGACCCACCAACAGGACATCAAAATAGAACAGGTTGTATCCACCTGCAAGACCTGTCAACTCACAAATGCGAGAACCAGGCCAAGTGAAAAAGGAACCCGTCCCAGAGGAACCAAGCCTGGAGCACAATAGGAGGTCGACTTCACTGAAATTAAACCAGGAAAGTATGGCTATAAATATTTTTTAGTATTTGTAGATACCTTCTCTGCATGGGTAGGAGCATACCCAACTAAGCATGAAACAGCTTCAGATGGTAGCTAAGAGGCTGCTGGAAGACATCGTGCCCAGGTACTGTTTTCCCACTGTGATAGGGTCGGACAATGGATCAGCCTTTGTCTCACAGGTAACACAGGCAGTGGCCAAGATCATTGGGGCAAATTAGAAATTACATTGTTTATAGGCCCCAAAGTTCAGGGCATGTAGAAAGAATAAATAGAACTCTAAAGGAGACCCTTACCAAATTGACCATGGAGACTGGCGGGGACTGGGTGGCTCTCCTTCCATATGTCCTTAATTGGGTTAGCAACTCCCCCTACACCTTGGGTTTTACTCCTTATGAAATCATGTTCGGCTGGCCACCCCCTGTTATACCTAATCTTAAAGCCAAATTTCTTGCAGAATTTGAAAGTCAAGAACTGTTTCTTTCCTTGAGAGGGCTCCAGAGGGCGCATGGGGACATTTGGCCGCGCCTCTGTGCCATCTATGAAACTGGCCCAGCCCCGACTCCTCATCAGCATAGGCCCGGGGACTAGGTCTATGTCAAGAGACATCGCCGGGGAGACCCTTGAGCCAGGTTGGAAGGGTCCCTACGTCGTAGTGCTGACGTCCTTCACCTCCCTCAAAGTAGACTGCGTCACAACCTGGGCCCACCCACCACAGGGAACCTGACCCAGAGTTAGACTTCACTGCTTAAGAGTTGTCAAGGAATCCATGGCCCTCGTAAGAGAGGGATAGCAGAAGCATAGACTAGAAGGGAGCGGTCTCAGTCTTGGTATGAATCACTGTTTAATTGGTCCCCATGGTTAACTATTCTTATTTCCACTCTCATTGGACCCCTTATAATCCCCTTAATGCTGTTAACTTTCGGTCCTTGTATTATTAACAAACTGGTCCAATTTGTCAAAGAACGCATAGGAGTAGTCCAATTAATGGTTACAAACACAGTACCAGCCTCTAGGAACAGAAGAGGCAGAAATGCAGCCCATCTCAGGATTGAGATGTGTGTCCCAAGACAAGGGGGGAATGAAAGGAAATGAACTCCCCTCCATCTTGTCCTATAGGGCTGGGACCCCTGCCTAAAACCCCTCCCCTTTCTGGGAGTGGCCACAGGTGTGCCAGCAATGTCTTAACTTCCCGACCCCCACCCAAATGGACCAATGAAGCTCCAGGGACACAGCTAAGGTCCTAATTAGGCTTAACCACAGAAAGACCCCAATTCAAGTGACCAATCTCTGTAGCCTTCATCACTTTCCCAAGCCCCCTAATTATCCTACCCCATAAAACTCATTGTTTCCGCCCGGTCTGCTTTCTTGCCTCACTGCTGCATCAGAAAGAGGCTGAGAGCCAAACCCGGGTTTGAATAAAGACTCTTTGCTTTTGCATCGGAAAAGGCTTCTTAGTGGTGGATTATTGGGGACCCTGAACTCTGGGCACAACACTATCTTAATAGATTCCATTCTATTGGTCAGGAAGCTGCTAGTTATAGTTCATATATATATATATATATATATATATATATGAACTAAGATAGAAATAATATTTCTGATTACAATGCAAAATTTGTGGATGGATATATATATATACCAATTATACATTCAGAAACATGGAAAAATAGCATCAGAATGTACCTGCAAATTCACTCAGGCTGAAATTCCATTACTGCCTGACCCCATGCCCTAAGCCCTCAGTTTGACTTGTCTCACAGTGGCATTCTGACATCCAGAACCAGCTCCTGAGTATTGATTGCCCTTTCCCATTTGATGCTAACTCTGGTAAAGAGATGCAGGACCTTTTGGGAAAGACCATAAAGAAACTTCATATTACATAATGTGATAATGTCAAAGGGACACATTATCTCTGGATTCAAAACTCTAGCTAAATCAGTCTATGTAAAACAGGTCTGGGAATTGGGTGAAGGCAATGACATTTCATCGTAGTGATAGTGATTGAAGTTAAGTATACTGTAAGTTTGCAAGCTTGGGAGCTTCATCAGTCTTTCCCTGCCAGTACACATTTCAAGGATAGGGGAGGGAGTGACAAGCCTCAGATTGCCTGGGTCCAGCTCACAGGTCAACTGGTGATCACATTCTCTCAATGACCTCTTTTATCATGTACATTGGCCAGACCTATAGTTTGATAGTTTTTCATTTGCTTTTACAAAAATCTATATGGCAATACTCTCCTACCCATCTATTTTAAAGCAATGCTAGTAATTCCTAATTATCAAAGCATCTTGATTAACAAAGGGACCTTATTTCCATGACAGCAGCCATGCCTATTGATCAGTGCTGTCATTTGTCGTCTTTCTCCAGAAACAGGTAGGGGAGAGAGCCAAAGAGATTTCAATGAATTGGCTTCCATGACCCCGGAGGTGGAAAGTCTGTTGTCTGCAGGGCAGGCTGCAGGCTGGCACCTCTTAAGCAAGAAATAACTGCAGTCCATCGGTGAAATTGTTTTCTAACTCAGAGACTACAGTTTTGCTTTCTTAATTTTTTTTCAATTTCACTAAGAAATGAAATAGAGATTCCTATGTATTGTGAAATTTTTACCACAATCATCTTACATAGATACAATATAAAAAAATAAGAAAAAAACAACAAATTTTGCATTGTAATCAGAATTCTTAGAATTAACTTTTAATATTTCTATGCATCATACAGCAATGTTAGCTATAGTCATTACATGGTACATTAAATCTCTATTAGTAATTTTTCTTATAACTTGAAGTTCATACCTTTTGATGATGACCTTCCTTCAATTCCCTACCCATCACTCTCCATCTTTGGTAACCAACCACAAGCTTACTCTCTCATTTTATAAGTTTTTGTTTTAATTTCCACGTATAAGTGAGATCATTATCTTTTTCTTTCTGACTTATTTCATTTAGCATAATGCTTTTAAGGTCCATTCATGTTGTTGCAAATGGTAGGAATTCTTCTTCTTCTTCTTCTTCTTCTTTTTTTTTTTTTAGAGCTAAACAACATTCTGTTGTATATATTTTACCACAACTTCTTTAATCATTTACTGATGGCCACTCTGATTATGTCCCTGTTTTGACTACCATAAGGTAATGATGCTATGAACATGGGATGCAGATGTTTTTTAGAGATAGATTTTTCATTGCCTTTGGGTATCCCCAGAAGTGGAGTTGATGAATTATATGGTAATTCTATTTTTAGTTTTTGAGGACCCACCATATTGTTTTTCATAGTGGCTATGCTAATTTATAATCCTACCAATAGTGCATTTCATGGTTTTCTTTGTTTTACTGAACTTTTTTTTTTGTTCATGCATTTTTAAAAAATATTTTAATTGTCTGTGTGTCCTTGGAGTTCACCAAACTTTTTAAAGATGATTATTCTGATTTCTTTGCCCGAGTGTTCATATCTCCATTTTTTAAACTTAGTTATTAGAGCTTTATTAGTTATCATTAGTGATGTCATATTTATCTATTTTGGGGGTGTGGTGTTTTTTTAACATATACTTGTTTTCTTACATTGTTATCTGTGTGTTTGAGTAATCAGATTCCTTTTCCTTTACCAGTCAGCTCAGTTTAGGTTTCTAGGTTTGTCTGCTAGTAATATCATTGGGCACATGAGGCCAGCTATTATGGTCTCTTTTGGGGATGAGGCAACTGTTCACACTCTGGGTTTAGGGGAAGAGAAGAGTGTACCACTGGCTAAGGACACTTGGATAGGAGCTAGGTGTTCTGGCCAGTCATGCTTGGGTGCAGAGGGGAGCCACAACAGGTGGGATTATGTCTCAGCTCCCATGCCTGGGCAAGAAGGGGAGGGATGACTCCAGGCAACTTTCAATGTTCTTAACAGGCTCCCTGGTGGGAGAGGCTGGGTATAATGAAATCTCCTGCCTATGCATAACAGGAAAACTCCTCACACCCAGTACTGGCTTTGCTCTGAGGGCTGTCAGCTCTTCCTGCCAGACTTTAGGCATGAGCTTCACCACTTTTAGGAATTGTCACCAGCCTTTAGGCTGATAGGCTGAGTGGGACTGTGACTCAACTCCTTGCATGGTCATGGGCAAAACAGGCTCAAGGGTCAGTAAAACTTCCTTTGAGGATCTGAGTCAGGCAGATCTGCACTCCAGCTAAGTTTCCAAATTAGAGTGCACCCCTGTTTGGTTCTACAGATAAACAACCTGGAAAATCCTTAGAATACTATACAAAGAGGAATATAAAGACTTAGGAAGCCAGGGATGATGGAGTAGATTATTAAATACAGTTTACTCATCCAAACTCTAATTATGCTATTGCTTGAGACTACTCCCTGGGCACTACAGGTGTGAAATTGATCTGCCAAGATCCATATGCTCATTGCTGCAAGACCCTCCCCCTTATGCATCATAGTCAGATTCCCAATAGTTGAGCCCAGAAGATTCTCCTATAATTTCCAGCGGTGAAATTAGTTTAGGGACTTCCACAGAGTGATCCACAATGCTACAGGAGCTGGTTATCCCCTTCCACATGGGTTCTTTTTTCCTACTGGAGGATCAGAGGAGATCTCTTGTGTGACACTGTGTTGGCCTTGGAGAGGGGCAATGCCATCAACATGTAGCCACTTCTCTTACTTTCCATTCATCTTGGTCACTGCAGTGCAGGGGGTTACTTCAGCCTCACCCCTGTGTTCTAGGGCTCTCTCCATGGTGTTTTGTTCTTGAATAGTTGTTCGTTGGTTAGTTTGTTTTTGTGAGGGGAACGAAAGTCAGGAATAACATATATTGTCATCTTGGTGTCCTCATTATCCTCAAGTTTTGTCTTTAAGGCTTTCAACTGGTAAAGTGAGGCTCCTCCAGATTATGAAAGGTAATGTCCTTCACTTGCAGTTACCTAATTATAAATGTTAGCTTCATTTACAAAATATCTTCATAGCAATATCAAGATTAAGGTTTAATTGAATAGCTAAGCACTATATCCTAGAGAACCTGACACATAAAATTAACCATCACACTTAAGTCAGACCATTTAAATGGCAGGATTTCCTATTTTAATATAGACCTACAAGGACAACCTCTATAGAGCTTTATAATTACCAGGTATGACTCTCATTATGAGTTTTTCAGGGCCTTGGTATAAAGTGTGTTCTCTGGGTCCTCCTAAGGACTTAATTAGAGTTTGGATGAGTAAGCTGTACTAGTATAATAATGTACTCCATCATTCCTCTCTTCCTAAGTGTTTTCTGTTCCTCTTTTTATAGTGTACTAAGGATTTTCTGGATTGTTTATATCAGTCAGTGTAAGCCAGTCTTGAGTCAGAAGCACTCCCAGGTTCTCCTGCTGGCATACTGAATTCCACCTCTCTGGAAAATGTACACACATTGTTAAACTTGACCTAACCTAAAATTTTGCTCCTTCTTTTCTATTTAGACACTGGAATTTATCTTCACACATATTCTTCAGTATGATTACACAGAAAGTAGCAAAACCTTGAAAATTTTGGCGATCAAACTATCGCATCCTATGATTGATTTTGTGTTTGACCCCTAGACATAAGGGGTGTATCTCTACTCTTAGTCAAGATGCAATAAGTTTAGGGCAGTATCATGAAAACAGTTGGGTTTTGCTTGCAAGGTAAGTACCTCATGTGAGGACTTACAGGACCTCCAAATAACACAGAATTAGCCTTATAAGAAAGATATAAGGGAAGTTCTGTCAACATGGGAGGATTAATAGGTTTGGTAGGCCAGAAAACCCAGATTCCTTTTAATCTACCTAAGTACATTAATCCCAGTTGTGAGATTCCAATTTTTTTCCCTCTGAAAATTGCCCTAAATTACGAAGAGACTTGATATTGCTGAGGCCGGTTTGGATCAGTGGATAGAGCATTGGCCTGCGGACTGAAAGGTCCCAGGTTTGATTCCAGTCAAGGGCATGTACCTTGGTTGCGGGCACATCCCCAATAGGGGGTGTGCAGGAGGCAGCTGATCAATGTTTCTCTCTCATGGATATTTCTAACTCTCTATCTCCTTTCTCTCTGTAAAGAATCAATAAAATATATTTTTAAAAAAAGAGAGAGAGAGACCTGATACACTGTGCTTGCATATATATTAGTAGCCTGCACAAACTGTGCCTTTCATTTTTAGTTTATCGTCCTGATAGGAGATTATTTTAGGGCACCAACAAGGTTCCTGGTCCTTGACAATACTTCAAGCTAAAAATGGAAAAATTTCACCATTTTCATCAAAATTCCCTTCCGCTTTCCTCTCTGTCCCTTGCTCCATCTATCCCCTTTCTCCCTTCTTTCCCTTCTTCCTCTTATCCAACTTTTCCTTCTCCCCCTTCTTCATGCATATCTTAAGTACAAGCTTCCAGTCCATTTATAGTCTCTGTGTTGTTCTTTCTCTTTATCAAGGCCCATGTTAGAAACCTGTTTTTCTAACAAAGTCCAGCCTTTATTCCAGCTGATATTATATGGTGATTTAAATAACTTTTTTATCATTTCATGCAAGATATTTTTTGTATTTCGTTTTTCAATCATATTACATATCATTACTGCTTTTACTCCAAACCTGATGAGAAAATCCCAGATGTTTATCTTAAGTGTTAACTTCTTGCTTCAAATATGTTGTCAGTGTGGTTAACAGAAACCATTTATGTTCAGAAGAATTTAATACAGAATATTAGGTGGTTAGAACATCATTTTAAGGGCTTCAGAAGAATGTTTTAGGTTTGGTCTAATGAAATGATTTCCAGATACATACAGGACTGACTCACAGGAGCACTATTTTTACCTTGGGAAAATACTAGAGCTAGGAGTTTGAGAAAACCCTGGGGTTTTGATTCAGGCTTTATAAAATTGGAAATAAAAAGCTGTCATGGAAACTATCTCTTAACACAGGAAGAAAGAGATGACATTTAAACATTACTTCTCTTAAGCCTTCCAAATCTTAAACCAGTCCATCTAACAAGTAGAATCTAATTCAGGTTTTTAAAAAATCTAAGTTGAAGGTAGTCTGGAAAATAGGATTTTCACCTTTCCAATTTAACTGATAGGATGGTGGATATAAGGTTGTGTAAGTTCTTTTCTCAATTTTTATCAGAAATGGAAATCTAGATGCCACCCAATAGTGACTTAGGAGGCTCTTAAATTTCCCTTATTTCATGGATGCACCAAATATAATATAAAGCTTCACATAGCAATTCCCTCTGAGAGAAATCCACAAACTAGCTAAGTGAAAGTGACTCCTACACATCAGGAACCTCAGAAAAAGCCATATCAAAACAGGTTGGAGACATGCGGAAAATGGCGGCGGAGTAGACGGACGCGTCTGGAGCTTTGTCGCTGGGCAGAGGGAGAGAGAGCGGCTGAGAGTTGCATTGGGAGTGTTTGTTGGCAAGCTAGGAGTCAGTTGTCCCCCAGGGGAAGGCGGAGAACTGCTGGAAGGGGCTCTCCCGGCCAGGCAGCCCCACTGCCACGGGGTTTTTGTCTGCCGGAGCCACCAGCGCGAACGCGGAGCCCGAGCCATCTTGCAGTGGGAGGTGGATGTCTGCGGCGCTCTGAAGCCTTCGGCTGGGCACCCATCGAACAGCCAGGAACCCGGGGACCCAGAACTCCGCTCTCCAATCGGCGCAGACACGCGGCGGAATCAGAGATCCACAGAGCGAACGGAAAGGTCAGATTGCGCCTGACTTAAGGGGGAGGTGGATGTCTGCCGAGGTCTGAAAGCTGCGGCTGACGAAGGCACCCACAGAGCAGCCAGGACCCAGAGCGCGGCTTCCCAGGCGGCACAGACGCGCAGGCGGAGGATTCAGAGATCCACACTGCGCGCGTGCGCGGAAGGGTCAGACTTAGCCTGGGCCAGGATGCGGTCTCCTACCCCCGCAGGGCAGAGACGCGCACTGTGGGAGCCGGGCTGCGGGAAAGCTGCCTCTGGAGAGGCCCACGGAGGTGGTCAGGACGTGATCCCTGAGTGTGAAGGCAGACCCTCTGAGCTGTTGACGGAGGAGAGCTCCAGAAAACGACTCTTTTTTTTTTTTTCTTTCCTTTTTTTTTTTTTCTTTTTATATGGGGCAGAGGGACAACCTGGGAGTTATTGCAGTGTCCAGGCTGCAAAACCCCCACAAACTGGTTTTGGGAACCACAGAGTAGCAGGATCTGAGCACAGCCAAGAGAGGTCCTGTGCTTTGTCTCAGAGATCAATTCCGAAACACTGCCACCCAATGGATGACACACAAATTGACTCTCACATAACCACAAGAGAATAAAGAGATTAAAACACCAAGAGGGGAACACAGGGAACTGCAATACCTCCCCTACTCTGTGTGTCAAGCAGAATAATAGTGGAAGTGAAGGACCATTCTATTTTTCTTCTTCTTCTTTTTTTTTTTATTTTTCCTTTTTTCTTTTTTTTAATTTTTAATTCTTTATTTTTCATTTTCACATATTTTAATTAAAAGAATATTTTTTTTCTTTCTGCCTCAATTGATTTTACCTTTATAATTATTACATTTTTGTTTTAAACTAGTATTATTAATTACTACTAGTAATTTACCGTTTTTGGAAAAAAAAGTGTCATTTTGTTTTCTCTTTATTTTATTTCGGGATTAGAGTTCTACATTCTAATTTCATCTTCCCTTTAGCATAATTTTACTCCAACTCAACTCCACCTTTATGCCAACACTTTCCTCCTAACTTTCCCCATTTTGCTGTCTTGTCTCTCTTTCCCTTTTCCAACTTTTGATTCTCCCTATTTTTCTCTTTACCTGGTTAAAATTTCACCCCATTTATATATCTAATTTCAAATCCCCTACTACAAGTCCACACAAACCTCTCCCCTCTTGTCTTCACTAGCCAAAAAGTTGTTTTTTCTCGATGTCCTTTTATTGCTATTTGCCTGAAAAGTGATTATATCGATCTTTTGAAATTTTTTTTGAGAGATTGTTTTAGTTTATTCTACTTGTTTTATTTTGCTTTTTGCTTGCTTTGTTTTCTACCTCTCTTTTCCCTCATCTCCCTCGATACCAGTTGCTATTTGCAATTTGAATCAATATCTAGGTACTGGTTGCTGGCCTTTATTGGGATTAGTGACTGTTCTATTGAACTTCTCTCCTGACATCTATATTTTGTTCCTCTTTTCTCTCTTATACACTTTCTTTTCTCTCTGACTTTTTTCTCTTCCTCTTTTCTTCTCCTTTTTCACCTTTTTATTTTCTTATTTTATTTTATTTTATTGTTCATTTATTTATTTTCTTTTTCTCTCACTCTCCCAATTTGATTTTGGCACTTCTTTCTTTTCTTTCTTCCTCATTTTCCTCTTCTTCTTTCTCTATCTACCCCTAATTTGCCCTTCATTGGTGGTCACCTTATTTGTGATTATTAACATCTTGAATACATTTCTACTCAGTGCCTTGTGTGCTGTACCTGGTCGTGTTGTAGTTTGTGCCTTTCAGTCAACGTAGGAGAGAGCACTACATAACCAGACACCCAGAGAAGAAAGACCATGGTCAGAAAAAGAAACAGCCCACAAAAGACAGAAAGGCAGGTTTCACCAGAAAAGGAAGTAAACAAAATAGAGCCACAAATAAGCCTACCAGAGAAAGAGTTCAGAGAAATTATCATAATGTGGTTGAAAAGATTGGAAGACAAATTTGACAATATGAGTAAGGGCCAAGAGGTAACGAATAAGAATCTAGAGGAGGCGAAGAAGCGTGAAGAAGAAATGCAGAAGAAACTAGAGGAGGTGCTGAATAAACAAGAAGAAATGCAGAAGAAACTAGAGGAGGTGCAGAATAAACAAGAAGAAATGAATAATGACATCACTGCTATAAAGAACTCAATAGAAAGCATCAAAAGTAGACTAGAAGAAGCAGAGGACCGCATCAGTGAGCTAGAAGACACGGTAGGAAAAAATACCCAAGTACAGCAGCTTCTAGAAAAAAAAGTTAAAAAGCAAGAGGAGAGTCTAAGGGAACTTTGGGATAACATGAAACAAAATAACATCCGCATAATTGGGGTTCCAGAAAGAGTGGAAAAACAGGTTGGAAAGGTAAAGACACATTCTCGCCAAAAACCTACCCCTACATATATATATATTTTTTTAGAACAAAATGAGAGGCTACTCATAAAATCAGGAGAAAAATTCTACTCCCCAGCTACTCCTTGAAGAGCAAGGAGTTTGGCCCTTTCTTATGAAACCCCAACTTTTAAAGCTATCATCCAAGAGATGGACCCCAAATCACCTTGCTCTGAAAGCGATTGGGACTGGCATTCATGAGTCCAACAGAACCATAGCAAAAAGAGGAGCAATGCATGCAAGGACTGGCTGTGGCTATCTCCCTAGGGCTCAGTGCAGAAGGGATCAGGCAAAAACCCCTATCCTCAGTCTTTTCCTGGAAGGAATTTTACTACATACTGTACACACTGCTACTTGAAGGCCTGGCTTCTAATTTGAGTACATCTGAATGCTGACTGTGATCCTGAAAGAGCCATTTGCACTTCCCTACCTTCTTCTGAATAACTAACAGTAAAATCAAGAATCCAGCTTCTCTCTAGAAGAAGCTTGTCCACACATCTAGTGCTCCAACTTTTGAGGCAACCATCTAAGAGGCCTTCAAATCACTTACCTCTGATAGCTAACAAGCCTGGGCCCTCACATATTAAATTTTTAAAAATCAGTCTTCAAATGGGTGAACAAACACTTTTGTCAGCTATTCCCTCAGGGCTAACCACAGAGAGAGCTCACAAAAAATGCCTGTGTCCCAGTTTTTCCTTGGAAAGAATTTGCATACTTTCCCAGTTGCTGTCTGAGGTTCTGGCTTCTAATAACTTCATGTGCTCACTGTGATGCTCCCAGGAGCCTTATAGAACTGGTGAGTGCATCCCTCCCTATTTTCCCCCCAGCTTGCTCTAGTAATAATACCAGTGTTCAGTTTCTCCCTGGAAGGAGCTTATTAACATATGTAGCACCCCAACTTTTATGGCTGCCATCCAACTGTTATTAGCCCCCAAATCACTTAGTGCTAGGAGCTGATAAAGGATTAACATTCATGAGTCCCCAGGGACCACACAAAACAAAGAGACAGTTCAATTTGGGTGCATAAGCAATTTCAGAGACTATTCCCTCTGGCTCAATGCAGAGGAAATAGACAAAAAAATACCCTGCTCCTCACTAATAGGAGCTAGACTGCATATCTAACATCCTGACTTTCCCAGCTGCTACTTGAAGCAGCTTCTAATTAGCCTACATTTGGGAGCTGCTGGGGCAAACAATCAGTAGTCATCCTGGTGCCTGAACAGGCATATGGGTATTTTCTATGCCTGTAGGAAACCAACAAGTCTTGGTACATTCTCAGCTTCTGGGAGCCACTCATAACAAAGACAGCTGCTTAGACAATCACATATGTTTGAGCTGGGTGGGACTGATTGACAAAGTTCATCTACATGAGGCCAGGCTTACAAGTTAAAGAGATATGTGAAACCTACACAGACAATTAAATAAAATAAATAAGGGAATATCTTCCAAAAAAAGAATAATATGTCTCTAGAAACTGACCTTAATAAAACAGAAATGATTTACCCAACAAAAAGTTCAGAATAGCAATCATAAGATATTCACTGAGGTAAGAAGACCAATATATGAACAAAGTAAAAATTAAGGGGGAAAAGATATTAAAAACTATCAAATGTAAATAAAACTGGTGAATACAGTAACTGAACTGAAAAAAATTAATGAAGAGGTTCAACAACAGACTAGTTCAAGCAAAAGAAAGGATCATAGAACTCAGAAATATATGGTAGGCTATTAAACTTTTAAGAATAATGAAATTATATCCAGCATTTTCCCCTACCTCAGTGGTATAAAGTAGAAATTAGTTACGAGAAAAATTTGAAAATTCACAATTATGTAGAGATGAACAACATGCTCCTGAACAACCAATTTGGTCAAAGAAAAAAAAAATTAAAGATCAGAACAGAAATAAATGAAATAGAGAGTAGAAATTCAATAAAAAATATCAATGAAACCAAAAGCTGTTTTTTTTGAAAAGATAAACAAAATTGACAAAGGTTTAGCTAGACTAAGAAAATAAAAAAGAAAAGGAGAATCCAAGATGGCGGCATAGGTAAACACCTACACTGCTGCCTCGCACAACAATTTCAAAACTACAACTAAAAGACAGAACAGACATTATCCAGAACCACAGGAAAGCTGGATAAATGGAAATTCTACAACTAGAAGGGAAGAAAGGGGCTCACAGACACCCGGAGGAGCTGCAAAAAGCTGAGGTACAGAGATGCGCACATGGAGAGAGCGGGTGTCGGAGAACCTGGCTGGCTTTCTCTGGCGGGAGACGGAGACTCTCAATGGGCATTTAACCCCTGATCCTATGACACTAAACCCCAGATCCAGCCGAAATTCATTCGGGAGTAGTTTGGACTGTGAAAAGGGAGAAGTGCACTGAAATTTAGGGGAGTCCCAAAAGATCAGAAGTCTGGTGGTACGCACAGAAATACATGCAGAGGACCAACTGCTGATTGTGCCCCTGGCTTTCACGAGTGGGCGGGAAATAGACCCTCCCAACTGTGTCACTTCTAACTCCACTAAACCCTGGTTTCGGGTGAAACCCTAGGGACCCAGACTCATATGGTCCCAGAGTGCAGGGGAGCTGGAGGGGCAGCAGTCTAGAGGCACTGTGAGAGAAAGTGTGTGGGCTGGCACAGGGACCGCTCCAGCGATTACCCAGTCACTTGAGACTCATTGGCCATGGAGGGCGGGACCAACTGGAAGGCAAGGTGGTCCCTTAAGCCCTGAGACTCCACCCATCCAAAGCTCAACAGAGAGGCTTCTGCAGTTTTGCAAGTCTGGTATCATAAGAAGTTCTCCTGGCATAGTGAAAATGCCAAGACAAGGGAAGGGATAACAAACAAAAGAAATGGAGGAAAACAAATGACTGGATATAGAGTTCAAAACCACGCTTATAAGGTTTTTTAAGAATATTCTAGAAAAGTTAGATAAAGTTAGCAAGACCCAAGAGGAGATGAAAAAGAACCAACTGGAGATGAAAAAGAACCAACTAGAGATGGAACAGATCCAACTAGAGATAGAAAAGGACCAACTAGAAATTAAACATACACTGACTGAAATAAAAAATATTATCCAGAAACCTAACAGCAGACTAGAGGAAGGCAAGAACAAGTCAATAATTTGAAATATAAAGAATCAGAAAATACTCAACTGGAAAAGCAAGAAGAGAGAAGAATCCAAAAATGTGAAGATCATTATCACAAGGAGCCTCTGGGACAGCTTCAAGCGTACCAACATCAGAATTGTGGGGGTGCCAGAGGAAGAGAGAGAGCAAGATAGTGAAAACCTATTTAAAGAAATAATGACTGAAAACTTCCCACATCTAGTAAAAGAAATGGACTTACAAGTCCAGGAAGCACACAGAACCCCAAATAAAAGGAATCCAAAGAGGACCACACCAAGACACATCATAATTACAATACCAAGAGCAAAAGACAAAGAGAGAATATTAAAAGCAGCAAGAGATAAACAGTTCATTACCTACAAGGGAGCAGCCATACCACTGTCAGCTGATTTCTCAACAGAAATGATGCAGGCCAGATGGGAGTGGCAAGAAATATTCAACGTGATGAATAGCAAGAACCTACAACCAAGAATACTCTATCCAGCAAAGCTATCATTCAGAATTGAAGGGCAGATAAAGAACTTCACAGATCAGAAAAAGCTAAAGGAGTTCATCAACTCCAAACCAGTATTATATGAAATGCTTTTAGAAGAGAAAGAAGAAAAAGGTAAAAGATAAAAAAATTATGAACAACAAATACGTATCTATCAACAAGTGAATCTAAAAATTAAGTGAATTAAAAATTTGATCAACAGAATAAACTGGTGAATATAATAGAGTCAGGAGCACAGAAAGGGAGTGGACTGATAATTCTCAGGGGGAAAGGGGTGAGAGGTGTGCAGGGAGAGACTGGACAAAAATCATACACCTATGGGTGAGGTCAACAGGAAGGAGGTAATGGTAGAGGGAAGGGTGGGAGCTGGGTGGAGGGGAGCTATGGAGGGGAAAAAAGAGAAACAAATGTAATAATCTGAATAATAAAGATTTAATTAAAAAATAAAAGAAAAAAGAAGACAAATAATATCAGAAATAAAAGAGTTGTTACTGATAAGAAATACTAAGAATCATAAAGTACTGTAAATAATTGTATATTAAAACAATAAGAGGACCTAGAAAAAATAATAAATTCCTAGAAACTCACCAGCTTCTAAGACTAAATTATGGCAGAATAGAGAATATGAACAGATGAACAGATCAATTACTGGTAAGGAGATTAACTCAATAATAATAGTAATAAAAAAAACTCCCAACAAACAAAAGTCCAGGACCAGAAAGCTTCACTGGTGAATTCTATAAAACGTTTCAAGAAACATTAATACCAATTCTTCTGAAACTTTTCAAAAAAATTAAAAAGTAGCCAATATTTCCTAACTCATTTTAAGAGATTAGAATTACCATGATACCAAAGCCAGACAAACACACTACAAGGAAGAAAATTATAGGCCAATATTTTTGGGGAGAATAGATTTTTTTTAAATTCTCAATAAAAGTACACAGTACATTTAAGGGATAATATTCCATGATCAAGTGAGATTTATTGCTGGAATTCAATAATGGTGCAAGATAATGCAAATTTATAAATGTTATATATACCAGAAAAACAAAATGAAAGCTATAACTCGTGATTATCTCAATAGATGCAGGAAAAAAAAAAAGCATTTGATAAAATTCAGCATACAATCATGACAAAAACTCCCAACAGATTAGATATAGATGGAATGTGCCTCAACATTCCATGTATGATTATCTTACAGCTAATGTTATATTCAAAGCTTTCAGAGAAAAGCTGAAAGTTTTTCACTAAAGTCAGAAATAAGACAAAAATGTGTACTCTTGCCATGTTTATTCAACATAGTACTGGGAGTTCTAGCCAAGGTATTTAGGCAAGAAAAAGAAATATTAAGGCATCCAGTTGGAAAATCAGAAGTGAAATTGTCTGATTGTAGATGACATATTATATGGAGAAAACACTAAAGACTCTACCAAAAAACATTTTTAGAAGTAATAAATTCATTAAAGTTGCAGGATACAAAGTCAATAGCAAAAAATCAGTTGTATTTCTGTATAGCAATAATTATTGTCAGAAAAGGAAGTTAGAAAACAATCCCATTTACAACAGCATTAAAAAATCTAGAAATAAATTTAACCAATGATGTGGAAGATCTTACACACAAAACTATAAAAATTGATGGAAATGAAGTGAAGGCACAAAAGACACTCTCTACTCATGGATTGAAAGAATTAATATTATGCTGAAACCAGTCTGGCTCAGTGGATAGAGCACTGGCCTGTGGACTGAAAGGTCCCAGGTTCGATTCCGGTCTAGGGGCACGTACCTTGGTTGCGGACACATCCCAGTCGGTGGGGGCGTGGGGGGTGCAGGAGGCAGCTGATCGATGTTTCTAACTCCCTATCCCTCTTCCTTCTTCTCTGTAAAAAAATCAACAAAATGTATTAAAAAAAAGAATATCATTTAAATGTTTGTGCTACCCAAAGTAATCCATAGACTCAATGCCAATACCTGTCAAAATTTCAAGAGAATTTTGTTTAAAAAATTCCTAAAGTTTGAGTGGAACCCATAATACTACATAGCCAAAACAATATTGAGAAAGATTAAAGTTGGAGGCATCAGATATCCTGATTTCAAACTATATTACAAAACTATATAATGAAAACAGTATGGTATTGTCATAAAACAGACACATAGATCAGTGGAACAGTACAGAGAGCACATGGGTAAACCCTTGCATATATGGTCAATTAATTATAAACTAAGGCACTAAGAAAACACAAGGAGGAAAGAATATTCTCTCCAATAAATGGTCTTGGCAAAACTGGGCATCCACAGGCAAAACAACCCTATCTTACATCATAAGCAAAAGTCAACTCAAAATGGATTAAAGACTTGAAAGGAAGGCCTGACCCTGTCAAACTTTAAAATACTCTCACACACATAAAACATAACATGTGATAAAAGCCTTATCATTTGTCTTGGTAATTACTTTTTGGATATGACACCCAAAGAAAAGACAACAAAAGTAAAGTCAACATAAAAAGCTTCTGCATAGCAAAGGAAACAGTCAACAAAATGAAAAGGCAATTTAACCAAATGAGAGAAAATATTTGCAAACCACATACCCAATAAGGTTAATATACAAAATATACAATACATTTATATAATTCAATAGCAAAAAACAACAACACACAACTCAATTTAAAAATGGGCACCGGTCCTGATTGGACATTTTTCCAAATACATACTAAATGAAGCAAATATATGAAAAGGGACTCAACATCATAAATTGTCAGGGAAATGCAAATCAAAACCACAATGAGATATCATCTCACACTGTTAGAATAGCTATTATCAAAAAGACAACCAGTATGAAAAACAGCATGTAGATTCCCCAAGAAATTTAAAATAGAATTACCATATCATCCAGCCACCCTACTTCTGGGTGTTAATACAAAGGAAACAAAATCACAGTATCAAAGAGATAGCTGTACTCCCATATTCATTGCAGAATAATCACAATAACAAAAAACCTAAGTGTATGTTGACAGATGAATAGGTAAAGAAATATATAAAGAAAATTTATATATATTATCCTATCTAATAAAGAGGAAATACGTTAACTAACCATCATGCCCTCACAAGATGGTGGCACCCGCAGCCAATAAAGAGGGGATATGCTAATTGACTACCACACCCTCACAAGATGGCAATGCCCACAGCCACAAGATGGTGGTGGCCAGTCCCCTCAGCCTAACCTCATCCAGCTGGAGACCTCTAGTCCCCTCAGCCCCTCCTCATCCAACCTCAGTCACCCAGTCCACTCAGCCCTACAGGGGATGGCAGTTGGGAACAGTTGGGCCAGCAAGAGAGGGAAGTTGGAGGCCATTGGGCCAGCAGGGGGGCAATTGGGGATGATCATGAAGTCAGGGGAGCAGATAGGCATCAATCAGACCAGGAGGGGAGCAGTTAGGGGGCTATTAGGATGGCAGGCAGAGTGGTTAGGGGCAATCAGGCAGGCAGGTATGTGAGTGGTTAGGAGTCAACAGTCCTGGATTGTGAGAGGGATGTCTGACTGCTGAGGGGTCCCAAATTGGAGAGGGTGCAGGCTGAGTTGAGGGATACTGCCCCCTTGCATGAATTTCATGCACTGGGCCTCTAGTATATTATATATTATACATTATATATATACTGAGGCATGCTAGTACATATTATGTCATTCAGTCTTAAAATAAATTAAGGTAGTTTACCATTTGCAACAACTTGGCTGAATATGGAGGGTACTGTGGTATGTAAAATAAGCTAGACAAAGAAAGACAAATACTGAATGGTAGCACTTATATGTTAGAATTAAAAAAAAAAAAATCATGCCGAAACCAGTTTGGCTCAGTGGATAGAGCATCAGCCTGCAGACTGAAAGGTCCCAGGTTCGATTCCAGTCCAGGGCATGTACCTTTGTTGCGGGCACATCCCCAGTAGGGGGCATGCAGGAGGCGGCTGATCGATGTCTCTCTCATCAATGTTTCTAACTCTCTATTCCTCTTCCTTTCTGTGAAAAATCAATAAAATATATTTTTAAAAAAATCATACTCATAGCAACGAAGAGTAGAATAGTGGTTGCCTGGGCCTGGTTGTGAGTGGTGGGAGGAGTTTAAGAAATAGTGAGATGTTGGTAAAATGATACAAGCTTTTATTTATGAGAATCTGAGAATCTAATATATAAAATGGTGACGACAGTTGTTAATACTGAATTGAATAATTGAAATTTGCTTTGAAAGAAGGCCTGGGGCTGGTGATGGAGGCAGGCTAGCAAGGGTCAATGGGCAAAAAAGAGAACATATGTGACACTTAAAACAATAAAGATTTTTTTTAAAAAGAAAGTAGAACTAAAGAGAGTAGAATTCACCCCTCAAAAAGCAGAGATTTATGGAGCAGAGGACCTGCCTGGTGAAGTTGTTTTGCTAAGGGCCTGTCCTGCAGCCTTGATGGTATTTGGAGTCTTGTGTTATTAAAATTCTGCATTTTCTGTCATAGATTGTAGATTATAAGATATCTGGACCTCATTCTGATAATGATACCAATTCTATATTTGCCCAGGAAGGGAGTAGACTGGAAGCCCTCCTGTGCAGTTTTTATTGTTTTCAGAGTGTAAATTCTCCTTCTGATATCATGGCTAATATCGAGCTACCAATCCAATGCATTGGAAGGGGAAGGGACAGGCATAATCAACTCTTAAAAACCTTCAAGAGTGGGTTTCAGCATTTTGCCAGGCCTCTGACTTCTGAGAAGAATGGAGGAAGTGTTCCCTTGGATAGAGCTTTGGCTCACCCTGGAAGCCCACTGAGGCATGCTAGTATGCCTGCTCAGGGTAATTCTGAAGCACATTGCATTTCTGAAATGAAGGAAGTAAAGGGAGAAGGTTAGAAGGCACACAATGGTCCTTAATCCAATCCTCATGACTTCTGTCAGAGATTAGATAAAGGATGTGGGAGCATGGGATGCCCAAACTTTTGGAAAGCTGCTGAGTACATACACCTTAAATCTAGAGCTGTGTTTCTTTCCCTTTCAGAACATGCATCAGTTTGTTATAGATATTCACTAGCATGACTATCTGTCTGTTGCTTTTCCAGGAAAGAGCCACTAAAGTTTGAACACTATATGCTTTTCTTATTGGCATATTCCCAGTGTCTAATGATAGCACCCAGACTGGCACTTTGAAAAGTATAAAATTCCCAGAATGCCAGAATTCAATTATTTCTTAAAGGCAACCTACCTATTCCTTGATTCATCTATATGCTCACAAAGGCCCCCAAATGGTCCTGAATTATACTATAATAAAATAAGTAAATTATATTTCTTGATTCCTTGGAAGAAATATTCAAATACAGATATACTTTTCATGTGCTTTGCTAGATAGACAATGTGTACCTTTTAAATCTTCCTTATAAATCAGGTATTACTCTCCTTCAGATACTGCGCAACCAGATACTAAATGCAAAGAAATCTATCCTGGATCTCAATAAAGTAATATTTCTTTGTTTTATTTATGACAAATACCTTCATATGATTCACATCTAAGAACACAGTAACACCCCCAGAGAATGGGATAGAGGAATCATACTGGATTTATTATTATGATAAATGAGACATATTTCAATTGTGGAAAGATTCAGAGATGCCTCCTAGTAAGAATCTGAACTTAAGATGAAATATTCTACTTCAATGACTTTCTGCTCCCATTTCTAAGTCAACCTACCAATTTCATATTTACAACTGAGATAATTCATTCATTCAAAAATGTATTATATAACTACAGTCTAGAAAGTCCTTTTTGCCCGCCTTTTAAATTGCTATGATGCTAGGAGGGCTATGAATTTTTTCAAAAGACAGAGAAATATAACCTCAAGAAAACTAAAAATTAATTTAAAAAACATTTATTGCAGAGTCAAAAGTAATAAAGAACACTGGAACAGTGGATGACAATACCTTTTTGATTGTCAATTTCATGAGATCATCACTATGAAGATTCTCAGAAAAATTCAGAATATTTTTAGAAAGACATTTAGCTTCACACACTAAATTCAAGAAACTTGGTTCGTGGGCTCAGCAATCTCTTTTTTATGCTGTGCTCCTAACAAAGGCAACAGTAATTGGTTAAGACACTTTCCAATTGTAAAAAAATTGTCAAAACAGGTAAAAATCTTACAATACGGGTTGACCTAAAATGGAGCCAAATTAAACGGAGGCTGGATTGCAACCAGATGGGGATATTGGAGAAAATATTAAATTCTAGATGAGTAGTAATCTAAATGTTTTATAAAGCACTTTTCTCCTAAAATTCTGTACCTACAAAAAATATGAAAAGAAATGATGGAAATTTTAGCCAATGGACTGTATAATAGTATCCACTCAAGTGCACAAAAAGTTACCTCATTGTCTATATATCTTTTTTATTTTATTTTTCAGTTAATATTACTTTGTATTAGTTTCAGGTGTACAACATAGTGGTTATAATTTATATAATTTACAAAGTGACCCCCAATAAATCTTATATCCATCTGGCATCATACATCATTATTAAAATACTAGAGGCCCACTGCATGAAATTCATGCAAGAGTAGGCCTTCCTTCCTCCCGGTTGCTGGCAATGGCTTCCCTCTGGCACTGGCACCTGGACAGAGAAGCCCAGTACTAGAGCTTCCCTCCAGCTACCAGCAGGCACCCGGGACCCAGGCTTCCCTCACAGCCCCTGCTTTCTCGGGAAGGTCATCTGGAAGGACATCTGGCCTAATTAGCATATTATGCTTTTATTATTATAGATTATTGACTATATTTTCTATGCTGTACTTTACATCCCCACAACTATCTTGTGATTACCACTTTAGTTGATTGTCTATAAATCTTGATGTCAATTTATAAGTTTTATATTCATGGATGTCCAACCCTCTTATTTAGCCCTCCTACTTTGTATCACCACATTGATGGTCTCTCCAAATGCTGATGTGTTTTGCATATGCAATCACAGTGGTAGATATAGACCAGATATCATGATTCTAACATAAGAAATATGATTTTTCTACTACTCTACCTTGAATGTAAGTTATGGCCACTTAAGGAAAACAGACTGCATTTATTTAACTTCTCATTCTTTCAGAAAATAAGTCAGTTAAAATGTGTTTGCCACTCCTGCTGCCGCTGCAAACATTCCTTTTTGAATTGGAGAGTTAGGAATTTTGAATTAGGCAAACCCCTAACCTTAAAAAAGTACCTTGCTGAGAGATTGTTTTACTGCACAGTAGTTTGGAGGACAGGACTAGCAAGAGACCATAAAATATTAAGCACAAATAAGTTCAACAATAAGAAATGGTTTCTTGTGAAAATTTCCCATTTGTTTTGAATATTCTGAAAGAACAGTTTAGAAAGTTTGCCACTAGGTTAAAAAAATCCTTTTTAAATACACTTTTAAAAATACACTACACTGAGAATTAAATCATCAGGTGGTTTCAAACCATAGGGCAAAAAATGAATCTACAAATTACATTTATTGGACACATTTTATCTGGAGGAATCTCAGAGCACCTTATAACCTGATTAGAAAGCATATATCTAGAAATCAATCGGAGCACCCACAACTGAAAGAAATACTGCCGCCCGTGGGGCCATCAGAGCAGCTCTTTAGGAAAATACAGCCTTGTCACACTGAGAAGGGAAACAGAGGCCCCTGGCTAACCACACCACACATCAGCTCCTCATTCAATGCCAAGGAGTTGCATATTACAAAGCATGGTCTTGAAATGCGAATGTCTAAGAAATTCACTAGACACCAGCCATCCAGGAAATGATAGTGTTTCTCTCATAGCATAGTGAATGGAGCATGAGCTGTGGACTCGGACTATCCTTGGGGGTGAAACGCAGCTTAACCATTTAGTAGCTGTATAATCTGGGGCAAATTCTCTAACTGCTGAAAGTCTCAATTTTCTTATATACATTAACCCTTGTAGTAAATGAGATGATACAGGACCTTACCCAATGATTGGAACACAGCTGCTATTCAATAAATTTTTGTTTTTGTTTTCTTCTTTTGCTTACTGATTAGAGAAATTAGCATTTTTTTTTAAAAAACAGTATTATATACCTAAATTTGCTTTCTTACTCATGTTGATGTTATCCTTGCCACCATTTAAATATACATGCACACACTCTACAATATAGATATATGTATATAAATATAATACAATTTTCCTATATATGATTCCATATAACACATATAGAATACTATGTGTATACTAGAGGTCTGGTGTACAAAATTCTTGCACATGATGGGGAGGGTCCCCCATCCCAACCTGTGCCCTCTTGCAATCTGAGAACCCTTTGTAGATGTCCAACTGCCGGTTTAGGCCCAATCTCATAAGCCAGCAGTTGAACATCCCTCTCACAATCCGGGATGCTGCAAGCATCAATGACCATACTTTTCATACATGTGAAAGGCATCTTGCTGTTGTATAGGCAGTTCCTTTATTTTTACCTGATTATAAAAATTAGAATATAACATGATCCTTCTGAGGCAGTAGTACCATTTTTCCCATCTTATGGGTGAAAAAGCTGAAGCAGAGAGAAGTTAAGTAATTGGTTTTGTCACACAGTTATAAGTGTCAGAATCAGGGCTGACCACAAAATGTATAAGCCAGAGTCCATGTATGTCATCACTGTATCTTCCTATTTTTTTTAATGTTAGAGTAGCTTTACCGGGTTTTAATTTTTAAATCTAAGAGACTGTTCCCAATATATAGGAATGCATGTTCATCCCCATCCTAAATAATAAAAGGGTAATATGCAAATTGACCCTAACCATGGAATAACCAGAATGACCACTTGACCAGTCACTATGAGGCAAACTGACCACCTCCCCATCCTGTTCTCCAGCTGGCAAGCTCTGATTGCCCAATGGTGAACGGGGAGCTTGGGTTGGGTGGCGATGGGGGATGGAGCTGGCTGTGGGCAGCTGGGGAAGATGACCCTGATCACAGGCCAGGCCTAAGGACCATATTTGCGCATGAATTTTATTCACTGTGTCTCCAGTGTAGAATAAATAGGATGTAGACAGTTTGGAGATCCTTCTGATGAATTAGGATTTAGTAGCAATGATCTCTTTTTCAAATGCTACAGAAGCCACTTTCCTTGTTTAACTGTGTTTGGGATGTAGCAGCTTATGAGCTATGACACAGTCACTTGCAATTGGGACCCCTCGGGGAATATCCAACTGCCAATTTAGGCCCGATTCCCCCTGGGGATTAGACATAAACTTGCAATCAGATATCCCCTGAGGGACGTAGCAGTGTGCCAAGCGACTGATGACCAGGGAGGAGCCTGAACCGGGGCTAAGCACCGTGCAGCTCACACTCCTGCTGGCCACTGCATCTGCTGCTGCCACTTGGTAATGCTGCCTTGGAGTTGGGAGAGGCTTCCAGCACCACAGCTGTGCTCGACAGCCAGGAAACCAGCTTCTGGCTGAGTGGCACTTCCTCTGTGGGAGTGCACTGACCACCAGGGGACAGTTCCCACTTTGAGTGTCTGCCTCCTGTGATCAGTGCTCACCATAGCGACTGGTGAACTGGTTGTTCTGGTGTTCTGGTTGTTCTGATCGTTCTGCCATAACAATCCTGGGGCTTATATATATATATATATATATAGACATGTACATGGAATAGGCTTTGATTTGTACTCTTGCCCTGTACCCACCATTGTTAGACGAGAACTTGGAAAAAAAAATTGAATCTAGTGCACACTTAAAGGGAGGGACTTTATATAGGAGCAAAGGGAATTTTCCCATGATGTCAGGAAGGAAAGCTGAGTCTGAGTGCAGGTGATCAAGGCGGGTAGACATGGTGGTTGAAATCCTGGGGAATTTAACTGATTTTTAAAAAATTTTTGCATTCTTTTTTCAGTGGAGTGAATGCAAAATTATTAGCTGAGAATGAAGGTAAGGAGAGAGAGGTATACAAAATAATCATCTGGATAACAGAGGGGATAAGAAGCCAGAATAGATGAGGCAGGGTTCCTGGCCAGCATTAAAGGCCCTGTGTGGGAACCTCTTTCCACGACCCACGTGGTTCAGGGCTCCAGGGTCAGGGTTCGGGTTCTGAAGGAGGCCGCACGCAAACGAAATGAGAGACTAGAAAACATTAATTTGGCGACAATGGGGGGGGGCAGGCGGGAGCCTTCCTCTAGTGGAAAGGACTGCCACCTTCCTTTGGCCTTGCCATCCCTTTTATTTAGGTTTGGGATATACCCTTTGCCCTGAAGCAGGCAATTCCAGTAACAAGTAGATTATCTTATCAGTCAGGATTGACATGATTATTTGATGGGGAAGTTTATTGTCTCAATTAGATAGGGAGTGGCTGGTTTGGACCTTTCAGAGCTTCAAGGTTGACCAGCCTTCTAGCCTCCTGTTTATATCCATTTAGTGAGAACAATGTTGTGGTTTCCGACAGCCCTCTTGAGGTTTGTGCTCATGGTTTTATTTATTTATTGTCTAAAATTTTATATATGTCTCCTTTTTCCCTGCTTGCTCCCATTGGCCCCCTAGCCTTTCTCACCCCGGGCAAGCCTCTACCATCCCAGTGAGTGTGCTCATGATTTTAAAGTGAGACCAGTCAGCAGGTTTGTATTTTTCTTTTGCCATATTCAGCTACATGACTACAAGAATTATTTGAACCACATGATTCTCTGTTTGCTAGCAGGGCTGAAAAAGAGAATCATTTGATTTAATCAGGGTTTAAATTAAATCTAGGGTTTAGGATGGCCAAGAAAATAGGATGACAAGAGAGAGGTTGAAAGGAAATGAACTCCTCTCCATCTTATCCTATAGGGCTGGGACCCTGCCTAAAACCCCTCCCTTTTTTGGGAGTGGCCACAGGTGTGCCAGCAATGTCTTAACTTCCCCGACCCCCACCCAAATGGACCAATGAAGCTCCAGGGACACAGCTAAGCTCCTAATTAGGCTTAACCACAGAAAGACCCCAATTCAAGTGACCAATCTCTGTAACCCTCATCACTTTCCCAAGCCCCCTAATTATCCTACCCCATAAAACTCATTATTCCCATCCGGTCCTCTCTCTCGCCTCACTGCTGCGCTAGAAAGAGGCTGAGAGCCAAACCTGGGTTTGAATAAAGACTCTTTGCTTTTGCATTGGAAAAGGCTCCTTAGTGGTGGATTATTGGGGACCCCAAACTCTGGGCACAACAGGTAATAGACTGGAGAGTATGTGCATTGAATGGATTATAATGGTGGGCCTAGAATTTAAACTTTAACAGGAGGAGAAATAGGATACCAAGGGTGTGAGGGAGAATGGCAAGGTGGTAGGATCTATAGATGGGAGATGCTGGTAGGGTTGAGAGATTACGGAGAAAATGGTCAGAGAACTTGCTGCTGCAATTGAGATTATGGAGGGTGGTAATCATTAACAATGACTGGGTTTAAATGTGACCTTAGGAGTGAGTAGCTGAAGGACAAAACAAGATAGTTGGCATAGAGAAGGTCAAACTTCTAAAAGGCCACTATATTGGAAAAATCATCAACTTCTATATTAAAACCACTAAGATTTTCAACAGTGATAGTGTGAAAGAGACTTTTATTCACCCAGAACTTAGCATATTGAGAAATGAAGGGGTAGACCTGTGAGTTGGGAAAGAACTCCAACAATAAGGGGGAAATCAGTGATTTAATATGATTCCATGATATTCAGAGCTGATGGGATCTAATGGTCTTTGTTGACATCTGTAGATGGAAATGAAGAGATCCTGGGGGTGGGGAAGAGATTAAAAATAAAACATTATCTTGTCACCCAAAGATGATGATATTTTGGAATCCATTTTTACAGATTTTCAGTACTTATCCATATTGAATAGAATGAGTGGGAGAGTCAGTTACAAAAATATGTGTGTCTACCTCACTGGAGAACTCAGGCACCTACTAATGAGCTGAGGAAAACAGCTGGAAATGGTGAGAGGAAAGAAGAACCAGGAAGAAAGTGTAGGCTACCTTCTCTTTCAAGGAATTCTGCTTGGAACCTCCAGAGACTTCCATCCACTTTGTTGCCTCAGACTCAAGGTTTATAACCTGAAGCCAATTATAGTGCATATGTTGTATGAATTTGGTATTAATGTCCCTAGGTCTGGGTATTGAAGATATCTTTCTCCGTCTGTGATGGTTTATGTTACTCTATCTAATCAAAGTTATGAATTTTATCTGTTGGGGAGAATTTTGTTCCCCCTTCTCCAAGTTTCCACCAGAGAAAGACTTTTCAAGACAGTATCTCACATGGTGAAAAGCAAACTGGCCAAAGAATAAACTCCTGTTCCCCATCCATTGCTATCAGATAAAACTAATCTTTTGATCTTCTACTCATAAGCTTTCTGAACCTGGAAAGGGAAAATAGGGAGTTGTGTGTTTGTCCATCCATCATACACATACATATGTTTATCCTTTATGTTTCTTTGTATTAATGTCCTATTTCAAAAGGTCTTCTTCAAAAGTAATATGTTTTTCCACATTGCGTTATAGAACTGTTAGAGAGTGGAAATTTTTGAGCACTACTCTCATTCCATAGAGGTGTGGACTATGCCCCAGATAGAGCTGTCAGTGTTGATACCAGGCCAAGCCTTGAGATACAGTCTCATGGCCCTTTCCCAGCACATAGGCCTTCTTTCACTGAACACTGTCAGCTTTCTGAAGAACAAGATGACCCTGTAAATAACATGGTTGTCAATGGCACGACTCTGATGTTGCTTGGGAAAAACTATTTTGTCTTAGGTTGCTTGTTCTACAAAAATAAGATGTTTTAAATGTGCTTAAAAGTGGTCCTGCACAAAGGGTCAAGCCTGCATTCTGTACTCCCTCTGTGGAGAAAGGCAGAGCAGTCGCCGGCTGGCTAATAAAGGTTCCCTAAATTTTAATTTGGTCTGGACTCCAGTGGTCGTTCACTCGTGTTCACTCTACAACATTTGGAGGCCCCAGCGAGATCACCAGCCTTTAACTGGTCCTGTGCCGGGAGCCCACCAGGGTTCCAGAACTCTCAGACCCATCAGGAGATCTCTGAGAGACATTACTCAGCCCAGGAACTGGTAGAGGTTGGAGACCCCGTTGCTAAATTTCCTGATTGGTTCTCAATGAGCCACCAGAATCTGATTCTTACCAGTAAGAAACTGGTTTCTGGTTCTGTGGACACCCACCTAGGGTCTCTGGAAGGCTGGACACAGCACTACTTCTGAAACCAGATCCCAGCGCACAATGGTGCTCAGCAGTTCTCAGTTGGTTGTCATTGTCTTTGTTATTCTGTTATTGTGGTCGAATTGTCTCTATCACTAGAATGGGTCACTCTGCTTCATGTTATGTCTGTACTCCCCTGCAATGTTTTTAAAAAACTTTTCAGGCATTCAAGTGATGAGCAAGAGGGCAGAGGCTCGGGACAGGAACAGGGAAGTGCTGGCACAGGAGTACCGCAGCGTGCTGGCCTTTTGGGCTCCAGTGAATGGACCGATTTTGGGGGCCGGGGGAGCTGGGCAGGCCTCCAGGAGGAAATGTAAGTATGAGAATCTGTGTGAAAAATAGTGCAAACCCCACTTTAGGGGGAAGACAGTAGAGAACTTTTAATTGCTTTTCCTTGGTTTATAATTTTGCTGTGTTAGTTTAAACTTTTGGAATTCTAGGGTTAATTTGTGAAGGTTGCCAATCCAGAGAAGTATAAACAGAGGCTTGTTGGGTTAAGATTGGTCATAATTAACATCTTTGTAGGCTGCCTTTTTCAGCCCTGCTAGCAAACAGAGAATCATGTTGGTCCCAATAATTGCAACCTGCTTGCCCTTCCTGATAGATTTATAGTGGGTCTCTGGGGGAGGAAGAGAGCTGAAAACTGCTCCAGAACAGGTGTGAGAAAGGGTAGAAGTGGTGGAATTCACTCTCACCCTGCTGAGATAGAGAAGCCCTAGGCTGGGGGACAGGGGATGATTGGAGATATCAGAAGTGGTAAAGATTGAGATCTTCTGGGGTCTTGGAGTAAAGAAGGAAAATCTGGGAGGAAGACCAGCTGTTCCTTAAGTGTAAAAAGCCTGGTTATACAGGATTTCAGACACTTGCCTTATTTTCTTTGCTAAGGACAGAGTAAATAGTTAATGCAGAAAGGGCAGGGGGAAGACGCGTGGGGGAGGGGGAAGGCGCATGGGCGAGGAGAGGAAGGAGAGATAAGTTTTTGTTGATTTTGCTGGCTAAAACCCACTCTGCTGGCGTCCTTGGTTTCTTGCTTATCTGAATTACGCTAGACTCACGGCTTTCTACAAAACACAGTGGATCTTCCTCTGTCTGGCTTTCTTCTTTTTAACCCTTCCAGTACACATAAAGAAAATATTGTCTGAGCCTGGCAGGGGGTGGGTTATTGGGTACTTCTTGGGTGGTTGTAGACTATTCAGCAAAGGAACTTTAAAACACAGAACTCCAGTTAGTTTAAGTTTTAAAAATGTTACATGTAGTTTAAGTTTTAAAAATCTCTTGTCTCTCAAAAAAATATATTTACCTACTCTTAATTTTACAACAAAAGATCTAAGTCATAAATGTTAATCTAAGAAATTCTGGCTGTTTACATTTTAGGCAAAGAATAAGGAATACTGAGTAGAAGGTCTGAGGCATGGTTATGCATTTTTAAAGGACATAGAAAGAAGGTTTGAAAGCTAATTTAGAAGTGTAAAATTTGTAAAGGTTGTTTATGTAATAAGAAGGAGAAGAGACATGTTGAAAGAAAATCAAATAATACAGGCCAGTAAGACAGGAAGAGTAAATAATTTACATTCTGCCTCCCTAAACAGAGGATAAAAAGTTATGCCAAAGTACTTAGGGAGGGACTGATAAAAGAAATCTAACAGTTACTCTTTGTTCAGAAAATATTACTTTGAAAAGTCCATATAAATGACTGGCAAGGAAAACTATATCTTAAAGCAGGGCAGTATATTTTCCCTTTATACAATTCCTCTAAAATTTGGCAATACTTAATACATAAATTGTGGCAATACATTTCTTTGCATAAATTCAATAAGACTGGTTCCCAATAGTGGTTTTATTAACCAGAATCTACCTGGAGTTCTGTGTTTTAGAGAGCCCTGCCTGAACTCTGAAGATTTGAAGCCATTAAGAGTGCCACAGAGAAAGCCTGGTATCCTGCTTGGTAGGCCTGAAAATAGCTGGTGCTGGAGCATCAGGCCCATATCCTACCAACACTGGCAGTTGGTCATAGTACAAAAGGAGCAATAAAGGTGCCTCTGCATCCCTGAGGGACCCCCATGCACTCTGAGCCATGATGAGTAAGAGGGCTGAGATAGGCCTTGAATCCTAGGGCATGGGTCCGGGTAGAGCCACTACAGGTGAGGACTTCACCTAACTCAGCAGATACTACAGGCAGGCCTGATGGCAGCTGGATGGCTTGGCTTCCTGGCCCTACAGGGCACATTAAGATTCAATCATGAAATTCCGACAAAGGTAGTCAGTTACTATTCTTGTTATATTTATGCAAACAATAAGGCCAAATTAAATACAATAGATAAATTAGTCTTGATTTGGCTCTTTTGATAAACAGGAGTAATTTTGAGGAGAAAAATTCTATTTAAATGGAAGTTATTAAAACTGAAAGGTTTCCTTTCCCTTCCATCAGAGCATTTGTTACAGTTTGTCTCCATCAGGTCACAAGCCCACCTCCTTCTGTGCCCAGCCCTCATTGTCCATCTGGCAGACAGCAAGGATCTCTTAGCTTTGAGAGAAACCTCTGACCTGCCTCAGTAGGAAGTAGCTAGAAAAGCCCACTGATGTCCATTTTCCCTAAAAGAATTCAGATCCAGGATCCTTGAAGTAATATATGAGGCATTTAAACCGATATGAGCAGAGCAAGGACGATGGGCCAACTAACACTATCATATGCAATTAAGTATTTCCATCTCTACCTATGTGAGACAAGGGGACTCCCTAGAAGCAAGAGGAAACAAGGCTTCAGATGAAGCAGACTGGGAGGCTGCCCTAAAACCAGTTGGGCCTCTATGGATTCTAGCAACTCTTCCAAACCCTGACCTAACCACCTCACTGGCTTACATGGAAACCCAATCTAGAAAAGCTGAAATCCATAACCAATCTTTACTCAAGTTCTTACAGGCTTTACCGTCTACCCAGAAAGTCTGATCTGGTCCATCCTTCTACCCTGGTGACTGTTTGGATAAAGAAACTTATCACACAAGGACTGACTCCTATCTTAAAAGACTATCTCCACAGCAGTCAAGGTCGATAGGATCCTGATGTGGCTTCATCACACCTGGCTTAAGACAGCTCAGGCAAATTAAAGAGTCCAGGATTCTTCTTAACCTCTAAAGATTAGTCTTGGTCCTCATTCCAGGCCCTTATCTTATAAACAGGCCCACTGACTTTATTCAGTAGAGAATTAATTATATCAAGTTTTTGTCCTCATGGGACAATATAACTCTCTTGCCAACAATGACCCAAAAGAGTCAATAATTTGACTCATGTACATAAAACAGTGGGGAATGTTAGAGAGTGGGAATTTTTGAGCACTACTCCCATTCCAGACAGGCGTAGACTATGCCCCAGATAGTGTTGTCAGTGCTGACACCAGGCCAGGCCTTGAGATACAGTCTCATGGTCTCTTCCCAGCATATAGGCCTTCTTTCATTGAACACTGTCAGCTTTCTGAAAAACAAGATGACCCTGTAAATAACATGGTTGTCAATGGCACAACTCTGATGTTGCTTGGGAAAAACTGATTTGTCTTAGGGTGCTTGTTCTTCAAAAACAAAATGTGGTAAATGTGCTTAAAAGCGGTCCTGCACAAAGGGTCAAGGCTCTGTGGAGAAAGGCAGAGCAGTCACCAGCTGGCTAATAAAGGCCCCCTAAATTTTAATTTGGTCTGGACTCCAGTGGTCGTACACTCACATTCACTCCTCAACAGCACATTTATGGTTCTATCTTTTCTAGTTAAGTCTCTGCTCAAGCTCAAGCTTATTGTTGTATGAAAGAGAAATTTTTTAACATTTTAAAAATTCTTGATTATCTTAGAGCCATTTAATGGATGGCCTATCTCTTCCCCCTGCTCCCCCAACACACACATGCACAGACACTGAATTGAAATTATTACATGTATAATCCAGATGTCAGAAAAGTTCACCCTGTTTTTTTGGGGCATCAAATGAAATGTTATTGAAATAGAAATTCCTTCTACTCTCTGGATATTTTGGAAATTTATATTCTCCAATCATTTTTGGCTTAATTTGCATCATCTCCACTTTTGTTTATCTGAAAAAAAATATTGTGTTTAGTGTTTTGTTTTGTTTTGTTTTGTTTTGTTAGGTATATAGATTCTAGATTGAGAGTTTATTTCTTTTATCACTCACTTTAAAATGTTATTTCCCTGTATGTAATATTTCTTTTTGGAGGTGGAGGAAAGCTGCTTATAATATACTTCTCTTAATATATTTTTTTTCAGAATTGAAAATTGTGACTTGTTTTCTGATTGTAGTATCTTTAAATAGTATGTTTAATTTGTTGTTAAACCAGTCCAGTGAAATTTTCAGACACTGTATTTCGCATCTTTCTTTGGATTATTTTTTTTTGTTGAACTTCTGTCAGTGTCTATAGTTTTCATGTAATTTCAAGTTTTTCAAATAATATATTTTCACATAAGTTGTCAATACCCATCTCCTCTTTCCTTATGAGTCTCCAATCAGAATATGTGGAATTAGATCACAGGTCCCTGATGCTTCATTTTTTTAGCCTATCTTTCTATACTATATGTAGATGTATGCTATTGCAGTATCTTTATTTTTTTTAATATATTTTATTGATTTTTTTTACAGAGAGGAAGGAAGAGGGATAGAGAGCTAGAAACATCAGTGAGAAACATTGATCAGCTGCCTCTTGCACACCTCCTACTGGGGATGTGCCCACAACAAAGGTACATACCCTTGACCAGAATAGAACCTGGGACCTTTCAGTCTGCAGGCCGATGTTCTATCTACTGAGCAAACCAATTAGGGCTATTGTAGTATCTTTAAATACTATGTTTAATTTGTTGTTAAACCAGTCCAGTGAAATTTTCACACACTGTATTTCTCATCTTTAGAAGTTTCATTTGTTTTAATTTTTAAATATCTTACATTCCTCTAATATTGTTCACATTTTCTGTTAAATACATAAATAATATTATATACAAAGTTACAATAGCTATTATAATATCCTTTTATGCTTCTTCTATCATCTCTGGTTTTTCTGCATTTGTTTCAATTGATTGAATTTTATTCTGGTTATAATTTCATATTCCTGCTTTTTGGCATGTCTAGTAATTTTGATCAGATGCTGGACATTATGATGATTACTTTGTTACAGTTATGGATTTTATTGATTAACTCTAAAGACTGCTGGCTTTCTTGTAACATTATTTACTGTTCAATTTGATACTTTTGAGCTCTGCTGTTAAACTTTATTAAGTTGGATATAATTACCTTATACTCAGGATAATGCAGCTCTAATGGTGAGGCACAGGGCAGTTGGGTCTCCCCTGAATGACCTGATGACTATTGAGAAGGTTCCACTCTGGTTGGACTGAAATAATCTCTTCCCCACTATGGGTTCTGGGAATTGCTCTCCTTACAATGCCCTGGTCATTCTTTAGTCCGGGTTTGTAGTGTTTTACATTAGTGTGGCACAGTCCTTAGCAAAGACTAAAGGAGAAGTTAAAGCAGACAATTGGGGCACTTTTTCTGCAAAACTATATGCTTTTCTGGGACTCTGCCCACAAATGTCATCTGCAGTGGTCTCATTTAACAATGATCTTCAAATTCTCAACTCCGTCAGACTCCCACATACTGGTTAGTTTCTACCTCTCTATGACCATGACTCATAAGGCCCTGGAGCGCAGGGGAGCTGGAGGGGCAGCAGTCTAGAGGCACTGAAAGAGAGCACATGTGCACACAGGGACCACTCCAGCGATTACCTAGTCACGTGAAACTCAGGGGCCAAGGAGGGCGGGGCCGACTGGAAGGCAAGGCAGTCCGTTAAGCCCTGAAACTCTACCCATCCCAAACTCAACAGAGAGGCTTTTGCAGTTTTGCAACTCTTGTATAATAAGGCTGAATCCAACACAGAAGTTCTCCAGACATAGTGAAAATGCCAAGACAAGGGAAGGGATCACAAAAACCTACTTGTTGCCCAATATCTGAAGAGTTGTTTTCAGACACGAGGCTTGGTTTTCTCTCTAATGATATCAAGGTATTGAACCTTATGTCTTTATTTTTTGGAAGCAAAAGTAAAATGCTTTTTTCAGTTTACTTATTTATCTGTATATGTTCTATCTTTCTGCAGTGTTGGCTTTAATCTATTTTTCATGGACATTAAAAATTATCTATAATGTATCAAATCTATCTCCCAGTTTTTCAATTTTATTTATAGAAGTTCTAATTGGTCTTTACTCAAATTTTTATCATTTTTAACTTTATTTTTTGTATTTTTCTTATCAAATATTATCCATATTTATTTTGTGTTGCTTTGAAGATTATGATATATAGTTTCAAAGGTATTTTTATTTCAATATTTAAATATGCAAGACTTTCCAAACTCAGCTCTTCAAATTTTCAAAGGATACTTATTTTCTATCTAGAATCTAGATCAAGACAGGTAAACTTTCTTTTCAATTCCCTGTGTTTATGTGAAAACTTTGCCATAATCTTTTTTTGCTGAGATTTTAGCCTTTTGAGATGCTAGTTTTATGTAGGAGTCTCAGTTTTAGCTCCTATTTGTAGGGGCTCACAGTTCTACTGACTCTCTTTCTATAAGCTTTATAAAAGTCTCTCTATAACAGAATAATAACAGCCCCTTGGGCAGCAACATCATAAGTTCACATGTTTATTGCCTTCATTTTCAGTACACTGTTTGTTCCTTGCACCTTGAGATTTTCTTTCCTTTTTTACAAGCACTGTTGTGAAATCAAAATTTTTTTTATTGTGTTCAGCATCTATTCTTACTTTTAAGAGGAAATGATTCCATTCCATAGACAATCATATTGCCTGATCAGAAATTCTGTGTTATTTTCTAATACATCAAAAATGAAAATTATCCTTCTCATTTGAATCACATATAAATATGCAAGTCTAAATAAAGATTTATTCTCTTCTTGAGAATTATCTATTTAATTAAAATTTTGGAGGAGTATATTCACTACCATTTTGATTAATAAAATATCTAACTGTAGTTGAACATATAGGGGTGTTTTGGGTTCAGTTTGTTTCTTCTTAAATATATTTTTTATTGTTAATAGTATTACAGATATTTCCCATTCTGCTCCACCTTTACTCCCACCTCCCAGCCCTTACTTACATCCCAGGTCTTCACCACCCTATTGCCTGTGTCAATGGACTATGCATATAAATATATAAGTTTTTTGGTTTATCTCTTCTTATCCCCCAACCCCACATCAAGGTATGTTAGTATGTTTCATGCCTCCATGCTTCAGGTCTTATTTTGTTGGTCAATTCATTTTGTTCATTATATTCAACAAATAAGTGAGATCATGTGATATTTATTTGTCTTGCTCATATTGACTTATTTCACTTAGCATAATATTTTCCAAGTTCATCCATGCTGTCCCAAAGGTTAAGGGATCACTCTTTTTTATAGCTGCATAATATCCCATAGTATAAATTTCCCACACCTTTTTTATCCATTCCTTTACTGATGAGCACTTGGGCTATATCCAAATCTTAGCTATAAAGCTTCTATGAGCATAAGGGAGCATATATTCTTTCTGGTTGGTATTTTCGGACTTTTAGGGTATATTTCCAGAAGTGGGATCACTAGGTCAATTAGAAGTTCCATTTTTAATTTTTTGAGGAAACTCCATTCTGTTTTCCATTATGGCTACACCAATCTGCATGCCTACCAGTAGTGTACTAGGGTTCCTTTTCTCCACATCCTTGCCAGCACTTCTTGTTTGTTGATTTTTTTTTTTTGATGATAGCCATTCTGACTGGTGTGAGGTGATATCTCAGTGTGGTTTTAATCTGCATTCTCTGATGATTAGTGACTGAAAATATTTTCATATGTCTCTTGGCCATTTGTATGTCCTCTTTGAGGAAATATCTATTTATGTCTTTTGACCATTTTTTAATTGGATTGCTTGTTTTCTGTTAACAACCTTTTGCAATAAGAATTCAGAATCTGGAGAAGGGGCTATACACAAATGGATATACTAGATGAGAAATATAAATTTAGAATGCATGGGGGAAAGCCAGGTGGGGGCTTACCCTCTAGTGAAGTGTCTGGACCTTTTTTATTTACTGGAATATACATTTTTCCTCTAGCAAAGCAAACAAGCATATTATAGGTAAATTTTGGTAAACAGTAGAAGATTATCAGGTTAGGAGATTGCCTTCAGCCACCATGGTCTCTACAGAACAATTGGTGCATAGCTTTTATCCCTTGCTAAAGCACCAAGGTCCATCAGAAGGCTGATGGACCTCTCACATTTATTATGCTAACTAGTTTTTGGTCTTAGCCTTTTGTTGACTTGTATGAACACTATATTTTAGATATCAATTTCTTATCAGATTATCATTGGCAAATATCTTTTCTACTGTGGGTTCCTTTTTCATTTTGATGGTGTTTTATTTTCCTGTGCAGAAGCTTTTTATTTTGTCGTAGTCCCATTGGTTTATTTTCTCCTTAGTTTCTTTTGCCTTAGTAGATTAATTCACATAGAGACTGCTATGTGTGATGTCTGAAATTTTACTTCCTATGTTCTCTTCTAAGATTTTTATGGTTTCATGCCTTATATTTAAGTATTTTATCCATCTTGAGTTTATTCTTGTGTTTGAGGTAGATTGGTGGTCTAATTTCATTCTTTTGCATGTGTCTGTCCTGTTTGCCCAGCATCATTTGTTAAAGAGACTCTTTACTCCATTGTATGTCCTTGCCTCCTTTGTCAAATATTAATTGATTGCAATGGTGTAGGTCAATTTCTGGGGTCTCTATTTTGAACCATTGGTGCATATATCTATTCTTGTGCAAGTATCAAGCTGTTTTGATTATACTGGCTTTGTAGTATAGTTTGATATCTGGTATTATGATCCTCTCTCCTACTTCATTCTTTTTTCTCAAGATCGTTGCAGCTATTTGGGGTATTTTATGATTCCATATAAATTTTTGAAGTATTTGTTCTAGCTCTGTGAAGTATGTCATTGGTATTTTAATAGGGATTGCATAGACTCTATAGGTTGCTTTGGATAGTATAGACATTTTAATGATAATTCTTCTAATCCATGAACATGGTTTATGCTTCCATTTGTTTCTACCATCTTTATTTTTTTAATGTCCTATAGTTTTCTAAATACAGGACTTTTACCTTCTTAGATAAGTTTATTCCTAATTATATTATTTTGTTTTTGTTGCAATGGTAATTGGGATTGCCTTTTTAGTTTTTCTTTTTGAGAGTTTATTATTGGTTTATGAAAATGCCATCAATTTCTGGATGATAATTTTGTATTCTCCTACCTTGCCGAATCATTTATTAAGACTAGTAGTTTCCCGACAGAGTCTATGTGCAATATCATGTCATTTATGAATAAGGACAGTTTTACTTCCTCCTTTCTAATTTGAAGCATTTTATTTATTCTTCTTATTTGATCACTGTGGCTAGGACTTCCAGTACTATCCTATATAATAAAAAGGCTAATATGCAAATTGACCAAATGGTGGAATGACTGGTTGCTATGATGCACACTGAAACCAGGGGGCAGATGCTCAACACAGGAGCTGTCTTCTAGTGGTCAGGGCACTCACACAGGGGAAGTGCCACTCAGCCAGAAGCCAGGCTCACAGCTGGGGAGCACAGTGGTGGTGGGAGCCTCTCCTGCCTCTACAGTAATGCTAAGGATGAGCGAACCTAAGCCATCAGTCAGACATTTTCCAAGGGTTCCTGGACTGTGAGAGAGCATAGGCCAGACTGAGGAATCTCCCTTTCTCCCCCAACCCAGGAGTGCATGAATTTTGTGTACCTAGCCTCTAGTATTGAATAAGAGTGTTGAAAGCAGACATCCTTGTCTTATTCCTTTTAAGGAAAACACTTAGTTTTTGCCCATTAGGTATTATGTTGGGTGTAAATGTGTCATATATGACTTCTATTATGTTGAGATATGAGTCCTCTCTTCCCACTTTACTTCATGTTTTTATCAAAAAAGGATGCTGGATTTTGTCAAAAGTTTTTTCTGCATCTATTGATATAATCATGTGATTTTTATCTTATAATTTGTTTATGTGATGTATCACATTTATTGATTTGTGAATATTGTACCAGCCTTGCATCCCTGCAATAAATCCCAGTTGGTCAGAATTTATGACCTTTTAAATATATTTCTGGATCCAATTTGCTAAATTTTTTTGAGAATTTTAGCCTTTGTGTTCATTAGGAATATTGGTCTGTAATTTTCTTTCTTTGTAGTATCTTTATCTGGTTTTGAAATTAGGATAATGCTGGTTTCATAAAAAGAGTTTGGAAGGGATTCTTCCTCTTAAATTTTTTTGGATTAGTTTGAGGAGGATAGGTGTTAGTTCTTCTTTGAATATTTGGTAAAATATACCTGTAAATCAATACTAGCCCAGGATTTTTGTTTCCTGTAAGTTTTTGTTTGTTTTCTTTTACTGCTTCAATTTCATCAGTTGTTATTGGCCTAGTCAGGTTTTCTAATTCTTTCTGATTGAGTTTTGGAAGATTGTATGTTTATAGCAATTTGCCTATTTCACCCACATTGTCCAGTTTGTTGTCATATAGTTGTTCATAGTATGTGCTTACAGTTATTTGTTTTTCTGTGGTATCCTCTGTCATATAGCCTCTTTCATTTCTGATTTTATGTATTTGAGTCCTCTCTCTTTGTTTTTTGATGAGTCTGGCTAAGGGTTCATCAATCTTATTTACCTTTTCAAAGAACCAGATCTTAGATTTATTGAACTTTTGTACCGTTTTTTTAGTCTCTATGTCATTTATTTTTGCTCTGTTCTTTATTATTTCCTTCTTCTAATTCCTCTGGGGTTTTCTTGTTGTTCTCTTTATAATTCACTTGTGTCCAATTTGAATGCCACTATGCAAATTAAGAAGTGATAAGCTGTAACTCCTAGTTTAAAACAGTGATTTCTAAACCTGGACCTATGTCAGAAGTGTTTATAGACACTGTGAAAATAATTGGAGATTGTGATTCAGTAAATCTGGGTTGCAACCATGTATAAATATAATTAAGTTTTAATCCTACTTCAAATGTTCCTGAAAACTCAATGGCCTCAAAAGTTGTGTTCTCTACTAAGGCTAAAATTCCATTAACCAGTATCCAAAAAAACCTTAGAATTTGATAATAGGAAAAAATAAATCATAATAAAGCATCATAATAAAGCATTTAGGACATGCAAATTTGTGTTTTCCATCCTACCCCCTATGTGAGAAAGGGCAAGTTGGCAACAGTTATTTTTTGAAAAGTGTGCTAATCTAAAACTTTAATCCTGTTGAAAATTGAAACTGAATATCCTGATAGTTTGTTTTAATTGCTTCAGCTTATTTTAAATGGAGAGAGTTTTAAGCTTGATATATACTTACTTAGTTCTACTTCGTACTTCTTTCAGAAATCTTATTACTATTGCGAATTGTTATATGGGGGTTGAATTTTATTTTCTATTTTCCATTTAATTTTTTTGCCTATTATCAAAGATAAGTACATTTTTCCTTTTATCAAAGTATAGTTAACATACAATATTACATTAGTTTCATGTGTACAATATAATGATTCAACATCTATATACTTTATGAAGTGATCACTATGATAAGTCCATCTGTAATTTCATCTTTTCCATTTCAAAAACACTATTAACTTGGTGTGGACAAATATTCCAAAATAAAAGCTTTCAGTTCTACCACTGTGTCTAGAAAATCACTAAATACCCAAGAACTCCATATATGTTTCATTGATGTCATGGTCTTTATTTGACATACATTTCCCATATAATTGCAAACTTCTTATTCTCTTCTAAATTCACTTATGCATCCTCTTGCTCACTCTGCTCTTTCTCAAAATCCTAGATGCATGATGATCAAGAGGCTATTACATGTATGTCTCACCTGAACACTATCCTTGTGGTCATAGCTGTCCATAATGCTCCCAGAAGCACCACCAGTTTTCCTGAGTATCACTATAGTACCAGAATCCACATTCATTAACATTATTTGACAAGGCAGTAAAGTCTACCTACTATTAAACTACATCTCTCATCTGGGGGGGAAACACTAATATTTTCAAAACAGTAGCCCAGAAGTACCTATTCTGTTCATAACAAAGTAGCTGCTATTTGGCTACTGGATCAACCCACTGCCAATAAAAAATAACAACACAAGAACTGAGTGTGTGTGTGTGTGTGTGTGTGTGTGTGTGTGTGTGTATGAAAGAGAGGGAGGGAGGGAGGGAGGGAGGGAGGGAGGGAGGGAGGGAGAGAGAGAGAGAGAGAGAGAGAGAGAGAGAGAGAGAGAGAGAGAGAGAGATGGAGGGAAGAGGGGAGACAGACAGATATGATACTGGAGAGCAATTAAATAGGGGAATAGAGCACAAACAAAAAGCATCAATTTCACTGGGTTGAGGATGCAGACAAAAAGATTTCCAGAGAGGTAAAATTCCAGAGAGAATTGTCCCATAGAGGAGAGCGGATAAAAATCCATGTATGACTTCCCTTTAAGGGATTGCCTCCTAAGCTACACATAGAGAAAGATTTCACAAATACAAGTATATGAGTAATTAATTGAAATTCATCTGGACTAAATACTCCACTTAAAAAAGGTGGTCTGTTGGCTAATAAGATAATTACATAAACTTATAGGGAAAACACTTTAAATATCTTCAGAAAGAAATATTGAAAACAAAAATATTGCCCAGCAGGTGTGATTTAGTTGTTGAACATGGACCCATAAACCAGGAAGTCAAAGTTCCAATCCCCATCAGAGCACATGCCTGGGTTTCGGGCTCTAGCCCTGATTGGGGATGTGCAGGAGGCAGCCAATCGATAATTCTTTCTAATTATTGATGTTTCTGTCTCTCTCAGGCCCTTCTTCTCTTTGAAACCAGTAAAACCATATTAAAGAGAATAAAGTATTTTTAAAAAATGTACCACTAACATATTAACCAAAATAAAGTAGGTATGGCTTTAGTAACATAAGATAAAATAGTTTTATAGGAAAATATTGCCAGAGATAGTGCTACATTTTATAATGCATAGAATTTGGGCTATTACATATTCTCATTGAATTACATATTCAATGAGAATATGTAATAGCCCAAATTCTATGCATCTACTACCACAGTTTAAAAATATATAAATAAGGGCCAAAACCAGTTTGGCTCAGTGGATAGAGCATTGGCCTGCGGAGTGATAGGTCCCAGGTTCGATTCCAGTCAGGGGCATGTGCCCTGGTTGTGGGCACATTTCCAGTGGGGGGCATGCAGGAGGCAGCTGATCAATGTCTCTCTCTCATTGATGTTTCTAACTTGCTATCCCTCTCCCTTCCTCTCTGTAAAAAATCAATATAATATATTAATATATTTATATAATCTTAATAAAAAGGAAATTGAAAAAATATAATTAACTAGAGACTTTAATAATAAAAAATGAGGAAATACATATAAGATATGAACAAAAGAGGAACTAACTTGATTTAATTGGCACTAATTGCAGTTGTATAACATTGTACTGTGCAATTGAAAAAGAGACATTCTTTTTAAGTGAAAATAGCATATTTATAAAAATAAACCATACATTGGTATCAAAGCAAATATCAACAAATGTCAAAGGATTGAAATAATTTAATATATTTTTTCCAATGGTATTGAAATTAAACTAGACATAAATAAAAAATACCTAAAATTTCATTTGTTTGTAAAAAATTAAACAGTATACCTCTCAATAACCAATCCCATTTAAGAGAAATAAATGCATATGTTCAATAAGAGAATGTATGATTATGTATAGCAAATTTACTCATAATATCTCCAAACAGAAAGTAATTTGAATGCCTTCATTAGGTGAATGAGTTAATTGTAGTATATCGATACATAGCAATTAAAAAGAACAAGCTACTGCAACATGGAACCAAACAGGTGGATTTTATAGATATAGTAGAGGTCCGGTGTTTGAAATTTGGTCAGGGGTAGGGTCCCTAGGCCTGACCAGTGTAGTCAGGGTTGATTGGGACCTTCTAGCTGCCAGCCAAGGCCTTCCCTCTGGCTGCGGGCCAAGGCCTTCCTTCGTTACACGCCGCCTCCTGGTGGTTGATGCACATCATAGTGAGCGATTGCACTCCTGGTCTCTTGGTTGAACTTTCAAGGGGACAGTTTGCATATTAGGCTTTCATATATAGATTGTTGACTACATGGGGCCAGACACAAGAAAAGTACACGCAGTATTATTTCATTTATATGAAATTCAAGGACAAGCAAAATGTGTCTATTATGATAGACATCAAAATAGTGATTATTTCATGAAAAGAAGATGGTAATGATTGCAAAGGCACATGATAGAGCATTTGGGGTAAATAGAAAAATTTCTGTGTCAAGGAGGTAGTCACATAAGTCTGTGTGTGTGTGTGTGTGTGTGTGTGTGTGTGTGTGTGTGTGTATGTGAATGTGCGCACATATGAATTTACTTTATTGTAAGCATCTTATACCTCCTATTATGGACTGAATCGTGACCCTCCCAAAATTCTTATGTTAATCTCTACTACCTCAGAATGTAACTTTTTGAAGATAGGGACTTTAAGGAGTCAATTATGGTTACCGTAAATGAGGTCTTGTGTGTAGGCTGTAATCCAATATGACTAATATTCTTATTAGAAGAGGGTATCAAAGAGATACCAGGGTCATGTGTGTGCAGAGAAAACCCTGTGAAAGGTGGCAAAAGGGTGGCCCTTTGCAAGCCAAAGAGGCAGGCTTTAGGAGAAACCAGCCTGCTGGTACTTTGATCTTGTACTTCCAGCGCCCAGAATTGTGAGAAAATAAACTTCTGTTAATTAAGCCACTCAGTCTGTGGTTTTTTTGTTATGGCATTCCCGGCAAATTAATACTACCCCCAAAATAGAAAATAATAGCTAAGGTGTTTATTATATGCTCATTTAATTCTTTCAACAATACTATGAAATAAATACAATTATTAACTTTATTTTACAGATACTTAAAAAGAATGAGTAATTTGACAAATCATAAAGCTAGTAAGATGCAGTCAAGTGATATGACTCCATTCTGCCTGACTCTAAAGTCCATAGCTTTAATCCCTAGATTATATGTTTACTTTCTAGATTATATTTCCAGATTATACTGCAGAGGGTTTTTTTCTAACAGTTATCTAACAGACAGCAGTGGTTGTGCAGGAATTTCCAGGAATGTTCTTGGACATGGGCACTGGGAAGGAGAAAATTCTAGAGTATGGGCATTAGAATGAGTAATGGAAGAGTAGGGTTAAAAGGATCTCTGATGTTGAGTAGGAAGAGAGGAACCCTGGACTTTATCCTCTGAATTAAGTGTCAACTGCAGAGAAAAGGCTGTTCACACATTTAAGTAAATACTTAATTTACTTCATTCTAACTATTTATGAATGTTTTCCACTGTGGAGGAATGGAATCACATGGTAATATGACAAGTTTAGGGAAGGCCTATATGACAGTCTTGCAAACTCTTAAGACCTAAAGTAACCACAAGGATAGTCTAAAATTAAAACTTTAAAAGCAGTTATAGTAGGTAGTCACGTCCTAGGACAGCATCTTCCCTGACAAGGTCAATCTTTACCTTAAATGAGCCTATTATCTTTTTGCATCTACAATAACATATCATTGAAATGTCAGAGTAACTTGTAACCATCCTTTTTTTTTGGATTCCTCAGGACATAACTAAATTCCCTGGGTGCCAGGACACATGCCACAAATCCCTTCATTGTTATTCTTATGTTAATTGTAGACTGTTGCCAAAACCGGTTTGGCTGCATGGATAGAGCAGAGGCCTGGGGACTGAAGGGTCCCAGGTTAGATTCCTATCAGGGCATGTATCTTGGTTGTGGGCACATGCCCAGTAGGGGTCCTGAAAGAGGCGGCTGATGGATGTCTCTCTCTCAAAGATGTTTCTAACTCTCTATTCCTCTCCCTTTCTCTCTGTAAAAAAATCAATAAAAAAAAAAATATATATATATATTTAAAATTGTTTGACTGTTGTCTATCCTATACCCATGTAAGTAAAAGAAGAATGTGTCCATCATTGTACTCTTTATCCAATCACAGAGTTCCCCCTTTCTCCCACCTTTGCTTTCTCCCACTTCTCTAATCTGTCACTAATGGATTTCATGTAATCCACCTACATCTCCTCCTTTGATATAATAGCTAAAAATAGGTAAAGCCCTGACTGGTTTGGCTCAATGGATAGAGCATTGGCCTGTGGCTGAGAGGTCCCAGGTTTGATTCTGGTCAAGGACATGTACCTTGGTTGCAGGCATATCCCCAGTAGAATATGTGCAGGAGGCAGCTGGTCGATCTTTCTCTTTCTTGGATGTTTCTAATTCTCTATCCCTCTCCCTTCCTCTCTGTAAAAAAATCAATATAAATATTTTTAAAAAAAATACAACAACAACAAAAATCATCATTTTCTGGAGCATTATCCCAATACATTGAGATTTTGCTTCCCCGCAATTGTTGACAGTTTGGTTCAAATAAACTCACAAAAATTTGTTACAATTGAATATTTTTACATTTATACCACAATATCCCCAGACCCTAAACTCCTTGAAGTGTAACCAGACAATCAGTGTGTCCGTGCTGCCTGTCACTACTTGAGCCAATTAAACAGAGACAGGGTTGAATCACATATGAGCATTTATTCCAATACTGATGGCAGTATGGGGAAGCAGCAGGTCATCCACAAAAATCTGCTCTGCAGCTCCCCATAAACCAGCTGCTTATATGGGGCAGGACAAGGATTACATTGGAAACCAGAGACTATAGGCATGGGGAAGTAGGAGGCTAGCATGGGACTCTATTGTTTGGGCAACAAGTTTGTTAATCTTTTCATGATAATACACAGGTCTTGAATGAGAATGGACCTTATTCCAAGCTTGATTCCCAGGTCCAAGGTTGACTACAGTGCTACCTTGAGATACGAGTTTAATTCGTTCCATAACCTTGAGGTGTGGGAAACTATGAGACTCCAGTCGTGCGGTAAACTGGTGGGTGGGTCGTGTGCAGCCGGCCGATCCCTGCGATTACTCCTATCTCAAATGTTGCTCGTATTTCAAAGCAAAATCGCTCACTCAATGGCTCATATCTCAAAAATATCATATGTTAGGGCACTCGTATCTCGAGGTACCACTGTATTAGGTCCCAGGGCGTACAATTTCCACCCAAGTCAGAATGCCTTTTCTTTAACCAATCATGGTTAACAGAGCATGATTAATATTTCCCATAACTATAGCTAGTCCCCAATATTCTATTTTTGCCCCTAACATAAGGACTCTGCCTAGTTTCCATTCTTTTATATAAAATGGGACAATGAATGGACATTCAGCACGTGTTGTTAAATTAAATGGAAAGGACTGGCAAGTTCCCAAATGACTTCACCTACTTAACACTTTTCCTTGCAACTTACCTTATTATGCTCATCTCAAATCTAGAAAATAAATTTCAGGCTCACTTTCTACTTCCTAAATTGTGTTAGGCTTTATTTATTAATGCTAATCAAATCTGCCAAATGTGACTGTTGAAAATAAAATGGGATTCAGCTGTGAATTTTTGGTGCCCTGTTTCCTCTGTCATTTATTCTTCTCTAGAGCTTTGTTTTATCTCTGTTCCTTGCTTTCCCTTGCCCCTTCCTCTCTGTGCAGTTGTCTCCCTGTCTTTTGCTCTCTGATTTACTCTCTTTTAGGAGGGCTGTTACTGGAACTGCACCCAGAGATTGATAATAATGTCTTGATCTTGTACTGTAATTGCTGTGTCAAGATGGCAGGCACAGCAGGCTGCCACATTTTTAACTCTGACTAGGGAGCAGATTTGCTGCATGCTGATTAATTTCAGGACTCGAAGGAGTGAAGGGTTCAAATGAGGATGTGACTCTAAAAAAAAAGGCTCCCTTCCTCTCACTTCAAAGATAGAATCACTAACTATGCACTAGCACACTCATTCACAGTGGTCAAGGCATTGTGTCTTTCCATATATTATGTTTAATTGGTTTTGAGTAATCTTTTCAGAATTTTCCAAGATAATGCTTATTTAATCTTTCCCAAGTTCTTTTAAATAAATGAGAGGCTGTACTACCAATCTTTGTTATAGATAAGGACATTTGTTTGTCAATAAAGGTCTTCCATGTGCAGTTTGGGGGGCTAATGCACACATTCCATTCTATTAGACATCGAATCCCAAAGGTTTTGAGTAAAGCAATTAATTGCCTTTGGGACCTTTCCTCAGCAGAAGTTGCATTTGCATAAATGAAGCATGGGATTGCAACTGGCATCGTGTTGTACTCATAGTTTGAGCTAAAGTTTGATCAACATTTCCTGACATTTGAATTATAGGTGGTCAGTGTATATATTTTAACCTAAGGGAAACTTAATTGTGTCTAACTATACATTAAAATCTTACACTCAACCAGAATGTTGGATAGTCTTGCAGTTTGTCAATAATTTGTCTTTGTTTTTAATTTACATAACTAAAAAATATTGTGTGTACTTTAAACTCTCCTTTAGCATTGGAATGAATGCTATACAGTGATTAAGAATAGCAAACAGCATTTAGTCAAATGTAAAGAAGTTTGGGTCTGGAGTGAACATGGTTTGCATAACTTTTAAGATAACAGGAACAAAGCAAAGAGGTTGGAAAGTTGAACAAGATGAGCTCTTGAGGGCTGCTCCAGGTCTAACCATCTATGAAAACAGCTCATCTGTAATGCCCTGGAATAAATTCACATTTAGCAAAGGCCTTTAAAGCTTTCTTCAAGTGGGTAGGTTTTGTAGTATGTGCTGTGGGTGTTTTCAGATAACAGGAGAAAATGCAAAGCCCTTAGTAGCTGCTTATCTCTAGGCCCCCAGAATTTAACACTTAGGGATTTATAGCAAACCCACTACCCTAATGGAAACAAAAGGTCACTCATCTTGCTCAGAGCTAAACCAGCATGTGTTTAAAGTTAATCTCCCTAATAATATGCCAAAGACAGCAGTGTAGTGAGCTAAAAGCTGTAGCAGAATCTCCCAGCAATTCTGCCTAAAAGTGTGTTTGCTTCCAAATTCCTGGATTGCTAAAGTTTAACTCTTGTCTGAAAAGTGTTATACTTATTGCTTCTGGATTATTACTTATGGGGGAACAAACAAGCAGATTTAGGTGTCTATGAAGCTAACTCCACCAGTCCTCTAATGAAAAGGAAATATACAGACTAGCTGGTGTGGCTCAGTTGGTTGGGCACTATTGTGTGCACCAAAAGATTGCTGGTTTGATTCCTATTAGGGCACATGCCCAGGTTTCAGGCTTAATCCCCAGTAGGGGGCATGCTGGAAGCAGCCAATGTTTTACTCTCATATCCATGTTTCATCTCTCTCCCTCTCTCTCTAAATATATATACATATGTGTGTGTGATGTGTGTGTGTGTGTGTGTGTGTGTGTGTGTGTGTGTGTATGAATGAGAAGGAAATACAAATTTTAACCTCAAAGAAATATAAGGTTTGATTATCTTCAACTGTCTAATCCTGAGGTTAAGTAGCTTATATAGAACTAGAGGCCTGGTACATGAAATTAATGCATGGGAGGGCGGGAGATTGGGGGGGGAGGCCTCAGCCCAGCCAGCACCTTCTCCAATCTGGGACCCTTCAGCAGATGTCTGACTGCCAGTTTAAACCAGCAGTTGGACATCCCTTTCACAATCTGGGACCACTAGCTTCTAATAGCTCACCTGCCTGCTTGCCTGCCTGCCCTTACCTTCCCCACAATGTCCTGGTTTCCCCTTACTGCCCCCTACCTGCCATTCTGGTCACCCTCAACAACCCCCCATCGTAGGCCTTATCACCTATAACTGCCCCACTGTGCTGGCCTGGTTTCCCCTTATTGCCCCTCCTGCCAGACTGTTCACCCCCAACTGCCTCACCCCAGCCTGGTTGCCCCCAACTGCCCTCCCCTGCAGGCCTGGTCACCTTCAACTGCCCTCCCTTGCTGGCCTGATTGCCCACAACTGCTCTTCCCTGCCAGCCATCTTGTAGCAGCCATATTGTGTCCACATGGGAGTGACCATCTTTGACCACATGGGGACAGCCATCTTGTCAATTTGCATATTACCCTTTTATTAGATAGGATACTTTTCTCATAATAGAATTATTTTAGGTCTAATTTATTTTTTCAGCTTTATTGAAGTATAATTGACAAAATGTTAATATATTTGAAGTATATAATGTGATATGACACATATTATTAAAGATTTTCCACAATTAAGTTAATTCACACATCATACCTCATATTTACCCTCCCCCCTTTTTTTGTGTGAAAACACCTAAGTACTACTCTATTAGCAAATTTCAATTATACAATACAGTATTATCAACTATAGTTACATTGTTATACCTTAGATCCATAGACCTTATTCATCTCATAAATAAAAGCTTGTACTCTTTTACCCAACCCCTTCTCTGATAAGGGAGATGCTAGGAGTTGGAGGTTCCCTCCAGATTGAATGGTGCTGTGGGACCTAATGGCAAAGTGTGTCTTAGACTTTCCTACTTGTTGAGGTTGTGGGTACTTTCTCAGTCACCTGATGTGTAGGAGTCACTTAACTAGTTTTGGAATTTCTCTCAGAGAGAAATGATGTGTGTGTGACTGTATATTTAGTGCAGCTGTGGGAAGAAGGAAACTCAGGAGCCTCATGTCATCTTTTTGGTGATATTCTCCTCCCCATGTCGATTTACACTTGAAAGAACCTATAGAAATAAGCTGGTCCATGATTGATAAGTTGTAGATGGGGAAATGGGCATAGAGAAATGACCTGACTTGCTTAAGTGGTTCAAAAACAAAAATGGTAATCACCAGTCTGATTTCATTTCTTCTGTGTCTTACTATGCCAAGGAAGTTAATAATAGAATGAGATCATGACTTCTGAAGTTATGGGTAAACAGCATTAGAGGTCAGAACTCTTTCTGGGGGATTATCCCACTGAGACAACTAATTTTCTAGAATTTCCCTCTAAGAACTTGAATGAGATGGAACTTCATGAGGAAGCAGAGTGTTAAAGAAGTTGGAAAAACTTAATCTTTAAACAATCATAGAGAGTTCTGTTTCCTGTTCACAGTAAAAACTATATAGATTTTATGAATATATTTGTTAAATGTAGAGAATATAACTGAAGCCATTAAAAGTCTTTTAAACTCAAGTGTGGATTTTCACGATATATTGAGTCACATTAGTTCTTGGGACATGAAATAAAATCTGAGAATGCTAAATTTTAATAATTAAATACCAAATTAACACTACTAAATCAATGCTGTGCATCAGCATTTTATCTGTAATGTTGATCAAATCCCTGATAATATTTTTGAGGGAAGGGGAACTTTAATCTCCTTATGGATATATGAACATATTTTTATTAATTATTTAATTTTTTTATTGACTTTGTTGGGGTAATATTGGTTAATATAATTATACTAGTGGCCTGGTGCACAAATTATTGCACATTGAAAAGGAATTCAGGTATCTGGTTATCTGGCTCCCTCCTCCCACCTTTCAGGGTCTAGGGTGTGAGTTAATGGGATTCAGGGTTGTCAGGGTACATTCAACAAGCTGACCAATGGCTGATTCCATAAGGAATGGGGCTCCCACCTCCCGGCTATCAGGGTCAGGGGTGCAGATATCCAGTTTTCTCCTCCATGCTGTCAGGGTCCAGGATGTGGGTGAATGGGATTTGGGGCTGTCAGGGCACAAACAGCAAACTGACCAATGGCTGACTTCATGAGGAATGGAGCTTCTGTCTCCCTGCTATCAGGGTCCAGGGTTCAGGGATCTAGCTCCTGCTTCCCTGCTGTCAAGATCCAGGTTGTAGGTGAATAGGAATCTGGGCAGTCAGGGTGCCAACAGCAAGGTCCAGGTAAGTGCTTGTCATAGCTACCAGCTAGTCATCTGGTTATTGGTCATTCTGGTCATTACATCATAACAGTCACTGGGCTTTTATTATATAGGATAAGTTTCAAGTATACAATTCTATAATACACCATCTGTATATTATATTGTGTGTCCACCATCCAAAATCAAGTTTCCTTCCATCACCACTTACCACACTGTACCCTCTTCTATTCCCCCACCCTCCTTTGCCTCTAGAAATCACCATGCTATTGTCTGTGTCTGTGAGTCTAGTTTAGGGTGTGTGTGTGTGTGTGTGTGTGTGTGTGTGTGTGTGTGTGTTTGCATGTTTGCATGTTTGCTTAATCCCTTCACCTTTTTCACTCAACTTCCAAACCTCCTTCCCCTCTAACAGCTGTCAGTCTGTTATCTATGAGTCTGTTTATTTTGTTCATTAGTTTTTTGTGTGTGTTTTTTTATTAGACTTTACATATAAGTGAAATCATATGGTATTTATTTTTCTCTGGCTTATTTTAGTCAGCATAATTCAATCATGCTGATGCAAAAGGTAATGTTTTCTTCATTTTTACAGCCCAGTAGTATTCCATTATGTAAATGTAGCACAGTGTTTTGATCCACTCATCTACTGATGGGCACTTGTGCTGCTTCCAAATCTTGGCTGTTGTAGATAACACTGCAATGAACTTAGGGATGCACATATTCTTCCTAATTAGTGTCTCAGGTTTCTTTGAATATATTTCCACAAATGAAATTTCTGGGTCATAAGGCAGTTTCATTTTTTATTTTTTGAGGAAAGTCCATATTGTTTTTCACAGTGGCTTCACCAATCTGCATTCCTACCACCAATGCACGAGGGTTCTCTTTTCTCCACATCCTTGCTAGTACTTACTGTTTGTTGATTTATTAATGGAAGCCATTGTGACAGGTGTGAGGTGATATCTCATTGTGTTAATTTGCATTTCTCTTGACATGAGCATCCTTTCATATGTTTATTGATCTTCCATATGTTCTCTTTGAAGAAGTGTCTATTCAGATTCTTTGCCCAATGTTTAATTGGATTGTTTATTGATGTCAAGTTGTATAAGTTGTTTATCAATTTTGGATATTAAATCCTTATCAAATATCTCATTGGCAAATAATGTTCTCACTCAGAGAGTTGTTTTTTCCTTTTGTTGATGGTTTTCTTTGTGTGTGTGTATACACACACACACACTAAAGGTCCAGTACATGAAATTCATGCACAGAAGGTAGGGCTTGTCCCTCAGCCCAGCCTGCACACTTTCCAATCTGGGATTCCTCAAGGTATGTCCAACTGCCAGTTTAGGCCAGATCCCACAGTGGGATCCACTGGAGGAATCTGGCCTAAACAGACAGTTGGACATCCCTCTCACAATCCAGGACTGCTGGCTCCCAACTGCTTACCTGTTTGCCTTCCTGATTGCCCCTAACTGCTACTGCCTGCCAGCCTGATCATACCCTAACCACTCCCCTGCCAGCCTGATTTATGCCTAACTGCTCCCCTGCCAGCCTATTTGCCCCTAACTGCCCTCTCCTGCAGGCCTGGTCACAACTAACTACCTTTCCATGCAGGGCTGGTCACTCCCAACTGCTCTCTATGGCAGGCCTCGGTCCCTTGCAACTGCCCTTCCTTGCAGGCCTGGTAACCCCCGACTTCCCTCCTCTGCTGGCCTGGTCACCCTAACTGCCCTCTCTTGCAGGCTTGATTGCCCCCAACTGTCCTACCTTGCAGGCCAAATCCCTCCCAACTGCCCTCTACATCTGATCTGATTGCCCACAACTGCAGTCCTGGTCCCTCCCAACTGTACTCCCCTGCTTGCCATATTGTGGTGGCCATCTTGTGTCCACATGGGGGCAGGATCTTTGACTCCATGGGGGCAGCCTTCTTGTATATTGGAGTGATGGTCAATTTGCATATTACTCTTTTATTAGATAGGATAGAGGCCTGGTGCATGGGTGGGGGCAAGCTGATTTGCCCTGAAGGGTGTCCCAGATCAGGGTGGGGGTTCTCTTGGGGTGTGGGGGTATCATAGGAGAGAGGCCTTTGGTGGTTTGCAGGCCAACCACACCCGCTGGCGACCTAAGCAAAGGCCCTAGTATCTGGGATTTATTTACCTTTTACATTGTAGCCTGGAGTGGAGCCAAGCCTCCTGCTCACTCCCTGGTGGCATCCATTTCTGTTGGGATTTATTTGTCTTCTATAATTAAAACTTTGTAGCCTTAGCAGAGGCCAAGACAGGCGAGGATTGCAGAAACCCTATATTCCTGCTCTCTTCAGCTCCACAGCTGCCACAATTTTTTCTGGATTTATTTATCTTCTATAATTGAAACTTTGTAGACTTGAGTGGAGGCCTGGGCCCAGCCATGGTGTGTAGAAAGCTTGGGGCTTCCTCCATCGACAGTGAAACCCAAGCCTCCCTCCTCCTCTCTCGTAACTGCAGCCATCTTGGTTGGTGTTGATTTGCATACTCACTACTGATTGGCTGGTAGGTGTGGCTTGTGGGCATGACTTATGGGTATAGCAGAGTGATGGTTAATTTTCATATTACTCTTTTATTAGATAGAATATATATGTGAGATCACATGATATTTATCTTTCTCTGACTGGCTTATTTTGCTTAGCATAATGCCCTCCATGTACATCCATGCTGATGTGAATGGTAAGAGTACTTTTTTTTTTACTGCAGTGTAGTATTCCATTGTGTAGATGTACAACTTTTTAAATCCACTCATCTGCTGATGGACACTTCGGTTGTTTCTAAATCTTAGCTATTATAAAGTGTACTGCTATGAACATAGGGATACATAAATCCTTTCTGATTGGTGTTTCTATTTTCTTGGGATATATTACTAGAAGTGGGATTACTGGGTCAAATGAGAGTTCCATTTTTAATTTTTTGAGGAAACTCCATACTGTTTGAGGAAACTTCATACTATTTTCCACCAGTGTTCATTCCCAGCAGCAATGCAAACAGATTCCTTTTTCTCCATATCTTGTCCAGCACATGCCATTTGTGATTTGTTGATGATAGACATTTTGACAGGTGTGAGAAGGTATCTCATTGTCATTTTGATTTGCATCTCTTGGATGTTTAGTGACTTTGAGCATGGTTTCATATGTCTCTTGGTCTTTTGTATTTCCACTTTCAAAAAGTAACTATTTAAGTCCTTTATACATTTTTTATTGGATTGTTTATCTTCTTTTTGTTAAGTTGTATAAATTTCCTATAAATTTTGGAGATTAAATCCTTGCCGGATATAACATTGGCAAATATGTTAAACATGTTCTCCTATGCAGTGGGCTTTCCTTTTGTTTTATTCTTGAATTCTTTTGTTGTATAGAACCTTTTTATTTTTATGTAGTCTCATTTTTTTTTTCTCTTTAGTTTCCATTGACCTAGGAGTTGTACTGGTAAAGATATATGCTACAACATGTGTCTGATATTTTGGAATGGCTTCTTCTAGGATTTTTATGGTTTCCTGTGTTATGTTTAAGTCCTTTATCTCTTTGAGTTTATTTTTGTGTATAGTGTAAGTTGGTGGTCAAGTTTCATTTTTTTGCATATATCTGTCCAATTTTCTTAATGCCACTTATTGCAGAGACTATCATGATTCCATTGTATGCCTTTGCCTGCTTTGTCAAATATTAATTAAGCATAATGGCTTGGGTCAATTTCTGGGTTCTCTGTTCTGTTACATTGGTCTATATGTCTGTTCTTATGCCAGTACCAGGCAGTTTTGGGAATGGTGGCTTTGTAATATAGCAGGATATCTGGTATTGTGATCCCTCCAACTTTGATTTTCTTTCTCAAGATTGCTGTGGCTATTCAGGATCTTTTTTTTTTTTAAGTTCAGATGAATTTTTGGAAAGTTTGTTCTGGGTCTGTGAAATATGCCATTGGTGTTTTAATGGGGATTGCATTAACTCTATAGATTACTTTGGATAGTATGGACATTTTAATGATGTTGATTCTATGAATCCATGACATATGTTCTTCCACTTGTTTATGTCTTCCTCTATCTCTTTTTTTAAATGTCTTGTAGTTTTTCAAGTACAGGTTTTTACCTTCTTAGTTAAGTTTATTCCTAGATATCTTAATTTTTTGGTGCAATGGTAAGTGGGATTGATTTTTTTTCTCTTTCTATGATTTCATTATTGGTGTATAAAAAAAGCCATACACATTTGTATCCTGCTATATTACCAAATTTGCTTATTGATTCTAGCAGTTCTTTGATGGCATCTTTAGGGCTTTCTAAATACATTGTCATGTCATCTCCAAATAATGCAAGTTTTACTTCTTCTTTTCCAATTTGGATGTCTTTTATTTCTTCTTGTCTGATGGCTAGCAGTTCCAGTACTATGTTGAACAGGAGTGGTGAGAGTGGGGATCTCTGTCTTGTTCCTGTTCTTAAGAGAAATGGTTTAAGTATTTGCCTGTTGAGTGTGAGGTTGGCTGTAGGTTTGTCATATATAGCTTATATTATGTTGAGGCATGATTCCTCTATTTCCACATTGCTGAGAGTTTTTATCAGGAAAGGGTATTGGATACTGTATAATGCTTTTTTTTGTATCAATTGATAAGATTATGTGATTTTTATCTCTCAATTTGTTTCTGCGATATATCATATTTATTGATTTGTGAATATTGTACCAGCTTTGCATCCCTGGAGTAAATCCCATTTGGTCATGTGTATGATCTGTCTAATGTAATGCTGGATCCGATTTGCTGGAATTTTGTTGAGCATTTTAGCATCTACTTACATCAGAGATATTGGCCTGTAGTTCTCTATCATTGTAGTGTCTTTCTATGGTTTTATGATTAGGGTAATGCTGGCTTCACAGAAAGAACTTGGAAGCATTCCTTTATCTTGAATTTTTTGGAATAGTATGAGGAGAATAGGTTTTAGTTCTTTGAATGTTTAGTAAAACTCCCATGTGAAGCCATCTAGCCCAGGTCTTTGTTTGCTAGAAGATTTTTAATTACTGCTTCAATTTCCTACATAGTTATTGGCCTTTTCAGATATTTTTACTCTTCTAGATTGAGTTATTGAAAGTCCTATTTTTCCAGGAATATATCCATTTCTTCTAGATTTATCTTTTTTTTTTTTTGAAATAGAGTTGTTCATAGTATTTTTCTGCAATCCTTTGTATTTTTGTGGGGTTTGTTGTTATTTCGTTTCTTTCATTTCTGATTTTATTTGTTTAGGTACTCTCTTTTTGCTTCTTGGTGAACCTGGTTTGAGGTTCATCAATCTTATTTATCCTTTCAAAGAACCAGTTCTTGGTTTCATTAATTTTTTTTTGTCTCTAAATCATAATAAGATAATGTATTACCACTTTTCCTTTTTCTCTTTCTTTTTTTTTTCTCTTTTTTTTCTTTTCTTTTTTTTTTTTTTTTTTTGAGGTTGTCTGTAATACTATAAACTTCCCTCTCAGGACTGCTTTCACTATGTCCCATAGATTTTGGATTGTTGTGTTTTCATTGTCATTTGTTTCCAGAATGTTTTTTTTTTATTTCTTCTCTGATATCTCTGGTAACCCAATCATTATTTAATTGCATGCTATTCAACCTGCATGTGTTTGAATTTTTATTGTAGTTTATTTCTATTATTATCCATTGTGATGTGACAAGGTGCTCAATATAATTTCAATCTTCTTGAAGATATTTTGTCCCAATATGTGGCCTATCTTTGAAAATGTCCCATGTGCACTTCATGAGGATGTACATTCTGTAGTTTTGGGGTGAAATGTTTTGAAATCATCAATTAAAGTTTATGTGATCTAGTGAGTCATTCAGGATTGGTGTTTCTTTTCTGTTTTTTTTTTTTTCCTAGAAGATTTATGAAATGATGTCATTGGGGTATTGAAATCTCCTACTATGATTTGTGTTGCTGTCTATCTTTCCCCTGATATCTTCCAGAAGTATTTTTATGTATTTGGGTGCTCTTGTATTTGGCCCATATATATTTACCAGAGTTATATCCTCTTGGTGTATCAATCATATTATGTATTATGATTGATATTATGAAGTGTTCTTTCTTATCTCTTGTTATAGCCTTCACTTTCTGAGGTGAATCTCTTTTAGACAGCATATGTATGGGTCATGTTTTCTTATCCATTCAGCCACTTGATGTCTTTTGATTGAATATAGTCCATTTACGTTTAAGGTTATTATTGATAGGTACTTGTTTGTAGCCTTTTTTATTCTTTATACCTGAGTTTCTTCTTCCTTTTCTATTTTTTCTTTTTAAAATAGTCTCTTTAGCATTTCTTGCATTGCTGGTTTGGTAGTCATAAACACCCTTAGGCTTCTTTTATCTGTGAAGCTTCTCATTTCTCCTTCAATTTTGAATGATAGCCTTACTGGATAGAGTATTCTTGGATTCAGATGCTTGCTTTGCACCACTTTATATACTTCATTCCATTCCCTTCTGACTTGGTTTATTTCTGTTGATAAATCATTTAGTAATACAATGGGAAATACCCTATAGGTAACTATCTCTTTCTTGTAGTTTTTAAGATTCTCTCTTTGTCATTAACATTTACCACTGTAATTACACTGTATCTTGGCGTGGATCTTTTTGGGTTCATCTTGTTTGGGACTCTCTGTGCTTGTATGACATTTTCTCCCCCAAATCAAGGAAGTATTCTATCATAATTTCTTCAAATAGGTTTTCTAATTCTTACTCCTCCTCTTGTTTTTCTGATACCCCTATTATACGGATGTTACTTCATTTCATGTTGTCTCAAAGCTCCCTTAGGCTGCCCTTCTGCTTTCTAACTTTTACTCCAATTGCTGTTTAGATTGTATTTTCAGCCCTATTTTCTGACTCACTAATTCAGTCCTTCCACTCCTGGTCTACTGTTGAAACTTTCCATCATTTTTTTTTAATTGTAGCTATGTCATATTTTATATCCTCTCGATTCTTACATAAGTTATTGATTTTCTCATTTATCTGGTTTCTGAACTCTATGACCCATACTCTTCATTCTTTTAATGACATATTTCATGCCTCCATTTCATTTAATTCCTTTTCTGGTAATTCCTCCTTCTTTCCTTGGGAGGTTCTTGGTAGTCCCATTTTTGCTGTCTCTTTTTAGATGTGGGCACCCCTCTTGAGGTTTGAGAAGTTGAAGATGCTATCAGGACAATGGTTCAAAAATAATTAGCCTGCAGGCTAGGACTGCCTTGAATCTCACACCTTTATTATCCCTGCTCTGAGTTATATCCCCTTCTCCCACAGTCCTGGTTCCTCAGTTGTTTACTTCAGATGCTTGGGGTGGTGGGATTGCATGCACAGTTCCTTTGGTGTATAACTTCCTGTGCAGATCCAGAGCCCTCTGGCATACAATTCACTGTGAGGCCTTGGCATCTGTAGCTGGTTGACACCCTACGTCCCTCTGGCAGCACACTTGCAGCATGATCCTGTGGTCATTGGTTGGGCACATGGCTTGCTCTGGGTTGCCTTGGTAGCCCCTTTCTATGGCCAGGTGAGGCGTGTGCTGGGTTGCTCTGGGTAGTCCCTACAGGACTGTCCCAGGGGACAGGAAGAAGTGATGTGAGTTGCTCTGGGTCACACAATCAGAGCTCTCCTATTGCCTGAGTGGGGCACATCTTGGGTTACTCCAGGTTGCCCCAGCAATAAGACCCTGCACTCAGGGTAGAATGTCATACAGTCCTTGCTTTCTTTTAGCACAGCATGAGATGTGAGCTGGGTTGCTCCAGTTCATCTTTCCTCAATGTGAAGCAGAGTTGGGTTGCTCTGGGTTTCTCAGTCCACACTCTCCTGTTACCCAGAGTGAGGTGTGCATTGGGTTGCTTTGAATGGTCCCATCAGGACTGCCTTGGGGGCTAGGGTGGAGGGGGTGCCAGCTGGCTCTGGGTCAGGCTAGTAGCACTGTTCGGGGTGCAGGGTGGAAGTGGGGCACAGTGTTCCCCCTTACTGGCACTCACTGTGTGGTCTTGGAGCTGGATCCCAGAATGTTGGATCCCAGTGAGCTGATGAGGAGGCCTGGTGTGGGAGTTCACTCTGGCAGCACATACTCCCTGAAGTCACACTGTTGTATAATGGTGGTGATTCCACATAGGTTATGGCTAGCAAGCAGCATTTTTGAGGCATTCTCTGCTCTTCCTTATTGAAAATTGTCTCCTCAGTTGTCGCTGATTTGTTAACTCAGGGTGGATGTTCTCTATTTTAGTTGCTTTTGTGGCCTGGCCCTAGGAGGAGGTGCACAACATTGCTGCCTATTCAGCCACTATTTTATATTTCTGTCTCTGTTTTTCATCACTTGGAATATTTTGTGCCAATCCCTTCGGTCTGCAAAGTTTGTGTTTAGAAATCAGCTGACAGCCTATAGGAACTTCCTTGTAGGTAACTAAAAGTCTTTCTCTTGCTGCTTTTAAGAGTCTCTCTCTTTTTTTTTTTTAACCTTTACTATTTTAAATATGATGCGTCTTGGAGTGGATGTCTTTGGGTTCCTCTTGTTTGGGGTTCTCTGCACTTCCTGGGCTTATACAGTGTCTTTTTCCTTTATTATGTTAGGGAAGTTTTTAGTAATTAATTTTTCAAATAGTTTCTCAATCCCTTGCTCTTTGTCTTCCTTCTTTCAACCTCATGATGCAGATATTGTTATACTTCATGTTGTCCCAAAGGTAACTTAAACTCTCCTCATTTTTTAAGAAATGATTTTTCTTTTGCTTCTCTAATTGTATATTTTCTGCTACTTTGTCTTCCAAATCACTGATTCAGTGCTCTGCTTCATTCAACCTTCCTTCAAGTATATTCTTGATGTCAGATATTTTATTCTTAATTTCTGACTGGTTCTTTTTCATGGTTTCTATGTCCTTTTACATGCTGTTGAACTTCCCATTAAGTTCTTTGAAGTTCTCACTAAGTTTCTTGAATATCCTTATAAGAATTTTAAAAAATTATATATTTGGTATATTCTTTGCCTCTATTTCATTTAGCTCCTTTTTCTGGAGATTTCTCCTGTTCTTTCATTTTGGACATGTTTCTTCCCATTCGTTTTTGCTGCCTATTTGTGTTTGTTTCTATGTATTATATAGATTTGCTTTGTCTCCCAGTCTTGATAGGTTGACCCTATGTAGGAAGTGTCTGATGTGAACAGATTTTGATTGATAATGGAGGCTTTGAATACTTTTTAATTGTCCAGGTGGAAAGATTGTATGTGATCTTTTAAGGGAAGCCATGCTCTTATTCTAATCTTCAATAACAAGTGAGTTTAATTTAAAGGGTAATACCACAAAATATTGCAAAGTCATTTGAAGTGATAGTGGCCCTTTGAGAGGTGAACATTGGTCTTCCCAAGGCACTGAAGTGATGATGTGAGGCATAAGAGTCCTTACATGCCATTAATGTGAAAAGCAAAGTATATTAAAGCCTAACTTTGCAGTGTTCTTAACATGACAAATTTATAGTTACTTAGAGATTAATAGCATGGTGGCCAAAAGTGCTTCTGTGTTACACATCAGAGCTTCACAAATTAAACAGATGCTTTTTCATTTAACCTGTGATAATATTTATTTTTTTCTCCTTCTCTACTTATTGGCTGTTCACTGAAGCAAGCAATTACACACTTTTCTTTTGCTGAGAAATTGCAAACTATAATGTAACTAGAGGCCTGGTGCACTAAATTTGTGCATGGGGGGGGTTCCCCTCAGACAAGCCTGCACTGTCTCCAATCCAGGACTTCTTAGTGATGCTGGTCTAGACTGGCAGTCGGACATCCCCTTAACAATCCTGGACCACTGGCTCCTAATTGCTCACCTGCCTGCCTGGTCACCCCTAATTTCCCCCCCTGTCATCCTGATCACCCCTAACTACCTCTGCATACTGGCTGGCCTCATCATCCCTAATTCCCCCCTCACCAGCCTGGTTGACCCTAACTGCCCTCCACTGCTGGCCGGGTGGCCCCCTGCCTCCTCCCTGCTGGCCTGGTTGCTCCTAACTGCCCCCCTCCACTGGCCTGGTAACCTATTACTGCCCCCTCCCAACCCGGTTGCACCCACCTGCCCCCTGCCAGCCTGGTTCCCCGCAAAACGCCCCTGCTGTCTTGGTCACCCACAACTGCCCCCCAACTCCGCCAGCCTGGTTGCCCCTGACACACCCCATCCCTCCCGCTGGCCTGGTCGCCCCACACACTGCTTATTCAATTATTTGGTCATCCCTCACTAACCCCCTGCTGCCCTGTTCACCCCATGCAGCCTGCTTGTTCACTTGTTTGGTCATTCCTTAGGCCAGCTCTGGGTGGCTGGGCAACTGCCATCTGAGTTTTGCCTGTGCCTTGGGCTGGCCCCAGGTAGCTGGAGGGCTGAAGGGACAGGGGACTCTAGAGGCAGGTGCACAGAGTAGCCAGTCCTGCCTGGAGGCAGGCCTGTCCCTGTCGCACGCTTGCCACCCCACTGCCATCCTGTGGCTATGGGCACTGTCATCTTTGAGGGTGTGGCAGTCAATTAACATATTTGCTCTTTATTAGATAAGATTTTTTTCTTTTCCAATTTTTAAAATATACTATAAGTTAATAAAAAAATAGTTAAACACATTGAAAATGGCTAGGTGGAATGACCCATAATGTAAAGTCACTGCAAAATACAAATTGATTGACTCTTGCAAATTTTCAATTTGCTAATCTGAACTACACATTACAAATCAGAATTTGTAATGTGTAGTTCAGATTCAACTACATGGTTCTATTTACTTGCAGGATAGTGTTAGCCAGTTAGCAAATTATTCTTAATAAAAACAACTGGTCAATAAGTAAACATGTTTAATCTTTCTGGCCACACTGCAATATGCAATAATGGTAATAGATGAAAGTTGCTTGCTCATTTTCAATTCCTTTTTTTTGCCCACAAAAGGATTGCTTAGATCTTGCCTGATTGTTTTTAGGTCTATTTTTTATATCTAATGTTCAGCATGGGACTAATTAATGGATTATAATTCTAGCTCATATGAATTATTGAGTGACCCAAGGAAAGTTATTTTTGTTCTCCAGGTTGTAAATTCTTTTTACATGCAAAGAGAAGGTATCAAATGTAATGTACCGATTTCAAATTAGTTTTGAGAAATGTAACTTTGAAAACGCAATATAAAACTTTCCCAAATCCAAAGTACTATATAAATGTTTAATTATGTCAGCACTGATTAAAATGCCCAATAGAGGTACATTAGTCTTACTTTTAACCATCTATTCTCCCTTATTTTGCAAGAAATGCCAGGTAAATAACACTGCACATCACTCTTGATTAAACATTTATACAAGTAAGTGCTTTGGTAACTGTTTTTGATTCATGTCTGAGTGGCCTGGGGTCTAGGAACTTGTGGTTAAGTTTAATTTTCTTCAAAGTTATTTTGCATCATGCATTGGAACATTTCTTCAGGGAAACATATAGTTCCTTTTGAGAGTAATTTCAGCACAGTCACTGATTTTCTAGATAAGTTGATGCCAGATGTTTTATTTCATGCCCCACATATTTACTTTATAAAGAAGCTAACAAATGAAATTTGAATAGTTTACTGAAGGAGAATGAGTGTCTGTAGTGATGGGAGAGTTGGGGATGAGACTGGACACTGTACTGTTTGTTGAGTGACCTTGAGAGAAGGTCTCTGCTGATGAAACTGTGGGAGAGTGAGCCAGCTTGAGGGCAACATAAAACTGAGCTTGCCAGTTTTTCCAGAGAAATAAGCTGAATCTGACCAGATCACAGCATGTTTTCAGAGAAGGAACTTCTAATGATGGCATTCTGACTTTGAAACCTTTTTTTTTTTTTTGTCTTCACCAAAGGAATGGATATATTTTTCCATTGACATTTAGAGAGAGTTGAAAGGAGAGGTATAAGGGGAGGGGGAGAGAGAGAGAGTGAGTAAGAGAAAGATCAACATAAGAGAGACACATCCATTGGTTGCTACCTACCTATGCGCTGATCAAGACCAGGAATTTAACCCGCAAATGTGAAATTGAACCCATGAGCCTTTGCTCCACAGGCCAGCACTTTAACCAAGCCAAGCTGGCTAGAGTGAATCTTTTTTTTTTTTTAACCTAAGGAAATCACCATTTAAATCCATTTTAAATGAAATGATTTTTTATTTTATTTTTAGTCACCAACTTAATGAACTATGAACCTAACAAGCTGCCAACATGGTAAGGTGTGATGTTTTCTTCTCTAATAATTACTTTTGACCTTTGAATTTTTTTCGTTTCTGGTCCACCAACACTCTAATCCAGTCTATCTAGTCCATTGTCTCCTAACCCTGGCCAGGCTTCACCTTTGGGGCCAGGAGAAGAGCGACTTTCCTACCATCGCTCTTCACTCTTATGTTGCTTCTTTGGGTTTGGGACTGGAAAGAAAGAATTAAAGAAGGGTGATAAAAATTATTTTTACTTCACAGGTGCTATTGTGCATCCTTGATTTTTTTTTTTAAATTTTATCTGTGTGGTATGCCCCTAAATATGGACACTCTCATTGACCATATGTGAGTTTTTTAGGTGGTCACTTGCTGAGTCATTATCTGACATTAGGAATCCATTGGTGGACACCCTCTTGCCTGATCCAGTCATGCCTACCACAAAATCTCTTGCTGCTTAGTTATAATGACTGATAGGCAGCCTTCATAGGTCCTGTTAAGATGACTCAAGTTCACTTGCTTTGACAGCGGTCCAATCTCAGTGTAACCTTGGCCTTCCCAGTGGTGGGCTGTTTGTCAAGTGATTCGTTGAAAACTCCTCCCAAGCATTTTCTATTTTTAATCAGCTCAGTTACTCACAGATGGCAAATCAGTACTTCCACTGCATAAGTAGATTGTCAATGGAATCAAATGATAGTTTCCTAATCTCTGTTATGGAGATGCCATTATTTGGACTGAGAGAGGTGGATTCAATCCCTAACATTTTCACCCATCACTCACTTCTCCAGGTCAACCCTCCAATGCTTCACCTTTTGCTTATACACTTTTGGGGCTGTAAAAGAGTTCTGCCAGCAACTCACAATGTGTTCTGCAGACATTTTCTATGAAGAATTTTAGAATATGGAGGCAATTAGTATCTCTTGTTTTCAGCTTTGGAGATAATAGCCTCATTCTAGGAAAAAAAGGAAAAATCCTATTCAACAACCTGCTACATTTGGTTTGAGGGGATTAAAAGAACCCACACATTATGCTACTATTCTCTATACCCCAGAGACAACATTATTTTCCATGCCTAAACTAGATTTTAAACACAAAAAAGCTTTTCATCCTATATAATAAAAGGCTATTATATAAATTGTAGCTAGTTGTTTAACCACTAGCTATGAGGTGCTCTGACCACCAGGAGGCGGTGCAGAACACGGTGGGTCTCAGTGACACAGCACTGTCAGTGGGGGCGTGGAGGTTCTGCCAGCCCTGATGGGCCCTGAGGAGAGCGGGGCCACAGCAGGATGGTGAAGCATGTGAGCTGGCAGCGTCAGGACAAGGTGGGGTGCCAGACAGGGCTGCAAGGCTGAGAGCATGAGCTGGGTCCAATTTCTGCAGGCCATACTGAGGGACTCATCCAAGCATGAATTCATGCACTGGGCCTCTAGTCTATGTAAAAGGCTAAGTGACCAATTGTATGGCCATCCAAAGGTCTGATCTACCAACCGGCCAGTACATATAACACATGCATTGGCAATTTAAAAATAAACATTGATGCACATACATGATACATATAAAGTTCTCGTTGGCACCAATCGCATGTGAAACCAGAATGTATCTGAAGACCAAAACTTATCGTACCTTTTACATGCAGAAGCAAAAGTCTTAATTAATATCATTTTGGTCATGCACAAGGAGAGGTTGTTCTGATTCCAAGAATTGATTTGTCCCCATCTGACACAGGACTCCCATCTATAATAATATAAGTCTAATATGCTAATTAGACCAGACAGCCAAACGATCTACTGGACATCATTCTGGATGAAGTTGCGGGGGCTGAAGCAGAGGTGGTTAAGGACAATCTGACAGACAAGAGCGCCGTTAGGAGGGATCAGGCAGGCAGGCATAGTGGTTAGGGTTGATCAAGCAGGCAGGTAGAGGCGATTAAGCGCAATCAGACAGGCAGGCATAGTGGTTAGGGGTGATCAGACAGGCAGACAGAGTGGTAGGGACGGTCAGGCATCCAGGCAGAGGCAGTTAGGAGTGATCAGGCAGAGAGGTGAGTGGTGAGGGGAAATCAGGCAGGCAGAGTTGTTAAGTGTGATCAGACAGGCAGGCAGGTGAGCAGTTAGGAGCTACTGGTCCCGGATTGCAAGAGGATAGTTGGACATCCACTGAGGGATCCTGAGTTGTGAGAAGGTGCAGGCCAGGCTGAGGGATCCCCTCCTCCCTGTGCACAGATTTCGTGCATTGGACCTTTAGTTTAAAATAATTTGAAGACAGTTTCCCATGATGCCAGCATTTGTGATGACTATTAATAAATCACAAGGACAAACTCAAGACAGAGTAGGAATGTTCTGAACCTGGACATGGTCAGTTATATGTTACTTTCTCTTGAGTTTGAAGATCGTGTGATGTTAAAGTTGTAAATACTTCATCACAAAGGAAATTAGTCAAGCACTCTGAAAGTGTTTTTACTTTTAATGTTGTGTACAGGGAGATATTAGAATAAGTTTAATCACTTTAACAGTCATTGTTTTTATCATTGTTTTTATGTCATGTTTTTGTTGTTTAATATGTCTTTATTGTTATATCATGTTTATTAATCATTTTATCAACCATTGTTTTTATCAATGTTGTTTTTACATCATTTTTTATTTTTATATAATGTCTTTATTTTTTATATCATGTTGTTATTAATTAATTTATATATTATTTTCATATATATTTTACTAATTTCCTTTCATCTCTGAAACTTCTATTATAGAAAAAGGGCAAGTAGCAATATTAAAATATTTTATATTTTAATGTTATAATACTATATGTATATACTATTTTTACATGTAATTTTTTGCAGTAACATAATTACTGCACAAATCTTTCTTCTAATTCATTTCCTTTCAGTGTGCATGAATCTGTACACTGGGCCAGTAGTTAATAAAATAAAGGACTTGCAAATATTTGGTCTAGGTAGTGGTCAATGATGAGAAAAGCAGCTTTCAAGAAATCCACACTGACCTTTGGTGGTCCACCCAGCTCATAATCTCTAATCTCTACCTTCATCACATGGGGTTTCAAGTACCAAGCACAGGGACAGTGCATCATGTAGGAAGTTTTTAATGTTAACTCAACTCTGAAAATTTGTTGGCAGAATTTATAGCTCATTATTCTTCAAAGTTTCAATGTTTCTAATTTTAACCAAAACAATTTTGTTTCACTGTGGTCTAACCCTTGCTATTGAAGTAATAAGAAAAATAAGACATGCTTTTCTTTACTGTCTACTTTGGGGATTCTGAGAGATGAAATGTGACTTAAGGCCCTTGTGTAGGGTACATGGTAGTTACAGATGAGGCAACTAAAGCACAGAGAGGTTAGGATACTTTCCTAAGGTCACACAGCCTGGAAATGGCAGAAGTTGGAATTGATCCTAGGCAATCAATTTATAAAGCTTGCACTCTTAGTTTGTGTGTGTGCAATTTTTTAAGTTAATACTTTAATGATCCAATAAAATTTTCAATTACCACTACATGGAAAACTTACTGATTATTTTTATTATTTTTTTCTGTTTTAAAAACTATGTTTTTATTTATTTCAGAGAGAGAAAGGAGAGGGAGAGAGAGGAAAAAAAATCAAAGATGAGAGAGAATCATTGATTGTCCACATCTTATACACTCTTCACTGGGAATCAAGCATCCAAACCAAGCATATGCCATGACCAGAAATCTAACATGACCTCCTGGTCTATAGGTCAATGCTTAATCACTGAGCCATACCAGCCAGGATTATTTTTATTTTTATAGTTGGCATACAGTATTATATTAGTTTTAGGTGTACAGCATAGTGATTAGACATTTATGTACATAGCCATGTAATTTCCACAGTAAATATAGTGTCCATTTGACACCATACATAGTTATTAAAATACTAGAGTCCCAGTGCACAAAATTCATACACTGGTAGGTTCCTGCCAGGCGGGTATTCCCTCCCTTCCCCTGGCCACCTATTGCTGCCTGCTGCCACTGCCACCACTAGCAAGGGCCTCCCTCCCTTCCCCTGGCCACCTGCCAGTGCCAGGGCCTCCCTCCCTTGCCCTGGCCATTTGCTAGTGCCTGGGCCTCCCTTCCTTCCCCTGGCCACCTGCCCACACTGTGGCCAGGGCCTCCTTCCCATCCCTTAGGTGGCCTGCCCCCTGGTCGAACTTCCTGAAGAACTCAGGTCAAGGGGACAATTTACATACTAAGCTTTTATTATATAGGATTATTGTCTATATTCCCCATGCTTGACTTTACACCCACATCACCCACATGTCTGTCATTTTGTACTTTTTAGTTCTTTTTTTTTTAATCATTATCCTAATCTTCTCCCCTCTGACAATCATCAGTTTGTTCTCTGTGAGTTTCTTCACTTATTTTGTTTTTTAGATTCAGCATCTAGGTGAATTCATATGGTATTTTTCTTTCTCTGTCTGACTTATTTCATTTAGCATAATACTCTATAGGTCCATTAATATTACAGCAAATGAGAGGATTCCATTTTTTTCTTATGGTTGAGAAATATTTTGTAAACTTCCTATTCATGTATTTGTCTATTGATGGAAACCTAGGTTGCTTACATATCTTGGCTATTGTAAATAATAATTCTGCAATGAACATAGGTTCATTTATCTTTTCAAATTAGTGTTTTTAGTTTGATCAAATAAATACCCTGAGTTAGAATTGCTGGATCATATGGTAGTTCTATTTATAAGTTTTTGAAGAATCTCCATACTGTTTTTATGGTGCCAGTTTAACAATCCCACCAGCAGTGCACAAGCGTTCCCTTTACTCCACATATTTACCAACACTATTCTTTGTTTTCTTTTTTATAATAACTACTAGAGGCCCAGTTCATGAAATTTGCACATGGGTGTGGTTCCTAGGCCTGGATAGTGATTTGAAGCAACAGTGTCTGGCTTGGACAGATAGGTCCCAGCTCACCTCTGAGCCCTGGGCATCACCTGGGCCCCCAAACCCCTATGTGCCCTCCTCTACCTGAGTCATTGGGCCCTGCCTGGCTCCTTCAGTGCATGGGAGCTGGGCTGCAGTCCCACCTCCCACCATTACCACTGGTCACCATCTGCAGGGCAATTGGCATGGTGATCAGGCCCCACTGGCACCTGCCTTGTCCTGGTGACACCCACTCACCTGCTCCACTGCCGCCTGCAGCCAGTGCCACATCACCAATGCCCACTATGTTTTGTGCCACCCCCTGGTGGTTAGTACATGTCATAGTGAACGGTTGAACTCCCAGTTGAACTCTAAGTTGAGGGGACAATTTACATATTAGGCTTTTATCATATAGGATTCTGACAGGTGTGAGGTGATATGATATTATTAGCTCATTGTGGTTTTGATTGCCACATCCCTGATGATTAATGATGTTGAGTATCTTTTCAAGTGTCTGTTGGCCATCTGTATGTCCTCCTTGGAAAAATTTCTCTTTGGCTACTTCAGCCATTTTGTAATCATATTGTTTTTTGGAGTTGAGTTATATGAGTTCTTTATCTATTTTAGATAGTAACCATTTAGCAGATACATCATTGCAAACACTTTTTCACAGTCAATTGCCTTTTTGTTTTGATAAAGGCTTCTTTCACCGTGAAAGGTTTTTAGTTTGCTATAGTCCCATTTATTTATTGTTTTTGCCCCAGGAGACATAACCAAAAGAATATTGCTAAGACCAATGTCAAACTTTTTTTGTCTATGTTTACTTCCAGGAGTTTTACAGTTTCTGGTCATATATTTAAGTCTTTAAACAACTTTGAGTTTATTTTTAGGTATGATATCAGAAAATAGTCTAGTTTCATTTGTTTGCATATATCTGCCTGATTTTTCCAACATCATTTAGAGAAGAGGTTATCTTTTCCCCATTGTATATTTTTACTTCATTTGTCATACATTAACTGACCATCTTGGTCTTGGTTTATTTCTGTGCTCTCTATTCTGTTTCATTGATAAGTGTGTCTTATTTTTGTGCCAGTACCATACTGTTTTGATTACCATAGCTTTGTAGTATAGTTTAAAATCAGTAGGGTGATATCTGAAGCTTTGTTCTTCCTAATCAATATTTCTTTTCCTATTTGGAGTCTTTGTGGTTTCATATAAATTATATAATAATTTTTTCTAGTTCTGTAAAAATGCGATTGATAGATTGATAGAGAGTGTATTGAATCTATATAATGCTTTTGGTAATATGGACATTTGAACACTGTTTATCCTTCTAACCCATTAATTTGATCCTTCCATTTTTTTGTATATTTTTTAATGTCTTTCATCAGTGTTTTATAGCTTTCTGAGTACAGGTCTTTTACCTCCTTGTAAAATTATTAGGTATTTTATTTTTTTGATGTAATTGTAAGTGGGATTTTCTTAATTTCAATGAACGATAGTTCATTATTAGTGTAGAAAATACAATAGATTTCTGAATCTTAGTTTTTTTATCCTGAAACTACTGAATTCATTTATTCTAATAGTTGTTTTGTGTGTATGTGTGTGTGTGTGTGTGTGTGTACTCTTGAGGGTTTTCTATATAGTATTATGTCATCTGAAAATCGTAACAGTTTTACTTTTGGCTTTCCAATGTGGTGTATTTTCTTTCTTTTACTTTTTTTGTCTGATTGCTGTGGCTAAGATTTCAAATGCTCTTTTGATAAAAGTAGAAAGAGTGGGTATCCTAGTCTTAGACCTAATTTTAAAGATAAAGCTTTCAGCTTTTCATCATTGAGTATGATGTTACCTGTGTATTTGTCATATAGAGCTTTTAAAATGTTTAAGTATGTGCCCTCCATTCCCAGTTTGTTGAGATTTTTTTAAAAATCATAAATGGATGTTGGATATTGTCAAATGTTTTTTTTGTATGTATTGAAATTATCATATGATTTTTATCCTTCATTTTGTTGACATGGTATATTATATTGATTCATTTGCAGGTATTGAACCAACTTTGCATCTCAGAATGAAATCTCAATCACAGTACAATGGTACCTCGAGATACGAGTTTAATTCATTCCGTAACCTTGAGGCGTGGGAAACTAAGAGACACTCGAGTCGAGGTAAACTGGTGGGTCATGTGTAGCCGGCCAATCTGCGCGATTACTCCTATCTCAAATGTTGCTCATATTTCAAAGCAAAAATCGCTCGCTCAATGGCTCGTATCTCAAAAATCTCGTATGTTAGGGCACTCGTATCTCGAGGTACCACTGTAGTATGATTTTTAATATCATACACGATGACATTTTTAAAAAAGCCGAATTTGGCTTACTTCTATTGCTAAATTTGGCTTACTACTATTTTATTGAAGATTTATATATCTGTGTTCATCGGGGATATTGGCTTGTGGTTTCCTTTTTGTAGTGTCTTTATTCTTTGAATCTTTTGTAGAATTCATCTGTGAATCTGTCTGGTTCAGGACTTTGTTTGATGTAAGTTTTTGATTACTGATTTAATTTTATCACTAGTATTTGTACTCTTCAGATTTTATATTTCTTCTTGTTCAGTATTGGAAGCTTTGTTGGTATACAATTGTTTGTAGCATTTTCTTGTAATCCTTTGTTTTCCATGGTTGCTACTTACCCTCCTTTATTTTATTTTTTTATTTTACTATTTAGGGCTCTTCCTCATATTTCCTTGATGAGGCTGCCTAAAGGTTTATCATTTTTTTTAACCTTTTCAAATAAATATCTCTCAATGTTCATTGATTTTTTTCAAGCTTTTTTGTTTGTCTATTTATTTATTTATTTGTTATTTTTATTGATTTCAGAGAGGAAAGAAGAGGGAGAGAGAGATAAAAACATCAATGATGAGAGAGAATCATTGAATGGCTGCCTCCTGTACACGCCTCACTGGGATGGAGCTCACAACCCAGGCATGTGCCCTTGACTGGAATTGTACCTGGGACCCTTCAGTCCGCAGGCTGATGCTCTATCCACCAAGCCAAATTAGCTTGGGCTGTCTTTGTTCTTTTTAGTCTGTCTCACTATTTTGGCTCTAATTTTTATTATATCCTTATTTCTCCTTACTTTGGGCTTTATTTATATTTATCTTTCTTGTTATTTTAGGTGTAAAATTAGATTGTTTATTTGAGATTTTTTTCCTGTTTATTGAGGTAGGCCTATCTATATTGCTGTGAAATTGCCTCTTAAATCTGCTTTCGGTATGCCACAAAGATTTTTGGTCATTGTGTTTCTATTTCATTTGTCTAAAGATATCTTTGATTTACTCTTAGATTTCTTTGTAATTGTTAATAGCATGTTTTTTAGCCTACATATTTTCACATTTTTCCATTTTATTTTTGTTATTGATTTCTAGTTTCATAACATTGTGATTGGAGAAGATGCTTGTTATGATTATAATCTTCTTAAGTGTACTAAGGCTTTTTTTGTTGCCTCACATGTGATCTGTCCTAGAAAATATTTTATATGCACTTAAAAATGATGCATTTTCTGTGTGTGTGTTTTTTTGGGGGGGCGGGGGAGGGAGTGAAATATTCTTTAATATCTATTAAGTCCATCTACCTAATGTGTCATTTAAGGCCACTGTTTGTTTACTTGTTGATTTCTGTCTGAATGATTTGTCTATTGATGTAAATGGGTTATTAAAGTTTCCTACTTTTATTATACTATTGTTGACCTCTATTTCTATTAATGTTTTCTTTATGTATTTAGGTGATCCACCATTTCATGCATAGATATTTACAAGAATTATATCCTCTTGTTGGATTAATCCCTTTATCATCACAAAATGCCCTCTTTGTCTCTTGTTACAGTTTTTGTTTTAAAGTATATTTTGTATAATATAAATATGGCTACCTCATTTTATATTTGTTTCCATTAGCATGAAATATCTTTTTCCAGTCCTTAACATTCGGTCTGTGTCTTTTTATCTTAAGTGAGTCTCTTGTAGGCAACATAGTGTGTTTTTATCCAGCCACCTTATGTCTTTTAATTGGTGTATTTAGCCCATTTACATTTAAAGTAGTTATCGATATATATGTAGTTATTGCCATTTTACTTATTTTTTCTTGTTTATTTTCTGTTCCTTCTTGCTGTCTTCTGTTGTACATTGATAACTTTCTAGAGGTGTTTTGTTTAGATTCCTTTCCTTTATCTTTTTTGTATATCTATTATAAAATTTTGGTTTGTGATTACTAAGAGATTCATATAAACCAAGCTATGTTTATAGAAGACTATTTTAAATTTATAATCACTTAAGTTCAAACATTCTAAGAACAATACAATTTTTACTTATCTCCCGTTGCAAACATATTTTATACCCTGTGTCTATCTCTCAATTCTGTATTTACACATGTTCTTGATACTTTCTCATCTAACCTTCATACTAGCTTTATAATTATTTGATACATTATTTATAATAAGTGTTTGCCTTTATTGGTGTGATTTTTCTCCCTTTATTTTCTTATTTTTAGTTTTGACCTTTTTCCACTTAAAGAATTCCCTTTAACAGTTCTTGCAATACCATTTTAATCTTGATGTTTGTCTGGGAAAATCTTTATATCTCCTTCAATTCTGAATGATAACCTTGTGAGATGAAATAATCCTGATTGTGGGTTTTTCCCTTTTATCATTTTGAATATATGGTGTCATTCCTTTCTGACTTGCAAAGTTCTGTTGAAAAATCAGTTTTATGAGGCATCCCATTGTATGTAACTAACTTCTTTTCTTCAGCCAATGAAGATTATTTCTTTATCTTTAACTTTTGCTATTTTGTTTATAAAATGTCTTGGTGTGGGCTTTTTTGAGTTCATCTTGTTGGGTCTCTGTGCTTTCTAGACTTATATGCCTATTTCCTTTCCCAGGGTGGGCAGGTTTTCAAATTTTTTTTAAAATAGCTCTTTCTCTCTTCTCCTTTTGAAATACCTCTGATGCATATGCTAATACTTGATGTCCCAGAGGTCTCTTAAACATCCTCAGTTTTAATTTTTAATATTTTTATTTTTTACTGTTCTGAATGCATGATTTCTATTAGCTTGTCTTCTAGTTCAGTGATTCATTCTTCTGCATCATGTAATATAATTTGATTCCCTCTAGTGTATTTTTAATTTCAGTTATTATATTCTAAATTTCTGATTGGTTTTTTCTTATGTTTGTTTAAGTTCTCACTGAGTCATCTGTTTTCTCCCAAGTTTGTTGAGTATGTTTATGACTATCGTTTTAAACTCTGTATCTGGTGGATTGCTTATCTCTATTTCATTTAGTTATTTCTTTTTAGAGTTTTGTCCAGTTCTTTAATTTGGAACATATTTTTCTGTCTGCTCATTTTTTCTGTCTTTCTGTGTTTGTTTCTATGTATTAGGTAGATCCTATGTATTAGGTACATCTCCCAGTTTTCAAAGAGTTGGCTCATATTGAAGGTGTCCTGTGGGGCCCAATGAAGAGTCCCCCCTGGTCACCAGAGCTAGGTGCTCCATGGGTGTCCCATATGGGTTGCACATGTCCTCCTATTGTGAGGTTGGGCTGTGATTGCTACAGGCATGTCAAAGTTGACCTCAAGTTGATTGTTTGTGAGTACTAGCCATGACTGCAGTGGACCAGCTGTTATGTGTGGGCTCATAACAGTGTAGGAATTGCTTTATCAGGTCTCTGACACCAGTGGGGTCACTAGTTGTGTCAGACCTGGGACCATTAAGTGGGAGATATGATGTAAACTAAATCTGTCTGCCATTATAGCTGGCCACTTGGTGGGCACTACATTGTGAGCTGAGACCAGCCATTACTTGTGCCAGGCATAAGACCACTTGTTAGGAACTTTATTGTGAACTGAGGCCAGTGTTGTGTGAGCTGGGCTTGGGGTCATTTGGTAGGAACTACAAGTCTGATTACTGCTTGTGCCAAGCCTGAGTGTAAGATTGCAGTATTAGCTGAGGCTGGCTTTCACTTGTGTTGAATACACCAAGGTTATCAGGGGGGTCTCTGCAACCAAGATATCCTTCTTTATTAATCACTATACCATGGATATGGGACCTATCCTAACCACATCTCCATTCTCCTGTCCATCCTGATATGGCTTTTTTATATCCTTAGTTATAAGAATTCTAGTCTTCAGTGGTTGTCACTAATGGTTGTTCTATAATTGCCATTTTAATGTGTTCATGGGAGGTAGTGAGTTCAGGATTAACATTCTTCTCTATTTTGACTAGAGCCTGTATTTTAACCACTATTACATTGCTATAGGAATCTGTTGAATACTAGTCTTTTGAATAGACATACTTGTCATAACCTTTTTTTTGTCTTGCCCATATCCTATACTCATTTTTTTTTGCCTGTGTCCATCTATTTGTCTATCTATCTATCTATCTATCTATCTATCTATCTATCTATCATCTATCTATCATCATCATCTTTAACTTTTGGAAAATTTGAAATCTATCCTAAGTAAAAAAAATTATAAAATAGTAAAACAAACTCTTAAATATCCATTATCCAGCTTCAACAAAATCAATATTTTATTTATTATCTCACCTATACTTCTTCCCTGGATAATGTTGAAGTAATAGTTTTATCACTACATCCATAAGTGCAAGAGATTCAAGCTCTTTTATTTGATACAGCCACAACACCATTACCATCTTAGAAGTTTGCAGTGATTTTTAAGGGTGCCATTTTTTAAAAAATTAAATCTTTTTTACTCAGATTATTACATTTGTTTATCTTTTTTCCCCTCCATAGTTCCCCTCCACCTGGCTCCCATCCTTCCCTTTACCCTTACCTCCCTCCCGTTGACCTCATCCATAGGTGTATGATTTTTGTCCAGTCTCTCCCTGTACACCCCTCACTGCTTTCCCCCTGAGAATTATCATCCACTCCATTTCTGTGCTCCTGATTATATTATATTCACCAGTTTATTCTGTTGATCAAATTTTTAATTCACTTAATTTTTAGATTCACTTGTTGATAGATACGTATTTGTTGTTCATAATTTTTTTGTCTTTTACCTTTTTCTTCTTCCTCTTCTAAAAGAGTACCTTTCAGCATTTCATATAATCCTGGTTTGGAGTTGATGAACTCCTTTAGCTTTTTCTGATCTGTGAAGCTCTTTATCTGCCCTTGAATTCTGAATGATAGCTTTGCTGGATAGAGTATTCTTGGTTGTAGATTCTTGCTATTCATCATGTTGAATATTTCTTGCCACTCCCATCTGCCTGCATCGTTTCTGTTGAGAAATCAGTTGACAGTTGTATGGGTGCTCCCTTGTAGGTAATGAACTGTTTATCTCTTGCTGCTTTTAATATTCTCTCTTTGTCTTTTGCTCTTGGAATTGTAATTATGATGTGCCTTGGTGTAGTCCTCTTTGGATTCCTTTTATATGGGGTTCTGTGTGCTTCCTGGACTTGTAAGAGTATTTCTTTCACCAGGTGGGGGAAGTTTTCAGTCATTATTTCTTTAAGTAGGTTTTCAGCATCTTGCTCTCTCTCTTCCTCTGGCACCCCCACAATTCTGATGTTGGTACGCTTGAAGCTGTCCCAGAGTCTTCTTACATTATGTTCACATTTTTGGATTCTTTTTTCTTCTTGGTTTTCTAGTAGAGTGTTTTCTGCTTCTTTATATTTAAAATTTTTTACTTGATTCTTGCCTTCCTCTAGTCTGCTGTTAGGTCTCTGTATAATATTTTTTATTTCAGTAAGTGTATGTTTAATTTCTTGTTAGTCCTTTCCTATCTCTAGTTGGTCCTTTTCCATCTCTAGCTGGATCTTTTCCATCTCTAGTTGGTTCTTTTTCATCTCCTCTTGGGTCTTGCTAACTTTATCCAACTTGTCTAGGATATTCTTGAAAAACCTTATAAGCATGATTTTGAACTCTATATCCAGTCGTTTATTTTCCTCCATTTCTTTTGTTTGTGATCTCTTCCTTTGTCTTGGCATTTTCACTATGCCGGGAGAACTTCTGTGTTGGATTCAGCCTTATGATACAAGAGTTGCAAAACTGCAAAAGCCTCTCTGTTGAGCTTGGGATGGGTGGAGTCTCATGGCTTAAAGGACCTCCTCGCCTTCCAGTCAGCCCTGCCCGCCACAGCCCCTGAGTCTCAGGTGACTGGGTAATCGCTGGAGTGGTCCCTGTGCATGCGCTCTTTGTCTCTCGCAGTGCCTTTAGACTGCTGCCCCTCCGGTTCCCCTGTGCTATGGGACCATCTGAGTCTGGGTCCCCAGGCCCTCGCCCGAAACTGTGACCTAGTGGAGTTAGAAGTGGCACAGTTGGGAGGCTCTATCTCCTGCCCACTTGCGAAAGCCAGCGGCCCAAACAACAGTCAGTCCCCTCTGCACAGTACCATGTGCGCCACCAGACTTCTGATCTTTTGCGACTCCCCCAAATTTCCGTGCACTTCTCCCTTTTCACAGTCCAAACTCCCCCCGTATGTATGAGTTTTGGCTGGATCTGGGATTCAGTGTCATAGGATAAGGGATTCAATGCTGTTGAGAGTCTCCCTCCTGCCAGATAAAGCCAGCCAGGTTCTCCAGCACCCACTCTCTCCAAGCGCTCATCTCTGTACCTCAGCTTTTTGCAGCTCATCTGGGTCTCTGTGAGCCCCTCTCTTTCCTTCTAGTTGTAGAATTTCCACTCAGCCAGCTTTCCTGTGGTTCTGGATAGTTTCCGTTCTGTCTTATAGTTGTAGTTTTGAAATTGTTGTGCGAGGCAGCAGTGTAGGTGTTTATCTATGCCGCCATCTTAGATTTTCTCCATAACCTCTTTATGAATTATTTTTTTCACTTCTCAAATTACTTCAAAAATAAAAACAGGTTTGAATTTTACTAAAATATTTTTATAACTCCTAGCTTTTTAAAAAAAATATTTTTATTGATTTCAGATAAGAAGGGAGAGGGATAGAGACATCAATGATGAGAGAGAATCATTGATCAGCTGCATCCTGCATACCTCTTACTGGGGATTGAGCATGTACCTTTGACCAGAATTGAACCCAAGACCTTTCAATCTGCAGGCCAATACTCTATCCACTAAGCCAAACCAACTAGGGCTATCTCCTAGCTTTTACTTTGTGAATCTTATTTTTTTATTAAATAATTTTTGCTCCCAATTCAAATAGTGACAACAAAACTAAGGCATTACTATAATCCATTAGTGAGTTGGCTTATTGATCTTCTAATCCATGGGTATAGAAAGTAGGTTCACAGATGCTATTCCACACAGGTAACTCCAGACTGTATCCACTGCTTGCTCTTAAATGTGCAATTTTCATTTATTTGAAATATTTTATTATGTACTATGTACTGGGCTCACTATTAGGGATGTGGGACAAACATAAATTAGACATGCTTTCTTTAATATAGAAGTTCAGGGTAGTTGGGCCATCTATGGAATGATATCATTGCAAAATCACACGTGAAGTGTTATGAGATTGGTGCTATGAAACATAAAAGATGCCATGCTCATCTCAACATGTGGGTTAAGATAGGAAATGCTTCATGGAGCCAGTGATTGATCCAGTTGTAGAGAAAAAGACTTGACCTGGCTAGAAAAGGGAAAGGGTCAGAAATAGTAACATGTACAAAGACATAGAGCACATCTGGGCAGTTGCAAGCTCAGAAGTGAAAGGGGAGAGGTAGGCTGGGAAATGAGTATAAAGAAGAATGCAGAGAAGGAATCCCTAAGTAGAAAGCCATTAAGAGTTTTAGGTTGAGAAGTAACATTGGATTTGAATTTCAGAAACTTCATTCTGTCTTTCATAGAGCAATAGAGGTCAGTTAGCATCTATTTAAAATTCTTGGGAGTCATAATTCAGGTCCCAAATATGGTAGTGGTAGGATGAAAAAGAAACAAAAATGGATAATGAAGAATACTGCCCATTTGCCTTGAAAATCAAACAAAGGATATATAATTAGCCTGTTGCCTGATTATCATTACCATGGCACACACTAATTTCTGTTTTCATGATTATGTCATCTCTGACTGCTGGTGTTTCCTGATCCCATGATCTCTATGATTGTAGAATGGTCTACACCAGCAGTTGCCACCCGGTGGTCTGCAGACCACTGGTGTGTCCATGAGGTCCGAAAGGTTGGTGGGTCTATAGTGTCCTTCCCCTTCAGGTACCAATATACCCACTCGTCTGGGTTCCTCAGACCCCACAACTTACTACTTTTGCCTTAAATAACAGTATTTTTATTATGTGTGATATTCCTGGTTGAAAAGCTTTACTTTTAAAGTTCTTTCATAACAACCGCAAAAACGTGGCTCCTCTTTTAGGCTGACAAAATGTTAGTCAGCCTTATCATTTACCAAACTTTCCAAAAGGGATTTGTCACACCCTGCTTTCCTCCCATCCTAGATGAGGCATGATGATAGTTGAAAGGATTAAATGTTTTAATACTAAGTTCCATGTATATAGTAAGGGCCTGATAACAGTTCTTAAGCACTTATGGTAAGCTCAGAATTCCATTACAATGTGTTAAATTATGTACAGTATTCAGTATATTGGAACTAGAGGCCTGATGCAGGAATTCATACACCAGTGTGGTCCCTCAGTCTGACCTGTGGGATCAGGCCGAAACTAGCTCTCTGACATCCCCTAAGGGAACCTAGACTGCAAGAGGGCACAGGCCAGGCCAAGGGACGCCACCTGTGTACAATTGGGGCCAGGGAGAGATGCGGGAGGTTGGCCAGCTGAGGAGGGACCAGAGGAAGGCTTCAGGGCATGTCCAACCCTTCTCACTCAGTCCTGATCGGCTAGACCTCAGCAGCAAGCTAACCTACCAGTCAGAGCAACTGCCCCCTAGTGGTCAGTGCACATCATAGCAACTGGCCGACTGCCCCCTGGCAGTTAGTGAACATCATAGCAAGCAGTCAATCAGCCTTAGCATATCATTAGCATATCACACTTGATTGGTTGAATGGCTGACTGGCCACTTAGCATATTAGGCTTTTATTACTTAGGACTAGAGGCCTGGTGCACAAAATCGTGCATGAGGGGGGTATCCTTCAGCCCAGCCTGTACCCTTTCCAATCTTGGACCCCTCAGGGAATGTCTTACTGCTGGTTTAGTCCCAATTCCTATGAATTGGACCTAAACCGGCAGTCAGACATCCTTCTCACAATCTGGGACTGCTGGCTCCTAACCATTCACCTGCCTTTCTGCCTGCTCTCCCCTAACCACCTCTGCCTTCCTGACTGCACCCCAATTGCTTGCTCCCCTAACCACTTCTGCCTCAGCCTCTACCACAGTGGCTTTGTCTGAAAGGAAGTCAGGACGACTGAAAGATGTCAAGTGGGCCCGATGTAATTAGCATATTACCCTTTTATTAGTATAGATTACTTGCTAATGTATAGTTCCCATTTAATTCTAGGTGCTTTGAGGATATAATTACTACTATGCCTGGGATTTTGCATGTACCAATTACTTTCACCACATTCTGCTATGGTTCTTGATTTAAAAAGTTATTCATATTATTCTTTTGTGTTTTTTTTTCCCCCTCCATTGTTCTCTCCTCACTATATACTGTCCAGGAACAAATAACTCAAAAAATTAAGAATTTGGCTAACAGATGTTATGGTTGATTAGGAATTATCAATTATACAATATGTCATCCTTCAGTCTTTTCCAGATATGTATTTCTTACCTGGGAGCTTAATGTAACTGAATATCTTAAATATCTTAACATAATGATATGGGATGGGTACTTTGCATTACTTTATCCAACCAGCTCTTAAATGTCTTTTGCTTAGCATGTACAAGAAAAATTACAACACAGAAATGCTCTGAAATAAATGTGTGTGTTCATTTGAAAAGAACATACCAATTCTCCATTTAGTTAACATTCATTTTATAAAATATTTTAAAAGAAAAGATAAGGTACTTGAGTTTACATAATAACCAGAATTGGAAAAGGAGGAATAAAATATAAATTAATTGAACACATAACTATTTTGCCACATTACACAATTAAAAAAAAAGGCATTTAAAAAATAAAATAGTAATTGGGAAGAAAACCCTTCATTCTATTGCTTTATCTGGAAAGTTTTCCTAGAAGCACTAAAATTCTGGGTTAGCAGGTTGTACCTGTATTGTTGAAAATATGCCATAATTTGCTTCCAAATCTGTTAGCGTAAGAGAAATAATTAGAATTTTAAACAGGATTATAATTCAGTGCAAATTAAAGCTTTAAGTTGAAAGTTGGGGAGGAATTATAATGTCCAAACTGTACGAAATACTTCTGAAACTAAAAAGGAAATTCACATTATAAAGAAATCTTTGCAAGTGTTCTTGTGTATGAAATATTTAAAAATTGGCCCTTTGAAGTTGCAACTGGGAGTCTATATTAAGACTATTTGTAATGTGGCCAAGGTCATCTTTGTGGAAAGACGTTTAAGTTAACCATAAGCACTGCTTTGATTCAATTTCAGAAAATTTGGCCAGGATATGATAGACATTGAAGGTAAACAAATTTATGGAAATTAATTTACTTGACTACCATTAAGGATAAATATTTTTACCCCTAGAACATGTTGAGGGATGGGGGAGAGCAGGTTAATGCTGTCCATGATTTGTTTTAAATATTAGGGATATTATAGCATACCAGCTAAAAAACATAATCATACTACCAAGTCTTGGAGAAATGTGAGGCATGCCTAACTTTTTGGATCACAGTAAAACCAAGTCGGAATCATTATCAACCATTAAGGGTTAGTCACTTTATAATTAAAAATATTTGGGTTTAATTATTTCCTCAAAAGTTTTTCTTAGAGTTTGATAATAAATAATAGGTAGCAATGGGCTTTTCTTGACAGTTTTTGATAAAGTTTTCTCTTTTCATTCCATTCTGTACAAGTTTTTGATTCATTCTTTTAAATGACAAACCAATGGTGGCTATTGAATACAAGATGTAGAGATTTTGGTGGAAGTTAGTAAAATATATTTTTATAAAAAATTTCCAGTCTAATTTAGTATATTTCCATAAGTCCCTTTTTTTCTAATTCTCACTTGAAATGCTCACACATTATTCAGAAATTATCTGAGAATGTACTCTTTTTTAACCTTGTATTTTGCATTATTCTCTAATCGTTTAAGACTGTCATAACAATGTTATTACAACAAAATAGCAACTTTTAGATTTTAGACTGTACATATGATCAGCAAGTCATAAAACCCAAAATACAGTGCTATTCCCATGTGACATCCAAAACTGATGAAATAACTGAGAAACCATGATGACATAACATGGAGCTCATAAAGCAATGGAGAATTAGCCAGTATAATTTTAAAAAGTAAGAAAACTACAGTCATATACCAAACTCACAGGAAGAATATCTAAGGCAAATTAAAAATTCCCTTCCAGGGACATTAATCGGCTCAGAATCACCTGAAGAAAGTAAAACACAAGCACAAACTATCCAAGGCATGTAACTCCTCAAGGACCTAACATCATGATAGCGAAACTGTCAAGCGAGGGCAGGTGTCAGTTTGCACAGGAGTGCATCAGTTCCCCTCCAGGTCACTACACGTCTTGAACAGCATTACTTTCCATGGAGTCTGCTAGATGTTTGGTCATGTCCTTTCATATCCTGAAGAGCGATTCACCATCTGATGCATCTTTTTACATGGCACTGTGTGTCAAGTTACAGAGTGGGAGAAGCATGCACAATCCTGCAATTAGTCTGTATTGAGAACACCTTCTGTGATTCAGATACTTTACACAGACTTGGTTTTGTCTCATTTCTCCACTAACTTGTCATTAGGAAAGAAAGAAAGAAAAAAAAAGCAGATTGCCTGATAATTCTGAAGCTTTGATGGAAATGTTCCAGGCTTTGTCGTCCATCAGATTTTTACCATAAAAGCGCAGATAAAAAAAAACAAACTGAAATCAGCTTGCAACATTTGTGCTATAAAAACAGTGCTGATTGCATCACAGATGCACAATAAATATTTGTAGCGTTATTAAAAGTATCAACACGGTTTCTGAAGAACCAACTTTCATATTGCAAAAAAAGGTAAAACTATACATTTCTTTCCCCTGACTGGATGGAGCATTGTGAAGCAACGAAATTTAAAATACAAATTGTGATTTCATTGCAGAGAGAAAATTACTAAGAATTTTGCAAACAAAACAAAACAAAATTTGCCACAGTAGCATTAGCACTTAACAGTGCATCAAAGATTTAATGTTTCCACTGCAAAATGAACTGGATCCTAAACCTGTTAGGTACCAGAGTGTAATCACTCAAATAGGAAATTTGGGAGAGGTATGACCATAATTTTACCTGAAAGTCATGAGTGTATTTCAGGAAGACAGCATGCCTCAAGTGATTCAGGCACACATATCAGGTGACCTCATTATACAAGTTCTATACACACTGTCATGTGCAAGAGTATTCCCCCACTTCTGCAGGTAGTTGCTTTCTAATCCGTTTAGGTTTTTATAGTCAGAAAACCCTTTGGATGACAAAGATGAGAATAAAGAAGATTAAGAACCCAAAACTTAGACTAAAAAGGGAAGCTCCTCTATTATATGAAAACACTTTATAAAAGGCAGTTCATTGACCAAAAAAAAAAAAAAAAATAAAAAAAGCTTTATACATTCAGATTTTCCCCATCTCTCAACAACAATGGTTTCCAAAAGAAGACTCAGTAGTGAAGGCCACACACTTTTTTTTTTTGCATTAGTTTGATAGATTGAAAATCAGAACCTTTAAAGCATCTTGTAAATGGAAGAAAAACAATTGGTGGGGATGAGTTATGAGGGGAGAAACCAAAGTGAAGACTTGACTTAGTTGTTTGGTGTGGACAGCAAGGGAGTTGGTGGGAAATGTTACAGCAGACCTGACCACTCAACAAAGGGTCCCTCAAGAACACAGTACAAGTATCAAAAAAACAAAACTAAAAACAAACTGCAATTCGACAACTTGTAAACAAGGAAAAGCATTTCACAGACTCAATGTTCAAGGGAAGTAAACGTCTTTAAATTATTTTTTTTTTTTTGTCAGTTCAACCCTGATTTAAAAGTATGGCTAGCAAAAATAAAGAAGCCGCAGCTGTGGCCATCCTGAGCAAGCAGCTGTCTTCAGAGAAGCAGCCCTTCCAGGCCCTTCAAGAAGCCATGTGAAGAGGAGATACCTTCTTTCTCCAATTCCACTGCACGTCTCTCCTTTCCATGCTCCTGGAATATGCACCAATTACTTGACATGAGGATGGTGATAGTCCTGGATGCTATAGATTCAGACGTGGGGAGACTGGAGGGGGGAAGGCAAATTCCCGGAGGATGCTACGGGCCACTTCCACATTATTTTGCGCTATCTCTAAGGCTCTTTTCACCTCTTCAAATGCATAACCCTCTCCCATTAGTTTTGCAATTTTTGCATCAACATTTTCCAATGCTGCCTCAGGGCCATGGGGTTTTCTGTGGTGGACTTCCGGTGCAGTCCTTCGGGGTCGTGGTTTAGGAGGTCTGGCTGGTGCTTGTGAACCATCTGTATAGATTTTAAAGAGAAGCATCATTTAGATAATGATATAAAAGGAAAGACATAAACATTAGTAGGATCTCATTTTATATAAAAATCGATTTTCCATTTTCTCCACAACTGAACTTTTTATACACTACTAGAAGCCTGGTGCATGGAATTCGTGCATGGGGGGCGGGGGAGGGAGAGGGGTGTGTGTCCTTCAGGCAAGCCTGTTCCCTTTCCAATCTGGGACCCCTTGAGGGATGTCCGACTGCCCATTTAGGCCTGATCCTGGATCATGCCTAAATGGGCAGTCGGACATCCCTCTCACAATCCAGGACTGCTGGCTCCCAAATGCTCACCTGCCTGCCTTCCTGATTGCCCCTAACCACTTCTGCCTGCCAGTCTGATCACCCCCTAACTACTCCCTGCCAACCTGATTGATGCCTAACTGCTCCCCTGCCAGCCTCTTTGCCCCTAACTGCCCTCTCCTGTGGGCTTGGTCACCCTTAACAGTCCTCCCCTGCAGGCCTGGTAACCCTTAACTGCACTCTCCTGCAGGTTTGGGTCCCTCCCAACTGTCTTTCCCTGCAGGCCTGGTCACCCCGACTTCCCTCCTCTGCCAGTCTGGTCACCCCTAACTGCCCTCCCCTACAGGCTTTATCACCCCACAAATGTCCTCCCTTGCAGGCCTGATATTGGCCAACTGCCCTCCCATGCTAGCCATCTTGTGTCCACATGAGGGGAGGATCTTTTGACCAGATGGGGGCAGTCATCTTGTATGTTGGAGTGATGGTCAATCTGCATTTTACTCTTTTACCAGGTAGGAAAGAGGCCTGGTGTACGGGTGGGGGCCAGTTGGTTTGTCCTGAAGGATGTCCTGGATCTGGGTGGGTATTCCCTTGCATTGTGAGGTGGCCTGGGCGAGGGGCCTGTGGTGGTTTTTCAGGCCAGCCACACCCCCGGGTGACCCAAATGGAGGCCCTGAGATCTGGGATTTATCTATCTTCTACAATTGAAACTTAGGAGCCTGGAGGGAACCAAGCCTTCTGCTCCCACAGCCATTGAAACTTTGTTGCCTTAAGCGCCAGCCAGGGTGTTTGGAAAGCTTGGCTTCCTCCATCGCCAGGGGCAACCCAAGCCTCCCTCCTACTTCCTCTGTGACCATAGCCATCTTGGTTGGGTTAATTTGCATACTCTCTCTGATTGGCTGGTGGGCATGGCTGGTGGGTGTAGCAGAGGTATGGCCAATTTGCATATTGCTCTTTTATTACATAGGACTAGAGGCTCAGTGCATGGATTCATGCTCTGGTGGAGTCCCTCAGCCTGGCCTGCAATCTCATGCAATCCAGAATCCTTTGTGGGATGTCAGAGAGCCGGTTTTGGCCCCATTTCCCCAGGCCAGGCCAAGGGACAAATCTATGCACTGAGCCTCTAGTATGCATATAAAATATTTGGTTAATCTTGTCCCACCCTCCCCCCTTCCCTCTAAGATTCATCAGTCTATTGTTTCCACATGACTATGGTTTCTGCTCTTTTGTTAAATGTCTGCCCTTGGTAGTCAGTACATGTCATAGCTACCAGCCGGTCAGTTGGTCACTTAGGCTTTTATATATATACTAATGGCCTGGTGCATGAAATTCCTGCATGAGGTGGGGAGAAGAGGAGGTGTCCCTTAGCCCGGCCTGCACCCTCTCCAATCTGGGACCCCTTGGGGGATGTCTGACTACTGGCAGTGAGACATCCTCTCACAATCTGGGACTGCTGGCTTCTAACTGCTCACCTGCCTGATTGCCCCTAACTACTTTGTCTGCCGGCTGATCATCCCCAAATGCTGCTCCTGCCAGCCTACTCACCCCTAAGTGCCCCCCTGGCCTGCTCACTCCCAACTTCCCCCTACCATTGGCATGTTAGCCCCCCAACTGTACTCCCTTGCCAGCCCAATTACTCCCAACTGCCCCCTCCCACCGGTCTGATCATCCCCCAACTCCTCCTCTCCCTGCTGGCCTGCTTGCCCCCAACTGCCCTCCCACCAGCCTGCTCTTCCCCCACGGTTCCCCCCACCCTCACCAGCCTGATCGCCCCTAACCACCTCTGCCTCAGCCCCGCCACCATGGCTTTGTCTGGAAGAATGTTTGGAAGGTCTCCCAGTTTAATTAGCATATTACCCTTTTATTAGATTAGATAGATTCTAGGGTAGGTTATATTGTCCCCATGTTTAATACAAATTTACTTCCAATTCCACATATTATTCTTCAAGCTTTATGAAGTAAGAGATGTAGAAGAAAGAAAACCTGCCTGAAAAAGACAGGCTTTTACTCTGGCAACATAGTGCATCCTTATTTACTAGGTGGAGGAAGTGTCTACTTGATGAAAGTCTGTTACAAGCTCACAAACATTCCTCACAGAATACCCCACCCATGTCACTGCAGCACTGCTCTAAGAAACATGTTTGTACTGTCTCTGCCTGTCTTATTTTTCAAGTTAATAATGCTACAAAGTGATGCCTTACTGATCCCAAGGAGAGGGGCAAGGGGAAGAGATAAAAAGAAATGTAGATGCCTCGAGTCTACTGCTAGTTAATAGGTTGAACAGAAGCACTTTGCTCAAATATGTAATCCAGTTTCCATTATAGGAAGCTTTGCTTGAGAAAAAGCAAAGCCAGCCAAAACATTAGCAAAAGCCAGCTGGGTTCCAGATCAGTCCCTTGATGGTAACAGTTTCTCTTAGTTAAACCAAATGATATTGGTGCCCACAAGTGGAGAGTAATTTTAGTAAGACAAAATAAAATTACAGGCTACCACCCCATACACATCAACAGTGCATGGGCTGGTAACTTGAGAGGTTTGTATACTCTTTCATGGATTTCCATGTATCTGTATTCGGTGTTTTAATTTGATGCCTGGGATTTTAAAAATATTATAATAAAATTGTCTAATTTATGCCATAAAACACTATGTAGACATCAACATTTATTTACCATTTTTCTTCTTAGAGCATACACAAATGCCAAGTGATAAATTCAAGAATAGATTAAGTAAAGGAGGATGGTGAGGCTAGGACCCAAATGCCTCTTGCCACCTGTCCCCATCTTATCCCCTCCGAGTCTCTGCTGCCTTGCCACATTTCCCAGTGGCTTTAGGAGATACTGTAAGTAGATATTGTCAATATAAAATCTAAATCATAAATATTATCTATACCTTATTTCATATTTTTCTAAGTATATTTTTATATGAGAAGATAACGTGCAAAAAACATCATCCCATTCATATTTCTAGCAATCCTATATAATAAAAGCCTAATATGCTAAGTGTCCAGTTGTCCATTCAACCAACCCAAGCAAAAACATGCTAATAATATGTTAAGGCTACTCAACCACTTGCTATGGCATGCACTGACTACCAGGGGGCAGACAGTTGACCAGTTACTATGATGTGCACTGACCACCAGGGGGCAGATGCTCTGACCAGTAGGTTAGCTTGCTGCTGGGGTCAGGCTGATTGGGACTGAACAAGATGGGCTGGACATACTCTAGAGCCTTCCTGCAGACCCTTCCTGGCTGGCCAACCTCCCATGACCCTCCCCTGCCCCGATCGTGCACAGGTTGGGTGCCTTGGCCTGGCATGTGCCCTCTCGCAACCTGGGATCCCTTAGGAGATGTTGGAGAGCTGGTTTTGGCCTGATCCTGCTGCAGACCAGGATGAGGGACTCCACTGGTGCATTAATTCATGCATGGGGCTTCTTAGTATCTATATAATATACATAAAACCTCCCAAGATAAAATGTTTGCTTATATACCAACCTGAATAATAGTCTTATTTTAATTTTTTCTTTCTTATAAGATAATGCTGTTTGAAAAAATATTACAGTGGTATGTAAAGCTTATTAAATTCTGCTCATATAAAAGAACACATTAATTTCTGGTTCTTGCTAAGTCTGTATTGTTTCTTGCTGTAACTAAATATCTCAAATATTTATGGTCTGCTAAATTGCATTGTTTACTGTGTTTTGAGGTTCCATTTATTTTTCTATTAAGTATTTCCATTATGTTATGCAGAGATGAACAATAAATTATACTTTGCTTGTAATAATTTCCAAAAAACTATTAGAAATTCTAACAAGCCTTTCTTTAATCAATTACCACAGAACTTATACATTGAAATCTCGTCTGTTCTGAATTAATGGAGAAAAGTACCTAGACATAAATCAAGTCTAAATTCCTTGTATTTTGCTCATAACTTTTTAAGAGTTTTTCTACTATTGTTATTTTGTTTCTGTCCAAAATATTAAGAAGGGCACACGAATGTCAAACACCTGTGGAAAGAACAGCTATTAGTGTGAATATGTACTACTAAAATAGTGCAAGAAGGCAGCCAGAGTCACATCAAATAGGGTAACAGGAGTGAAGTCTTACGATTTAGAGCTTTTAGATTTAATAAACGTATGTATCTTTGATTTTGGTAGATGTCACCTATTAAAAACTCCAGGAAACCCATCCACTCTGTGAAGCTGCTATAATGAATATTGGCCAAATGCAATGAAATTCTGATGACTAATTTTATTTAAGGCAAAGCTATTCTTTGCTTGTAAAATTAAGCAGCAAGCATAATTTAGGAAACTTAAGTTTGTAAGGAAAAAACACTTGCATATACACACTACAATTAAATTAAATCTCTAGTTAGAGTAGTGAAGGTCTCTCATTATGGAATTGGTATTTTATTTTTGCACACAAACTATAATGGAAATATCAACTAGAGAAAATGATTCAAACCCATTCTGGAATGAGTCCAGATAGGTTTTTGAAGATATGTTAATAAAAGTAAAACCTTATTGAAGCAAATATTTTTTCAATACATAGATTTCCTTTTTAAACCCAAAACTCATAGATCCCAGCCCTTATTGCCCTAACTCAAAATCTATTTCTCCCAAACAGTGCTGATAACGCTTCAGAATCTTACAAGTGCCCAGAGGTTGAAGTTATGCATTAGAGCCTACAAATGGAAAAATGAAATCTTTGTTGCAATTTTTTTGCCACCTGTAATATGTGAATTTCTACTTGTCCTTGAATATTTTACTCAATTTTGAGTATCATATATATATATTTTGTTTGGCTATTGTGGTAGATACATCTCAGTGTGGCCTCTAAGATATTGCATAACTTGATTTAAGCAATTTATTTTTCCAATTCTCATTCTCTAAATCTATGCCTGTATCTCCATTTTTAGAGTTATTACTTATCCGTTCTCAGGTAGCATGTGAATTAATTAATTAATGTAATGTTCAGTGTATGTGCTTAGGAGATGATTAAAAAGAAAGGATGATGAGTTCACATTTACAATGATCACTGCTACACTGAAAACATCAATTACTGTTATTAAGAGGAATGTCAGAGGTGTGGAAGAGGATAAAAATATGCCGTATTTTTCTGCGTGCATACTTCTGCAGAAAGCTTTAAACAAGATCTTAAGCAAAATATCTTACAACCTGAATAGGGAAAGCTGTTTTTAAAAAAAGAGGCAGACCAGTTCCATGCTGATCATTAGAATAAATTGCTTAAATGAATTTCTTTTGACACATTCCTTCCCAAAGCTCATAAACAGCCTTCTCTGTACCCACTTGTCCTTTTTTACAATGTCTAATGGTAGGAGACAGCATGTCCTTATTCGCTTTAGAATGTGTGGGTAGGAGAAGTAAGCAATGAAACAGAAGATAAAACACAGGTCCTCGAATAATTATAGTGTAGTTTTGGGTACATGGCATGACAGAATTTTACCAACTCTATGGGAATTTCTGTACCTGAATAAATATCCTTAAAAAGTTATTGAAAGGGCATATGTTTACTCTAGAGCTGTTGTACATGCTCAAAGTATTTTTAACTCCTATGTGCAATAGCAACATCAAAGTAAGTTTAAGAATATGTGGATATAAATATGTGTAGCACCAGTTTTACTCAAGGATGTGAGATTAATAGTTTTTAATACTGAAACAAATATAGGTGTACCAATAAGTAAAATGCCAAATTTGAATATATTTTTAAAATTAAGCTGACTTTGAAGCAATTTTCCTGCATGTGATTGTCCACTTTTAGTGGGAGGCTTACTCCCTGTGTTGTTCAGAGTTAACTATTTAGTGTGAAGACAGATTTTAGAAGCAATGACTTAAGAGTAAATTTGACTTAATTTTCATTTTCTGATTCTATTAAAGATCAGAGTCATAAAGTCCTGGATAGCATGAGAATTAATCTGATGACAATACAATTAGAAGAATCCCTTGAATGAGTACTGTGCATCATGAATTTTACATGAGTACACAATTAACCCCTATAAGGCAAAAGTCACAGTACATTAACTTTCATTATTGGAGAGTGGGGCAGGATTGAATAGAAAAAAGGACTAAAAAAGTCTTGAGGTGGACTATGATAAAAAAGAAAAGGGTTTGGCTCAGTGGGTAGAGTACTGACCTGCAGATTGAAGGATCCAAGACTCAATTACAGTCAAGGGTATATAACCAGGTTGCGGGCTCCATCCAAGAAGGGGTGTGCAGGAGGTAGCCTATCAATGATTCTCATCATTGATGTTTCTATCTCTCTCTCTCCCTTCCTCTTTGAAATCAATTAAAAAAAAAAGGTGAGGGACACTGTTGTATGTCGACATCTTTAGGAGTGAATACCAACTATTTTACCATAAAATGTTCTTATTTTTTCCTCCAATATTTAAACTTCGTGTGTTTGTTTGTTTATTTATTTATTTTAGTCCATATTTTGAAAGATGTGTTTAATAAGCAAATGTCATCATTAATGAGAACATTTTCCTACTTTCTATTTCTTTTCTACTAAGTCTTATTTAACAATAACTACAACACCAAGTTTCTGGATTTTAAACCAAAGTAAAGGCACTTAATGTGTTAGTTTTCTTGCATATAAAGTTAGAATTTCTGTTAGACTTTTAAAATATTAAGTAGTGTTTGACAATACATAAAAGTAATGGACTATCATACCATAACTTAAAATGACATTTATTTTAGAAGTTTATGTGGTAAGATACATATGATACTATGTTAAATGGAGTTGAGATAGAATTGACATATTAAGTATGATTTCAACTATGTGAGCATGTGCATAAAAAAAGTTAGAAAGAAATACTCATTTGGTAATAATGTTCTTTGATGATAGGATTATAAGTGACTTCTTTTTCTTGTTGCTTTTCAATTCTATTCCATTTTATACATGTCTATATTTAGAATACTTAGCATAATATTTGGCCTATAGTATGCCTTAAAAAATTTTAAAACTATTATTTTGTACAATCTGAGACAATCTCTAAAGCTTATAAGCAAGACTCTTAAACTACTAATTTCTCAACTGTATTAGAGGATTAAATGACAAAAATAATATGAATTTAAATGATTAAAGCATAATAGAAATCTGAAACTCCTCTATACCATATATTATAATACAGAATTCTGATAGTTAAGTTTATAACATACGATTTTTAATGGTTATTAAAGAGCATTAGATTTGTAAGGAAAAAAAAAACTTCAGGTATTCTGTGTAAACTATAACACAAAACAAAATCTGCAATAACTTATCTTAAAACATCTCTAATGACAATACACATTTCTAACCCTTTTTGAAGTAAAACCATAATTTCTAATTGAGATTTTAATGGAGCTAACTATAGAATATTTGGCCTTAATATAAAATTCATTCAACACTCAATTACTTTTCCTTTAAGCAGCCAAAGGAAATGCAGTATTGGCATTAATTGCTTTATAATGAGACCTCCTTTATTTTGTCTGTGTATTTGGAATAAGACCTTTAGCAGTTACAAATAGATTCAATACAAGTTATGTACTGAAATTATTGTATTATTTTCAAGTGTTGCCTTGAACTGCTAAGAATATGAAAAATCTCCAGAGCTAATGCTGTATTTCCTCAGCATGACTGTGTTGTTCTACTACAAGGTAGATTCCCTGGGTTTTTAAAGAACAGTATTCAAACTGTAGCGTATTTTATCTTACAACAAAAAGCAAAATTAAAGTTTGTGAAAACTCAAATATATCTAGTAATGAACATGAACACCATATGAATAATATATCCATGTGAAGAAATAAGCAGATTATTAGCAAAAATTAGTTGCCTCATATACAGGTATATGTGAATTTAATACAAGCTGGTTAAATCCAGTTACCTCTAATTAACTCATTAAATATCAACTGTTACATCTAAAAACCATCCTCCCCCTCACAAGTTTTATAAGTGTCTAAAACATTTGGAAGTTGCTTTGTACATGCAGATATGTGTGTGTGTGTGTGTGTGTGTGTGTGTGTGTGTGTGTATAGTTAAGTTTATAACATACCATTTTTTATATATAATGGTATGTTATAAACTTAACTATACACACACACACACATATATATACACACGTGATTTTTAATTATATTTTCAAATTCTATAGAAAGCATCTTTACATAGAAATTTTACACATAAGTCAATACCAGTCATTTAGATTACCATAAAGACCTGAGAAATTGAATTTATAAGGTATAGTAATTACATCACAATCCACAATGGTCATCTTAAAAAGGCCTTAATAAAAGCATATTACTGCAAAATAAGAACTATTAGAATCATAAAGGCACATAGCATCCAGTCTCATAGTCTCAAGTTTTTGATGAAAAGACAAAGGATGGAAGGCAAGACCAATCTCTCTGCTGTTGTGAAATTAACAAGTGGACATCTTGGTAGCTCTGTGAACTACATGCGAGCAAATATCTTGTTGGAAAAAGTATCTTATTTTCTGAGGTTTGACCTTGTTTGTAAAGAGTTCTGGGAGTAGTTGAAATATTTGATGTCACAGCTAGTGAAAGCTCTCAGAGTAATAACCAGGTCTATTTTATCACGCAGGTAAAAGCTGGTTCAGGCTTCTGGTAAATGCCTATTTGGGGACATTTCAACAAGGTTTGTGACTCAAGGTTTATCCTTAAAATTTCTAGTGTAATCAGAGTTCCTGCCATTTGAAATCACACAGGTGAATGATGTTCCTCTGGGCTCTACAACACCCACATTTTATAGAACAACTTGTAAAGAAGCTGTGAAAATAGAGCATTTTGGCCACAACTCTTCCCATAACTTGAGTATATGTTTCTTCTAATTCAGAGTTGGTGGTATTCTAAATCAGTCGTGGTATACTTTCCTCAAACTTGTAGTTTTACATCATTTCCTTATGGGACTTGATTCCTTCATTTACATAGAAGCTGCCTGGTATTGTCTCCCCTTCTTCTTGACTTTCACACTTTTTCACTGATCTAAAAATCTACTCTTTCGACTGGAATTACAGTGATTTATTGGCTATCCTATGGATATATCTAAAATCTTGGAAAGACTAGAAGTAAACTAGTAAGAGCATGGACCAAAAATTGAAAAGGCCAATAAAATTTTCTATGTTCTTCTGAGTTTTATTCAGGTATTAAAACTTACAAAAGAATTTCAGCATTTCCCATACATGCCATCAAGTATGTAAGAACTGGCTTGATAATTTTCAAATCAGCCATTAGTTATTTTGATTCAGAAGTTACAGAATGTATGGCTATTACTAATAACAAACTTTCTGTGAACTGAGGTTTGAGCTAAAGAATAAAAATCTAATAAGAAAAACGTCTGATGTCTGCAATTATAAGATGAAAATACTGTATAATTGCAAAAAAATAGTATGGGTTATGAGTATGGCTTGTATTTACTAAAATGGTATATCCTTCCACTTAATGGCTGGTAGTGGAGCATTGACTGGTAGCCCTAAACAAGCTGTACAAATTAAGAGTTTGGTGATAGTATTAATTTTTAAAGAGATTTCTTCCTTAAATGGAGAAATGAGAGAATGTTGAATTATAACATATAGGGAGATTTTTCCCTTTTTAGGTATCTGGTAAGGCAGAATTAAAATCAGAGAATGAATAGATATGCATCAAAGAACACATTTTATTGACTAATCAAAGATAAGAGAACAGTGATTTTTATTTCCTATGAAGTAATTTTGTAGGCAATCCTCTCATAATACAAGCTTTATAAATAACTTCAAAGGTGATAAAAATACTTTCTTAGGCTGGCAGTGCTTGCTAAACTGCCATGAATAAAAAAGATAAGGTACTCCAAAGAGCACTAAGTAAATGGAAGGTATTATTACTGTTATCAGCCAACTTACCTGAAGAGGATGGAAGCTGATCGTAATCCTGGGATGTTCTGTTGGATTTGACATTTTCACCTGGCAATCTCCTAGCAGGAGGCAAAGGAACTTGGCCACTTGCTGGATCAAAAAAGGGATCTTAAAATTTAAAGATAATTTTTAAAATTAGAATGTTTCTGCTGGTTGATGGAAGAAAAAATTCTAGAGATTCTAGTTTTTGAAAATTATAAAACTAATTTCATGACAGATAACAATTTTTAATCTGCTAGCATATTTTCTTCCTATTTGTCAATCAATAAAATGTTTTCACATTTATTCCTAGATAATAAAGGTTACCTGACTATATATTTGTATTTTCAGGTATTATTATAAAATTGTTGATGCAGCTGTTTCTAATTTTTATTTTCTGTTCCAATCTTTCATGTACAATGAATAAATTATAGAAACTGTTGTAATAGTTATCAAAAAGGATTTTAAATTTTGCTCTATCTGAAATCAGTTAATCATTCTTAGTAGGTAGTCTGTAAAATGGACATTATATCTGTGATTTGTGAGGATTAAATGAATTTATGAATGTGAAATCCCCTGTACACATATGGTGCTTTTTAAAAAAACATTATAGGCATCCTATGTTAAAAATCATTGTTCTTAATTGGCTCACTGAATAATGAATTTAATTGTTAAAAGTTGTGATTTTTTTTTTTTACTACTTTGGCAATCAGAGAAGAAACATCTGAAATAGTGAAAAATATATACTATAGACAAATTAAAATTTACTACTTCTAATATTTATTAACTAGAACTAAAGGCAGAAAGATTTTGTCAATGCTACTATATCAAAGTGTTAGGCCCATGAACTTAACTGGTTTAAAATAGTAGTGCCTGGGTTTAAAGGCATAGAACTGATTGTTTTGGGTCACTGTTAACTTATTTAGCCACCACTTCCATCACTGGATCCTCTATTTTCCTTTCTGGTCTCACTCACTTTTATGTCTGCCAGATCTCCAAAGGTGCTACCACAGTTCTTGGAAGTCAGGGACCTTGTCTTATTTATCCTGTTTGAATTTTCTCTCCTAACACAAACACAGTACCAAGAACACTGCCTAGCAAATAGCCTGGACTAATAAATATTTACTTTTAACTACAAAAGGTAAACATAGACAGATTGATTTTTCAGAAATTCAAAATCAAGCCCATGAAGTTCACTGACAAATCCATGAAATTTGAATTGCTGACAAGGCTAAAATTGTAAATATTAAAAACCTAATTATATTTCATTGTTTTAACTTCCATTTGAGTTCATTAAGAATATATAAGAGTTTGGTTACTTAAGAAGGTAAATTCATGCTGATTTATACCAATTGTTATAGATAACGTAAAGCAAGACTTGAAGTCATTGATTATTATTTCCCTACTGGAGTACAATAATTATCCCTAGCTTTACTGGAGACTTTTTGGCCTAAGCAAGGCTACTTAAGTTGCTTTCATTAATTTCAAGATTAAAATGAGACTTAGATTTTGAGCTTTCAATATTTGAATAGCCAGGAGTTCAACCTCATTAATTTTACTGAAAAGTTTTAGTAAGATTAATCAAATTCTATGCAAGAAATGTTAAATGTTAATCTTGATGAGAGACAGTAACCAAAGGAAGCAGATATCGTAATTTCTGAACAAATTTAGAAAGTTTCCAGGATTTAAATTTATGCAATAAAGTTTAAGTTCTTGTGTAATCAAAAACATCATTGATGTAATAGGTTAGCACAGTGGTTGGCAAACCCATTAGTCACAGAGCCAAATATCAACAATATAATGATTGAAATTTCTTTTGAGAGCCAACTTTTTTAACCTTAAACTTCTTCTACCACTACTTCTTCATCCTGTCCTCCTCCATGTTCTGTGCGCACCCCCTGGTGGTCAGCACACATCATAGTGACTGATTGTTCTGTCCTTTGATCTATTTACATATTAGAGTTTTATATAGAGAGAGGCCTGGTGCACAAAATTCATGCACAGTTAGGGTCCCTAGGCCTGATATTTTGTGGAAGAGCCACAGTCAAGGGGCCAAAGAGCCACATGTGGCTCACGAGCTGCAGTTTGCCGACTATGGGGTTAAAGGAAAGATTATCTTTTATAATACATATACCTTTTTATTTCCTTTGGGGTAATTTATGGGTTTGTCAGATATGCTGTTTTCAGTTATTTTTTTATTTAAGGCTAAACATTAGATTCTAAATAAAGAGTGTCATAAATAGACTACAAAATATACAGTTGTTATGTTGTTCTGTTAAACTATTTCACTTAAAAAGTCACTAGATACATGAATAGTACCATAAATAACATAAATATAGTTTAGTCTGAATCGCCGCCATGTTCTGTCATGCTTTTATAGCACGTTGTGACGTTAGTACCGGTGCTTCAATGGAAAAAAAGACACAATTACTAGAGATACATAATTAAATGTTTCCTGATAAGGATAAATTGAAAAGCAATAACGTTCTAAAAAATAATTCTTCAAAAACTAATTTTAGCAAAATTTTATATCCACACTTAGGATTAAAACATACAAATGGAAAAATACCACAGCCAATGTACCATTATCTCTCTATATAGAAGGCTAATATGCAATGTGTCCCCACAGGCGTTCGAAAGGAAGACTAGGGGTTCTATTGATGTGTGCTGACCTCCAGGGGGCAGTGCAGAATGAAGGGAGGCCTGGCCAGCAACTGGAAGGACCTAATTAGCCCTGAACACTGGCTAGGCCTAGGGACCCTAACCATGCATGAATTTTGTGCACCAGGTCTCTCTCTCTATAAAACTCTAATATGTAAATAGATCAAAGGACAGAACAATCAGTCACTATGATGTGTGCTGACCACCAGGGGGTGCACACAGAACATAGAGGAGGACAGGATGTTGGAGCAGGTGAGCGGGGTTGCCAGATCAAGGCACTGGTCATTGTCATTGGGGAGAGCCTGTAGTGGTTACTGAAAATAATTTGCTCTCATGTGCTATGGTTCCGCACAGCGCTCGCACCCGCTTCTGGTATCTTCAGCAGGTGTGAATGGTGGCTCCTGGCCCTGACTGCCCCTGCAACTTTCTCCCTCTCCTGCTCCTGACAGGCAATCAGGAGTCATCCCCAATTGCTCCATGGCATCAACATGTGGGAGTGGTGGTGGGAGTGGGGCTGCCAGTAGACAGGGTACTGGGGGCTGTGGTGGGAGGGGCTGGCCAGGGCACAGAGGATGGGCCAAGACTCACCCTTGTGCCCACCACAGCCACATGGCCCACGGTTCCTTTCAAGCTGCATGAATTTGTGCACTGGACCCCTAGTATAGTAATAAATATTTAAGAAATGAAAAGAAACATGATGGGATTAACCTATTTTGAAGAACAAAATAGTTATGCCTGTGATTTATAGTAGGTAATGCTAAATTTAAAGTTTAATACTTATTTTAAAGATTGTTAAAAAAAAACTAAGGAAAGACTAGAAGGAAAAGGTTTGCTAATTATAAAAGAAATGGGGAAGACTTTTGGTAAAGATGGCAGAGTAGATAAACACTGTGCTCAACTCCTCCCACAACCACATCAAATTTACCAATAAACAACAACCATCACTGAAAACTACTTGAAATCTAGCTGACCAGAAATCCTACAACTAAGGATATAAAGGAGCCTTGTAGAACCTGGTATTCAAGGTGGAGATATGAAACAGGATCCCACACCCCTACTGTGGCAATTAAGAATCAGGAGGTGTATCTCAGCTGCAGAGGTGACCCCTAAGGAGCAAGGGGTCTCAGTTCTACCCTGAGCTCCCCAAACCAGCAGTACAGTGCCAGGAAGAGGAGTCTCCATAATATCAGCTGTAAAAGCCAGAAAGGGCTGCATCTAAGTGAGAGGGAAGGCTGCTGGAGAACTAAGTGCTATAGGTCTTAAAGGGCACAATCTCACTTACAAACTCACTCACTCTGGGCTCCTGTGCAGAGGTAGCATCTCAAAACCAGGGACATATGGGAAGAAACTGAATTGACTGGCTTGGGCTGGATAGGCAGGAGTGGAGACAGATCTCTCCAGAGGTGGAAGTGCTGGCGGGTGCCATTGTATTTTTGTTCAAGGCTCCCCCTACCCAGCCATTCTGGCCCAAGTGGGTGCTGAATCTGGGATCTCTATTAACCTAACACTCCATGCCCCACCCTGGTGATTCCCTGAGATCTTGTCTCATCCTACCAACATGTTCACTTGAACCTTTTCCATGATCCTCCACACAAGCAGCCTGTCTCAGCTCACACTGCAGACTTTCCTAAAAGCCACCAAATGTCCACAAAATCCAGTAAATATCTGGCCTTTGTGTGTTTTTCTGTGCTAAGATAGGCATGATCAGTGATCAATCTCAACTTGGCAATGTAGTAGATGTATCAATGAATAATGCGGATTTTTTTCATTAGATGGAATTATACATAGGTTGATATGTATGCTATTTTATTGTTTTGACAGTAAGCCTCAAAACCTCATGTCAAATTTTCTGAAGGTGTTAACATAGATATTTTTATATTTAAAACTGTCCAATTTCATGCCCCCAAAAAGAGCATTTGCAGGAAGTTTTAATTCATTACTTTATTTTGAAGAAAAGTGATGCTGAAAGTCATCCTATACTTCGGAAAGCTTATGGTGAACATGCTCTACTTCAAGATACTTGTGAACATTGATTTTAAACACTTTAAAAGTGATGATTTTGATGTGAAAGACAAAGGAAGTCCAGGTCAACTGAAAAAGTTTGAAGACCAACAATGACAAGCATTATTGGATAAAGATGCATGTCAAGCTCAAGAACAACTTGCAGAAAGATTAAATGTTAATCAGCAAACAATTTCTGATCATTGAAAAGCAATGGGAAAGATTTTAAAGGAAGGAAAATGGGTGCCACATCAACTGAATGAAAGACAAATGGAAAAATGAGAAGTTATCAGTAAAATTTTGCTTCAAAGGAATGGGATAAAGTCTTTTTTGCATTCAATTGTGACTGGAGATGAAAAGTGGATTTATTTTGAGAATCCCAAATACACAAAATTAAGGGTTGATCCATGCCAATCATCAACTTCGACTGCAAGGCCAAATTGCTTCTGGAAGAAGACAATGCTCTGCTTTTGGTGGGATTAGGAAGGTGTAGTGTATTATAAGCTTCTAACATCAGGTGAAACTATTAATACTGCTCTCTTCTGGCAACAAATAATCAATTTTAACCATGCTTTGATCGTGAAATGACCACAATGGGCCAGAAGACATAGCAAAGTAATTTTGCTTCATGATAACGCACCATCACACACATCAAAACCAGTTAAAGACACATTAGAAGATCTTGCCTGGGCCAAGACCGGTTTGGCTCAGTGGAGAGAGTGTCAGCGTGCAGACTGAAAGGTCCGGGTTCGATTCTGGTCAAGGGCATGTACCTTGGTTGCAGGCACATCCCCAGTGGGGGGTGTGCAGGAGGCAGCTGATCAATGTTTCTCTCTCATCGATGTTTCGAGCTCTCTGTCCCTCTCCCTTCCTCTCTGTAAAAAATCAATAAAATATATTAAAAAAAAAAAGTTCTTGCCTGGGATGTATTAACCTGCCCACTGTATTCACCAGACATTGCTCCTTCAGATTACCTCTTGTTGTGATAGATGGCACACACACTTTCTGAGCAGCACTTCAAAATGTACGAAGAAGTATAAAATTGTGTCTCTGAATGGTTTGTCTCAAAACAAGAAAAATTCAATTGGGACAGTATAAAAATTACCTGAAAGATGGGGAAATGTGTAGCTAGTGACAGACATTGTAGTAGATCATTGGGTTACATTGAAGATCCGTTCCTATGGTGCAACCTAACGTGATTTTCACTGTAAGTGGGAACTCACCTATGTCACTCACATGGAGTATACACACAGCAGTAATGAAGTGAAACAGTAAAAAAATTTAAAAGAAAGATAATTCTTGACCTTTACTTGTGGTAAGTAAATAATAAAACATAAAGCACACATGTACATACGTTGAAATGACAAAACTTTTTTTTTATAAATAGAGACCTAGTGCATGAAATTCATGCACAGTGTGTGTGTGTGTGTGTGTGTGTTCCTCAACCCAGCCTGTACCCTCTCCAGTCTGGGACCCCTTGAGGGATGTACGATTGCCTGTTTAGCCAGGACTGTTGGCTCCCAACCGCTAGACTACCTGCCTAATTACCCTAATCACTTCTGCCTGCCAGCCTGATCACCACCTAACAACTTCTACCTACCAGCCTTATTACCCCCTAACTGCCCTCCCCTGCCAGCCTGGTCACCCCTAACTGCCCTCTTCTGTCAGCTTGGTTACCCCTAACTGCCCTCCCCTGCCAGCCTGGTCACCCCAACTTCCTCCCAACTGCCCTCTTCTGCCAACCCAGTTTCCTCTAACTGCCCTTTCCTGCTGGCCTGATCACCCACAACTGCCCTCCCCTGGCAGCTATCTTCTGTTCATATGAGGGCAGCCATCTTGTGTTGAAATGACAGTCAATTTGCATATTACCTCTTTATTATATAGGATGGGAGATGGCGATGTAACCATGAAATGATGTCAAGTCTGACTTATCCCGAGGACTGCCTGTATTTTGTATAAAGCACTCTTGATGTTTCTTTTGAAATTATCGTGTTTTCTTTGATTACAAAATCTGCATTATTATCTGGTACACCTAGTAACTTGCATTAGGTAGCCCTAAATCTGATATAAGCAGTGGCCAGTCTTGACTTGGAATGTAGCCTCAAACATGGCACAAGTGGCAGCTGGCCTCAACCCACATCCTGGTGCCTATCAAAGGGTTCTAAGCCCAACACTAACAGCTGCCAGCCTTAGTTGTAAAATAGCCTTTCTTAGGAATCACCAAGCCCAGCACAAGTGGAAACTAACCACAGATTGTTCACTTTGTAGCTCTTACCAGATAACCTTGAACCAGGAACAAGCAGTAGGTGAACCTGACCTGCACTACAGCCCCACCCAAGAAGCTCCAGAACAGTACACACCTGGTGCTAGTATCAGAGCCCCACTAACCAGCTTTACAAATGACAAACCCAAAGGGCAGACCTGGTTGGCATTAGAGTCCCACTACAGAGAACCCTAATCTGTGGGGTCAGCCCTTGCAAAACAGCTTGTCCTCTGTAGTCAGAGCCAGCTCTCAGACACAGTCACCCTGAAGGCCAAACCTACTCACTGACATGAAAACAATAATCAAGCCTGGTTGAATGGCTCAGTTGGTTGGTATTGTCATCTCATATACCAAAAAGGCAATGTGTTCGGGGTATATACTGGAGGCAACCGATAGATGTTTAATTCTTACAGTAATGCTTCTCTTTTTTTCTCTTGATGTTTCTCACAGCAATGTTTCTTTCACCCTTTTCCTCTCTCTAAAAAAAACCCAAAACAATGAAAGGATATCCACAGGTGAAGATTAAAATAAAATAAGACAAGTAAGCAAACAAACAGTAATCAAGGCTCAACTACAATAGGAAGGTATACACAACACACATGAGAGACATCTCTGGAGGTGACCAGCGAGACTGCACCACTGGGTCCCAGAGGACAGCTATATTAGGCCACACTGCAAAGACTAGGTGATAAAGCAGATCTACCTAATACATAGAAACAAACAGGGTGTCAGCCAAAATGAGGATTCAAAGAAACATGTCTCAAAAAACTAGAAAATGAACTAAATGAAATGGACAAGTGATCTACGAGAATTCAAAACACTGGTTGTAAGGATGCTCAATAAATGTAGATGAAGCATACATGAACTTAGAACATCAACAGTGAGGTAGGAAAGGTAAAAATGGGATAGAAAACAAAACAAAAAAATGAGTCAGAAATGAAGAATGCAACAACTGAAATGAGATTAGCTAGAATCAGCAACAGATCAGATGAAGCAGAAGCTCAAGTCTGCCATCTGGAAGACAAGGGAGTTAAAAACACCCAATTAGAACAGCAAAAGAAAAAGAATTAAAAAAAAATGAGGATGGTTTAAGCGACCTCTGGGATAACATCAGTTATAACAATATTTGCATCAAAGGTACTACAAGAGAAAGAGCAAGGGATTTAATACTATTTGAATAAATAACAACCAAATCCTCCCTAACCTAACAATGGAAACAGATGTATATGTCCAGGAAGTAGACAGAGCCCCAAACAGATGAAGCCAAAGAGGCCCACACTAGGACACATAATTAAAATCCCAAAGGTTAAAGACACAGAAAAAATCTCAAGCAGTTAGTTATGTAAAGGGAGCTCTATTAGGCAATCAGCTATTTTTCAATAGAAACTTGGTAGGCCAGAGGAAATAGCATGAAATATTCAAAAGGATGAAAAACAAGGACCTACAAACAAGATTGCTCTATACAGCTAAGCTTTCATTTAGAATCAAAGGAGCAATAAAGAGTTTCCCTGATAAGAAAAAATGAAAGGAGTTTATCTCCACTAATTCCATGTTATAAGAAATGTTAAGTGACTTATTTAATTTGAAAGAAAAGATAAAGAAATACAAGTAAGAAAATACAGGAAAGAAAAAAAAAGATCTCATTGACAAAGGCAAACATCTAGGAAAAGCTGTGGATCATCGAACTATAAAGCTTGTACAAGCATTAATACTTTGTACTCCATAAGCATCTATAGGCACAATTCAATTCAAAATAATGTGGAATGTGGGGATGGTTTCCATTTTGGATGCATGGCAGTTAACTGGTTAAAGACAAAAGTTAGAAGATTATGTGTTATTACAACAACAAATTAAGGGATAAACATATGCACAAAAGAAGGACAAAATATAAGCATGTAGGGATGAGTAAAAATGATAGTGATTTTAAAATGCATTCAAATTGAAACAATCATAAACTTACAATAAAATGCTATAAACAGCTTGTATATATGAAGCACATAGTAACTACAAACCAAAATTCTATAAGATATGTACAAGAAATAAAGAAAAAAGAATCCAAATACAATACTATAGAAAGTCATCAACATACAAGAAAGAAGAGCAAGGAAATAAGAAAGGAATAGAGAAAACTATAAAACAGAAAATAATAAAGTAGAAGTATCTAAATAACTATCAATAATTAATTTAAATGTAAATGGCCTAAATAATCCAATCAAAAGACCCACCATGGGTGAAGGGATACTATAACAAGATCCATACATATATTGCCTACAAGGGACCCACTTCAGATTGAAAGACAAACAGACTAAAAGTAAAGGGATGAAAAGAATATTTCATTCAATTGGAAATCAAACAAAGTTGGGGTAGGAATACTTATATCAGACAAAATAAACTTTAAAATAAGGGCTGTACCAAGGGGAATAATAGAACATTCCATAATGTTAAAGGGATCAGTCGAAACTGGTTTGGCTCAGTGGATAGAGCATTGGCCTATGGACTGAAAGGACCCAGATTCGATTCTGGTCAAGGGCATGTACCTTGATTGTGGGCACATCCTCATAGGGGTTGTGCAGGAGGCAGCTAATCGATGTCTCTCTCTCATCGATGTTTCCAACTCTTTATCCCTCTCCCTTCCTCTCTGTAAAAAAAAAAAAATCAATAAAATATATTTTAAAAAATGATAAAGGGATCAAGTCAACAAGAAAGTGTAACTCTTGTGAACATCTACACATGTAACACAGTTGCATCTAAATATATTAAATAAATATAAAGGACATAAAAGAAGAGATAAACAGAAATACAACAATAATAAAACAATTTAACATCCTATTGATATCAATGGATAGATCATCTAGACAGAAAATTTACAAGGAAATAATTGCCTTAAATGACACTTCATACTACAGAACTAAATTGATATTTTTAGGACACTTTCCCAAAAGTATAAGAACGTACATTCTTTTTAAGTACATGTAGAATATTTTCTAGGATAGATCAAATAGTAGGCCACAAAATAAATTCTAATAAACTGAAAAAAGACTGAAGTCCAATGAAGCATCTTCTATCACAGTGGTATGAAACTAGGAATCAATTATAAGAAAATTAAAAAACACACAAAAAATGTGGAAGATGAATAACATGCTACTAAACAACAAATCCTAACATTTAACTTAGCATACTACTTAACAGTGAGATCAAGAAAGAAATCAAGACATCTGGAGACAAATAAAAATGAAAACACAATGACCCCAAAATCTATGGAAAACAGCCAAAGAAATTCTAAGAAGGAGATGTATAGTAATACAGGCCTACCTCAAGAAACATGAACAATCTCAAATCATCTAACATTACACCTAATGAAACTAGAAAAAGATGAATAAAGCCCAAAAAAGAGAAGGAAGGAAATAACAAAGATCAGAGTGGAAACAATAGAAATGAGTCTAAAAAGACAATATAAAGAGGTTCTTTGAAAAGACTAATAAAATTGATAAAATTTTAACCAGACTAAGAAAAAAAGAATTGAAAGAGGGGAGGCAACAACAGGCACCACAGAAATACAAATGATATAAGAAAATTATAGGCCCAGTGCATGAATTCATGCACCAGTAGGGGGTCCCTTAGCCTGGCTTGCGCAGGATTGGGCCAAAACTGTCTCTCCCAACACCCCCCAAGGGGTCCCGCAATGCCAGAGGATGCAGGACAAGCTGAGGGATCCCACCAGTTGGCCAGTAGGGAAAGGACTATGGGAGGGCTCCAGAGCATGTCTGGCCCATCTTGCTCAGTTCCAATCAGCCAGACCCCAGCAGCAAGCTAACCTACCAGTTGGAGTGTCTGCTTCCTGGTGGTCAGTGCACATCATAGCAAGTAGTTGAGTGGCCTTAGCATATCATTAGCATATTATGCTTTGATTGATTGAACAGACCACTGGATGAATGGACACTTAGCATATTAGGCTTTTATTATATAGGCTAGGTAGGATACTACAAACAATTATAGTCCAAGAAAATGGACAACATGGAAGAACCAAATTCCTAGAAACATTCAATCCTCTGAGACAGAATCAAGAAGACAGAAAATATATGCAGACAGTTATCTACTATGAAATCAAAGCAGTAACCTAAAAACTTCCTAGAGTCAAAAAACCTGAATGACTTGTCAGCTTCATAGCATAAGCTCCCTTGGTAGCCACATCATGATACCACTTTATAAAGGTCACAGTTAAGTCCCCATGAATACTTTTCAGTTCTGTTACTAATAATTACTTAAAAGTAAAAACAGTAACAAAACAAAAAATTATCATTGTTATAACAATGTAATTTACCAAAATATGTTTTTGAATGAAATTATGCCAAAATATATGTAGTAGCATCTTTAAAACTTGCTAAAAAAAAATTCTGCACTCAGAATCAGAGACAAAGTCTAAATTTTGTCCCCACCATTACAATTAGCCCAATCATGGAGCCCTCTGGTTCTCAGGGATGCCTTGGTAACACAAGGGTGTTATCTGGACTGCAATGATGTCTACAGCACCATTTCTCCATTCTATTCTTCCTATTGCTTTTGCCATTTTTGTAATCCTTTTGCAGTTAGATCAACCAATTGACAAATAAACCTACTCAACTGCTATTTTCCCTCTCAGGGATTTTTTTTTTTTTTTTTTTGCTGAGGAGATAGAAACCAATGAATTACTAATTTGACAGTATGACCTTAGAAATATTTTTGCTTTAAGTGAAATGTTTATCTCCTACCTGAAGGAAGAAGGAAAAGGTCTTGTCCTGAGGATGGCCGGCTACTGGAACCAGGAGGTTTTGAATGTTCAATGAGACTATGCCTTGCAGGAGGTGGAGGAGGTGGGAGGGAAGGGGGGAGGGCATCAAAAGCACCTTCACCTACATTTAAAAAAAGGTTAGTATCAACAGCAGAACTTCATTAGTCAAAACACAGTATAAGGCCAAAGTAATTATTGATTTTCTTTTGTTGCTTATAAAGAACTTCACCTAGTGTTTATTCAGCTGCTCACCAACTCTGATAATGGGAGTTAAATATTTTGAGGCCCATGGAAACAGCAAACCAGACACACAAACACATACGTGTGTGCAAACTTTTCCTATTTCCCAGGTCTTTCTATTAAAAAGCAGCACTGCAGATTATGAAACAGCTTACTATTCACCTGTGAATTTTATAATCTTAAGACACTAGAATTTTGAACTAAAAATTGTGTCACACCATGAAAACAGAACTTTTTGTGTAACAGCCTCTAATTAGAAAATCACACTTTGCACAAAGATTTAATGTCACATAATAGGTTATCTTTTAAACTTTATCCTACTAGGTTGTAAGGCTCCATGTATTTCATTATCAAAATATACAGCAAATGGCCACCTACAGGAGACAAATATATTTTTCTATTACAATATATTTCTAAAGACAAACAATTAAATACTACCTTGTTTGGTCACAAAACTAATTACTCATATTTGTATATTTTCCAATTTTAGCAACTATAGAACACTGTAGAATGCTTTTGTCTATTTCCTCCCTGCCACATGTACTATGCACATTTTCCCTTATAATGATTATTTAAAAAAATTAACTTGCAAAATATGTAAGCAATCTCAAATGCTCTGCAAATGAAACAGTGTATAAATAAATAGCTACATACTCCAGTAACAAAAACTCACACATATTTAAATTTACTGACAAACAAAACAGTATATGTAAAGAAAATAGTTTTACGATTCATGCAGCTTACTTTGCAAAAAATACTGAAGGTATTTTCTCTAATGATCAAAAATAATTTTCTAACTTAAAACATGTGAAGGTATAGGAGAGATATCATTCCAACCTTAAGCTATCTGCTAAATTATCTTATTCATTCAAGTACTTTTTCAGCCGTGTCGGGCACCATGCCAGGCACATAGGTAACGTGAAGATGTAAATCATAAGGATCCTACCCAAAGAGCTTAGAGTCCATAAGGAGATCTAAGAAAAGTTCACTAATGACTCAATATGAAAGTTCCATAGGTCCCTCATTTTAAGAGGGAAGAGAAATGAAGAAATTAGCATTAAGCAAGGTGTTACCAAGAATAAGAAGGTCTGGGCTATCACTGGCTCAAAAATATTTGTCAAATGGGAAGATGGTGTCTTTCAGAGTAAACAGTGTGAATAAAGCATGAGATGTACAGAGAAAAGTGGTGTTATAAATATAGGTTGGAGCATTTGTCTGTAATGCCCAATATAGTAGTTACCATGCACATGTAGCTATTTAGTTTAAATTTCACCAAAATTTAGTTCCACTGTCACATGTGTGAATATATAGACTCTTACATCACCACATGAACTTCTATTGGACAGTGATTACCTAGATCCTGTAGACTTGGGGGTAATAGGTCAAACATCATTGTACAGGAAGTATAAGGGAGAAAAATACCATGTAAAGAAGTTAGAAGACTTGCTGCTCATGTAGATGAGAATAAAGCACTGAACTACTGAAAGGACAAGAGAGGTTTTAGGTGTAAAATAAAAAGAACAAGAGAGTAAAAGACACTGCAATAGTGTAACTGGAAACACTGGTTGATGGTGTTTGAGGAAAAAAATAAAAAGGTTTACGTCACATTTCTGGTAGTCTAATAATTCAGAGAAGCTTAAAAATAGACCTTCATTATACATTATTTTACATTACAGTGACCCGTTATTGTAAAGCCTTAATGTGTGTGCAGGTTCTAGTTGACTTTCTCTAAAAATAGGGCAAGAAAATTCCAACCTAGACTCAAGGAATTAACACAGGCAGCCAACTTTAGCATCCATACACACCTGTGTATCTCCACACAGGTACATACACCGAACACAAAGTATGCTTTTTCATCTTAAAATTTGAAATGAAAATTTAGATTCATTGGATTTTTTTTTATAATTCTTTGCAATGGTGATAATTTATTCTCAGGTCTCTACAATAAAATATATAATTTTCCATAATGTAACTAAGTGGGACCGGGTCATCTTATGCTAAAAGAAAGAGTACACATTCATTAAATACTGTAAAGAAAATTTCAGATACTCTCATATATTTTTTTGTAGACTACATTTAGCACATGAAGATATAACTTGATAAAAGTCTGAAGACCAGCTATTGACACCATTGCTTCAATCCTCTGAATGGAATAATGGTTAAGTGAACTTGAGAGCACCATCACCTGAAGAATCCATTCTAATTCAGGCAGATTCAGAACCTAGTGAGTCTACATTACATGAAACTCTTGAAACTCTGATTTCTGATAATTCAGATACTGAAAGAAGATGCAGGATGGCTTGTTTAAAAATTTTTTAAAAAGGTTTCAACCTAATGGAGGGATGAGAAGATCATAATCAGAGGGCGTCCTGTTGAGTGAAGAACCATGCTTTGGATTGTCCCGAGTTGGAGGCCTGGCAGGTGGTAATGGCACTGGATCAGAGGCTGAATCAAAAACATCTCCTAGAGGATAACACAAAATCTTAATGTATTTTCAGTTCAACATTGGTATGGACTTTTGCCTTTAAATTCTGACCATTAAGATGTAGATACAAAGAAAATACGTATTATACATACCCTTTATATATATGCCTAACTCAGGGATGTTTGATTTCTTCATCTCTGAAGATGTACCATGTGTTCCATTCAATATACAATGACCATTATCATAAGACCTATGGCAGAAATCAGAGGATAAATATCATAAGGATAATTATTTTCAATTTAAAAGCACTTGGGAGGATAATGGGAACTAGCAACCCAGCTCATATAATAAAGTTTGAAAATAAATATAATTAAATTGCTTTTCTGGGAAAAGTACAAGTAATATTATCTAGATACTCTTACTCAAATATTTTTACAAAGTAGAAATAAATATCCCATTGAACACAAATTACCTTTTTTAAGTGAATTACAATAGTCACAAAAAGTGTACTTGAAACACATCTTTGAAATTAACATATTGCTTTGAAAGAGTTCATTAATTGTCAAGTTTTTGAAGAAAAAATGTGATAAAGCAAAGAAATACGTTATTTAACATTATATTTTTATTTCTATAATTTGAGCTGTCTTTATAACAAACTAGAGCCCATCAAAGATGGAGAACTATATTAAATGATCAGCAAATGCATAAAATTCTAATGGGCAGCCTGGCTGGTGTGCTCAGTGATTCAGTGTCTGACCATGAAACAGGAGGTCATGGATCGATTCCCAGTCAGGACACATGCCCGGGGTGTGGGCTCGATTCCCAGTAGGAGGAGTGCAGGAGGTGGCTGATTAATGTTTCTCTCATCTATGTGTATCTCTCTATACATCTTCCTTCCTCTCTCCAAAAATAAATAAATAAATAAATAAATAAATAAATAAACAAACAAACAAAAAACAACATATTAAAAAAGTGATTAAAAATCTGATAGGCATATTCAAAGATCTAGACTCTATAGTATAATTTCACTGCTGTCACAAACAAAACATTGACAGTTCTGACAAATTACAAAAATGATTTTAGCAAAAGTCTTGGGTATACAACAAATATTTTGATCTAGGTGTCTATAAGAATAACACTAAAAATTATTTTTCCTGTTGAAATCATATTTTGAAGACAATGGGTAAAATTGGGGCATGGGAAGACAGCAACATGAAGAGAAGAAATAGACCATGTGTTGTCTTCAGAATATAGCTGTGTAACATTGAACTCTCTGTTAATCAACTTCTGCTCACAAAGAGCTATATAGAAAGCAGAGTTTATATTTTACTTTTCTCTAATTTACTCTGAATTCTTGGGGCAAAATAGAATTGCATACATAATAGAGGATATAGTGGATATTTAAATAGTTATTGTAAGAGTGCTTCATTTGTAATTCATTTCCATTCTCTCAGCCACGTCTCTTCAAGGTGTTTCATTTAAAAATAGTTGGCATGTATTGAATTTTCATAATAATGATGGATTTTTACTGAAACTGAATTGAATTATTTATCTACTGTTTAACTTCTTCCATATATTGACAATTTGGTTCTTTTGATGTTCCAGAGTAAGGGGGAACAAAGCAGAAAAAACTGTTTATGCTTAAAAGAGTGTTTCGTGGAAGACATAAGAAGATACACAACCATCAGCTTTCAAGAACAAGTTAGATAAAAAATGCACTCCAATTAATTTTAGGGATTATCAACATTTATCACTTCTCTATAACAGTACAAAGATGGTAATGGTGGATGTAATTCAATTTTATTTTCTAGATTTGGGAGGCCTGCCATCAAATAGCTCGTTCAATATGATATGACAATTAAAATTTAAAGTATTAAAATTATACCCCTCACTTCTCCAGCAATGAAAAATAATGATACCGTGTAGACAGAAATATTTCATCTTATTTCAGTTTTTAAAAATTATTACACATTTGTAAGAGTCAAAGGAATTGAAAATTGTAATTTGTCTTTGACGTAAAGGAATAACTTTTTTCTTTATAAGAGTAGTAGACATTCGGTTCTCCTGATAAAATAAATTGCCTCTCAGTTATTTCTCTGTCTTCTCAATGATACTATTTTAGCAGCAAATGTCTTAAATACCAGCAATTAGCAAGAAATACTTTGGTTCTTGCTTTGAAATATGAAGCCCTGGACTTCAGAATGTTAATAATCCCAGTTAATAACTTGGCAGAGTGTTGATAATTCCAACCAGGATCACTCATTAAGACAGATCTGGTTATAATGAAGAGTTGCTTTTCCTTTCCAAGCTTTGCATTTTCTGTCTCAGTACAATACTCAGAGAAAGACATTAAGAATATTTTTAGATTTCTCATCTGAAAAGGGAAAGCTGCACACATAAAATGCTTTCTGTTGATTGACTAGACCTCAAAAGGAAACAGTACACTAAATAATGACGGCATAGAAAATTAAAGTGTTCAAGGGCTCTCCTATCTCTCAATCAAGAGACACTGGCAGGCAGAAGGCTGGAACAGCAGCAGTGGAACCCTAGTTTATGTTCCCAGCACAGCTCCAGGGACATTATTACACAAAGAAAACTGAGGCTTAGAAAGTAAGTTTTGAAGCTGAGATTTCACTTATTGAGTACCTCATATATGTCAGACTTAAAAAAAAATAATAATGTATTATGGTTTACTAATTCAATTAAAAAAGAAGTTAATATTTCATATACAACACCCATTTTTAATAACTCATATACTTTAATGGGGCTGCTACTTCAAAGGTCAAGGATGTCTTTTTTAGTATAGTGAGAATAAACAACTGACAAGAAAAAACACTATTCCTTACATTCTTATTGATCCAAGCAAAAGAAAGATAGATAGTACCTGATAAAAAGCAGTTAAGAGAAAAAGTTTTTTTTTCTTTTTCTTCAAGATCTGAATAGAAGGAGGTAGCATATCAAGATGGGAAATGTACAGAAATTACACTACTCTTTACATCATGAAGAAAAATTCTAAGGATGGTTGGCGTAATACCTTAGTTTCTAAGCACAAATTCTTCATCATGAGGTATGTACTTAGAACTTATAAAAATGGACTGAAATTAGCTCATGGAAAATTCATGAATTAATCACTATAGGTAACCATCAACAAATTTTGATCAGAGTACGATTTGTTTTTAGGGAGGGAGAGAGGGGCAAAAGAATGTTCCATTAGACTTACTGGTCAACTAAATTAGTCAAAAGACTTGCTGAAAAATTTATATCTTTTAGTTTTTTTCTGAAAGTAATTCAGAAAACAGTACATAGGAAGAAGAGGCTTTGAGCAAGAAAGCAAGGATTTTTATAAATAGATATGATTTAACTGCTTAAAAATGAACATCACAAATGATAATGTGTATGCAGATATGAGGATATCGAAAAGGTGCCCATAATCTTACCTAAGAGGAGGTTTTACATTATGACAATGAGATGGCTGTGAATTCAAGGAAACAGGATGGGATGAAGGAATCTTATACTCATCATCATCTTCCTCTACGGGGTCTCTTGTTTTCTCTGAAAGACAATTTGCTAAAGGACCAGTACACCTACCAGAGGGGAAAAAAAAATCCAGGCTAGTATAAGCATAATAATTTAGAACAAGTAAGTCTGATGTGACATAATCAAATTAAAGAAGCTATTTTGTCATATATATTCATTTTTCAGTAGTGGGTAATAACAGAAGGGTTGATCTTATGCTAAATACAAAGAAAAGAATTTTCAATCTTTTGTTAAAACTCTACTTATGAAATAAAATAATTGTTATACTTATAATTTTAAATGGCACAGGAAGAAAAACTAGTAAGCTGTCAAATAAAATGATCTTGGAATTGTAAGAAACAATGCATCAAATTATTCAAAGCAAAGCTACTAAAATATTAACATTTTGTTACAATTTAACTAACATCAGTAAATATATATATGTATATATATATATATATACATATATATATATATGCATGGAAACTTTATACTAGTATATTAATGAAGTTCTTTTAGAAAGGTCAAACTTTCTGTCTTTAGTAAATATTACTCATAATTGAAAAAAAAATCCAGCTTAATTAAACGAAACAATTCTTCCTCCTGTAAAGTCACAGTTTAAATTATTTTTCCCAAATACAACCAATAAATAAAAATGACCAAAACAATTAGAAGTAGATAATGAGAAAACTAATTAAGTTGTTGAGGTATAGTACATTATTTTTCTGGCTTAAATGAAAAAGAATAAAAATAAGTAAGATGATCACCTAATACATGTTCAAACATTTTATTCATACATGAAAGTAAATAAATTAAACAAAACCAAGCAAAGAAAAACCTTCTGTTTTCAGTTTTTGTTACTGGAGTTTAACTCTTGCTGATGCAAGAGAGAAATACCAAATTAGAAATGCATGAACCTATCCTGATCAACTTTAGGACAACCAACCAATTTCCAAGATAGTGGAAATACATACGGAGCCAAAAATTTTTGTTAATCATCATGAACTTCATGTCAAATCTATTTCATTAAAACATAAAAACAAAATATCTTTGTGACTGCAATTTTGAAGCACCTTCTGTAGAGGGAGCAAGAGTCCTTTGGTATGTTCGCCATTAAGTAAGCCTGAAATAACTTCATTTTGATCTTTTCACTAGTTAGAATGAAAACAATTTTTAGATCTTTCTTTGTATCCATTATAAGATGCTCTGAAAACCTGAAGGGTTTCAAGTTTTAATCATAACTGAGTTTATAGGATGTTCAGAAATGAACAAAAAATTGCTTATAAGGTTTTTCAAAAGTATATTGAAAAATATGGGCGTCTTTGGAAACTTTTTCAATATCAATTTTGAATTCTTGTTTGAGCAACCTTAAAATTCAAATGACAGTTCATGGTGGGATAAAAGTACACTGATGCAGTGACCAAGTCCACTGAGTGCCCAGAGAACACGCTAATAACCTTATTAATAAACTAAGGATTACCCCTTACAGGGTGTAACCTTGGGAGATGTACATTCCAAATGAAGGCCAGTGAGAATATGGACTGCAAAGTTTTGGCTTGATTAGAGCAGGGATTTCAAACACAACCTTTCCACAAACTCTTATAAACCTGGATATATCAATTTAGCTAACTTGAGAACCAAAGTAGTTGGTTCTATTAGCAAATGAAATGAGAAAAATATATACAATTATTATGTCCAAATACTTTCATTCATTATGAATCTTTTTTTTCATATGCAATTCAAATATATACTGTGTAAAAGAATAAGACCTATTGACCAAATATTCAACAGTCATATCAATATCAGGAAGTTCTATCTGCCTGATGCAGGTGACTTCCAGAGATTAAGTTTTTAAAGGAGCAATGCATTATCAGACTAGAACAGACAATTTTGAAATCAAATCTGTTGCAGCTGTTTCTGTATTTTCTCTTCACCTTTCTTTTTCTTTCCTGCAAAGCAACTGAGAGAATATTTCTGAAGGAAATGAAAATCAAAGGAGGGAAAGCGAGTCACTTGACTGAGAAGGGGTCATTAGAGGAAATCTCTGTACCTTCTCCTCAGTTTCTCTCCCCACACCCTTCTCACTCCTTTCCCCCTAAAAATTGTCAGTCCACTCCCTTTCTATGCCCCTGATTCTATTATATTCACCAGTTGATTCTGTTCATTAGGTTTTTTTATTCACTTGTTGATAGATATTTGTTGTTCATAATTTTTCTCTTTACCTTTTTCTTCTTCCTCTTCTTAAAGAGTACCTTTCAGCATTTCATATAATACTGGTTTGGTGGTGGTGAACTCCTTTAGCTTTTTCTTACCTCTGAAGCTCTTTATCTGATTTCCAATTCTGAATGATAGCTTTGCTGGGTAGGGTAATATTGGTTGTAGGTTCTTGCTTTTCATCACTTTGAATATTTCTTGCCACTCCCGTCTGGCCTACATAGTTTCTGTTGAGAAATCAACTGACATTCGTATGGGTGTTCCCTTGTAGGTAATGAACTGTTTTTCTCTTGCTGCTTTTAATATTCTCTGTCTTTTGCTCTTGGCATTTTAATTATGATGTGTCTTAGTGTGGTCTCTTTGGATTCCTTTTGTTTGGGGTTCTGTGTGCTTCCTGAACTTGGAAGTCTATTTCTTTCACCAGGTGGGGGAAGTTTTCAGTCATTATTTCTTCAAATAGGTTTTCAGTGTCTTGCTCTCTCTTCTTCTGGCACCCCCACAATTCTGATGTTGGTATGCTTGAAGTTGTCACAGAGGCTCCTTACACTATCTTCCAATTTTTGGATTCTTTTTGCTTTTTGCTTTTCTAGTTGAGTGTTTTCTGCTTCTTTATATTTCAAATTTTTGACTTGATTCTTGCCTTCCTCTAGTCTGCTGTTAAGTTTCTGTATAATATTTTTTTTTCAGTGTATGTTTACTTTCTAGTTGGTCCTTTTTCATCTCCTCATGGGTCTCACTAAATTTATGCATTTTTTTCTAGGAAATTATTTAAAAAACCTTATAACCGTGGTTTTGAACTCTATCTATATCCAATCATTTGTTTTCCTCCATTTCTTTTGTTTGTGATCTGTTTCTTTGTCTCCACATTTTCGCTGCTTCCCTTAGTTGGTAGAGTAGCTGTGTGAGCTACTGAGCTATGGCCCAGTAGCTCTGCCTCCCTAGTTACCTGAGGTGGACTCTCTTGGTGCACCCCTTTGTGGACTGTGCGTACAGCCTTGTTGTAGTTCACTCTTGATTGTTGTTGGTATCACTAGGGGGAACTGACCAACAACAATCAAGACTGAACTACAGCAAGGCTGTACGCACAGTCCACAAAGGGGTGCACCAAGAGAGCCTACCTCAGGTAAGTAGGGAGGCAGAGCTACTGGGCCATATAGGACACCTAACTAATTGGTTGTGAGGATCAGCTGTGTCTATGCCAGAAGAACTTATGTGCTGGAGTCAGCCTTATGATACAAGACTTGCAAAATTTCAAAAACCTTTGTGTTCATCTTGGGTGGAGTCTCAGGGCGGGGCAGATAGCTTTGGCTTCCCATTAGCCCTGCCCTATCAGGCCCCTGGGTCTCAGTGTCCCTCGATAATTGCTGTAGCCCTCTCTGTGTGCACGTGCTCGTGTCTCCAGACCTCTGCCTTTCGCGGATCCCCTGAGTTTCTGTGTGCTTCAGGGACCAGTATGAGTCTGGATCTCCAGCATCTAACCCGAAACTGGGGTTCAGTACATTCGAAAGTGGAGTTCAGCGCAGTTGTGAGGTTCAGTCTTCCTCCCACTAGAGAAAGCCAGTGGCACAATCAGCAGTCAGTCCTCTCTGTGTGCACTAGTTGTGTACACCTCCAGACCTCTGCTTTTCACAGCTCCCGAGTTTCCGTGCACTCCTCCCTTTTCCGCACAGTCCAGACTCCACCCATATGAGTCTCACCTGGAACTGGGGTTCAGTGCAATTAGGAGTTTCAGTCTCCCTCCCACTAGAGGAAGCCATCCAGGCCCTCCATGTCCTTCCTCTCCATGTGCATGTCTTCGTACCTCAGCTTTTTGCAGCTCCTCTGAGTCTCTATGAGCCTCTCTCTTTCCTTCTAGTTGTAGAATTTCCACTCAGCCAGCTTTCCTGTGGTTCTGGATGATGATCATTTTGTCTTTTAGCTGTAGTTTTGAAATTGTTGTGCAAGGCAGCATTTTAGGTGTTCACCTTAGCCGCCCTCTATGTTTCCCCCCTCTCCTCAGTTTAGTTTTGGAACTAAAACTGCTCTAAAAAATAAGGTCTTAATTAAAAATATAATGGAAAAGGAAGGTACAATGAGATAAACAAGTTGTATACAAAATACCAGAAGAGAAATCTTGATTCATGCAAACTATTACAATACATATAATTATATGTGTGTGGGAATTTTTTTCCTCTTCACAAACTCATTCAAGAAGCAGGTTCAATTTATGTTGCAACTAAATAAATGGTAAAATAATTAGTTTAAGAATTTTCATTAGCAATCATGTATGTTTACTTTTGGCAGTGGAGAAAATATCTAACTTTGGGGCATGTGTGCTAGGTGTCCTATATGGCACACTACTATGTCCTATGGACCCTACCTGTGCACTGCAGCGTCTAACCGGCTGGATCCAAGTCAATTGGCTCCCCCAACCTCCTGCAGCCCCTCACCTCCCTGGCCCCGCCCCACCTCCAGTTGCCCTCAGTGATTTAGTGTAAGGGAAATTTTTAGGATACCATTTAAATAAATTGAAGCAAATTCTACTTGGCTGGTTCCAAGTTAAAGATGCCAAGTGAACCATCCACTTACACCTACTGCTTCACTTTCTTTATATTATCATCACACATTGATGGAGTGTTCTACACTGTGACTGCCATTATTGAGCTAATAAACTGGTAATGCACAGGACACATACTCTCAAAGATGTACAGCCATCCTCACCACAACCTTGTAAAATTCATTGTGTGCTTGTTATTTGAGCCGTCACTGTATACATCCACTTTCTTCATGTACACATTTAAAACAAAAAAATATGTAATCTAACGATATTCTTAGTGATTTTTATATTTTGAAACTGAAGGCTCATAGGTGCATTCCTTGTAAGCATGTCAAAGTCGCGGCTGGCGGACTGTGACTTTGACATGCTTGCTACAGCATACTATATTCCTGGTGTGAGGCATAAAGGGTAGGTAAGAGTAGGTGTACAGCTGTGATTCCATGAAACACAGAGGTTATTCTTGCATTATTATTCATTTATTGTTGTATTATTTTCCATACGAACAAAATGTGAACCTACATTTGCCCCACCCTATATAATCGGGGGGTGCCTTCTACAGATCCCATTGTATTTACCTATATAACATACTTTAGACATCACCCTAGCAAGTTCTTTCCTTCTCTTCATTTGAGCAATTCTATTTTATTGAATTTATTGGGGTGATATCTATAATAATAAAAGCATAATATGCAAATCAACCTAATGGTCAAATAGGAGAACTACTGTCTAGGTGATATCAGTGGACAAGCATAATTAAATACACACGCACTGGCTAGCCAAGGCGGGTGAGATGTAGTTGGTCCGGGGGGCCCACCACTGCCCCATGATTGCCTCAGGAAAGTAGGCCCAGGCCACCAGCCAGCAATGCTGTGATGGGGGGCGGGGCAAGTCAGCAATCGCTGGGGGAGGCCCAGGCCAGCTAAGCAATTGCACCCTACTTCTGTCACCCACAGAGGGAAGTGACCAGTGGTGGGCGGGAAGGGTGCTGCCACACATATGGCGGTGGTGGGGGTAGGGCCAGCTGCCAGCAGTGGGTGAAGGAAAGCCCTGATAGGCCCTGACCGTGGGCCAGGCCTATGGACCCTACCTGTGCACTGCGGGGTCCAACCGGCTGAATCCCAGTCAATTGGCTCCCCCAAACTCCTGTAGCCCCTCCCCCCAGACTGCCCCACCTCCATTTGCCCCTCCCACTCCTAACCCTGACAGGAGAAAGTCCAATTCCTCATGGACTTGAAGTATTGGTTAACTTTCTGCCAGCACTCTGACAGCACTGAATCCTGTTCACTTGCACCCTGGACCCTGACAGGAGGAAGGAGGGAGCCTGATTCCTCACAGTCCCTACCGGAGGTTGGCGTTGGCAACAGAATATGTCTTAAGACCAATTATTGACACAATGTACCTTTGAAGCTTAAAGAAGCTGGCTTGTTGACAGAATGTATCTGAAGACCGACTACTGGCACCAGGCCTCTAGTTGATTATAAAATTATACAGGTTTCAGTTGAATAATTCTTAATACCTCAGTTAGTCCACCCACTTTTTCAGAAAGAAAGCAAAGTAGAAACATCCATCTTGACTTTCTATACACGAACCTCCTGTGACATTGCCTTTGACATAAACATGTCTTTTATATTGTGTGTATTTAGTTATGCTTGTCCACTGATACCACATTTTTTATATATTCACCTAGGTCTCTCTTCTATTTCTGTCTTGAATTGCAAAATACTTAAGGTCAGACCCTGAATCAACAAAGGCCTGCCATGGTATGTGTCCAGGGGAATGCCCACAAGCTTTTAGAGGAAAATAATGACTGGTTATCAGAGGAATACATGACAAAGCTGCTAATGGAAAAGAAAAAACAAACAAACATTTTTAGGATCTTTTCATAATCTAGAAAAGCATTTTAAGTATAATATGTTATTTTTCTGGTTTTAAACATGTCAGAATCTTTATTTAAGAATATATGAAGACAAGGCATTTACAAATATTTTATTAAAACTGAATCTTTAGAGCCTGCAATGCAAACTGGTCCATATTTTTTGTAACTATCCAAATTCTAACAGGAAATATCTAACTCAGAGAAATAAGAACCTAGTGAAGTGAAAACACGAACTATAGTTGACTTTGAAATGGCTACACATGTGCCAAATGTAAATCATTTCCCTGATATATCAGAGCAAGGCTTAAAATATACGTATTAATTTTGAGAGTTCTTTCATCATCAAGGAAAGTTAGTGTGGCATCTTATTAGGTTTCACATGCTTAAATTATATTCATTTTCATTGACTTGTTTTTAAATTGGAGAAACAAATTTCAAGTTATATTTTTAAATTAACTTATTCAGGACCAACATTACTTCTAATGCTTTTAGGGTATGCTTTAGCAATAAAAAAATAAATGTTGAGGAAACTTGCACTTTTCTTGATACTCTAATTTTCCAATATATATTAAAGACTTCAAGATGATATTTAAAATGGCATTACTTACAATAGCAAAAAAAATGAAAATGACCCAAATGTTCCTCAGTGGAGGTGTGCTTTACAATGGAATGCTTACTCTGAGCAATAAAAGGGACAGACTATTGACATTTATGACAACATGGTAAAATCTCAAATGCATTATGCTCCCTAGAAAGAAACCAGACTCAAAGGCTACATACTGTATGATTCTATTTATATGACCTTCTGGGTAAAAGAAAACTATATGGAAATGAATCAGACTAGTAATTTCCATGGGTTTTCAATGAGATGAGAAATTCACACAAGACATGGAGGGATGTTTATTGAATAATGAATAGTCCTTCATTATGGTGGTTGTTACATGACTATGCATTTGTTAAAAGTCACAAAACTGTACATTAAACATTAAGGCTTTTTAAAAAAATATATTTTATTGATTTTTTACAGAGAGGAAGAGAGAGGGACAGAGAGTTAGAAACATCGATGAGAGAGAGACATCTATCAACTGCCTCCTGCATGCCCACCACTGAGGATGTGCCCGCAACCAAGGTACATGCCCTTAACCAGAATCGAACCTGGGATCCTTCAGTCTGCCAAACCGGTTTCAGCAAAACATTAGAGTTTTAATGTAAATAAATTATGCTTTAATAACTGAAAATATTATATTTTACAATTAAAAAATTATTTTAACTAATTTAAAATACTGGCCATAGCATCTTTTCACAAACAAATATGCTTAATCTTTCTAGTGGCATTCAAAACATTATTTAATTATGTTTCTGTTTAATGCTTGGATATGGTGTAATATGTGAAGATATCCTTATTTAATATGAAAATAAAAATCACTTTTTAGCGCTACACATTTTCTATCAATGGATCAATATTGTCATGGAGAAATGGAAAATATATGGTAGATTATGCCTCTGCAGAACAAAAAAAGAGACAGTATAAGGAATATGATTTAGATTGTATCTTTAAACAGAATCCAGTGACTCACATGTCCATCAAAGACTACTTAATTGTTTGTGATCATAAATTACAGGTAACAGATTGGTCAGACTACTAGGATAATATTAATACCAGTTCCCATCAAAGCTTTTAGACGGAGAAAATGAAAGGTTAGTGGAATTAGTGGCATTCCCCAACCCAGATTATAGCCATCCTCCAAATGCCCATATTATTTTGTACCCTTTTCACACACTATTGCTCTTTTAGTTGAGGCTGGTTTAAAATGATATATTTGCAGCCCTCATTTCTTCTTATCCATGTGTCAACAAGTAGGTTCTAGCAATTCCCCAACAAATCATTAGAAAACCTATTTTAGGATAGTCCAGCTGCTTTGCAGGAAGTTAAAACAAAATTTAAGCCTTTTTCCCTGCATAATCATAGTGATTCATAAATTAAGTCTGAATTTCAAATGCTAAATCATATCAATGGGTCCAAACCAAATACACAAACATTTCTATATGCTCCATCAACGAAAGAAAAATGTGATAGGGATCACAAAGTACAAAATGAAAAGGACTTGTTTCACACCATCTCCTCTATACCATGCCAACTGTTACTTACAGGGCACTGCCAGCTTTGGTAATAGTGCACTTTTCTATCTAGCAAAGGCAAACTAATAAACAAAAATAGTACAGCAACTTAGCAAGTTAAGGTAACAGAATGAAAGCTGGTACAAGGATTAATAAAAAACCAACAATGTTCACTCACTAGGGTTCACTAGGGTTAATAAAATAGAGTAATTCTTAATTATAGTTGTAACTTCCATTAAAAGTTTCCACCACATTATATTTAACTCTGTGATACTAATCCCCTCAAAATCTCTAACTGAACATACCAAGAAACTGGATTAATGTAAAACTGTAGTACACATTGCCTACATAATAACAGAAAATGTTTTCCTGTTCTTTTGACTTCAAACATAAGAGAATGTAGACTGGTGTGTACCATATACAAGATTAAAAATGTCCATCGAGCTCATTACCCTGAAGTTTTTAAAACTGCAATGTGATATTTCTTTTAATAGCTTCTATAGCTTAATGCTTTTTTTTTCCTTTTCTTTTTCTGTCATTTTATCTACTTAAAAATAAAGCAAAATAAAGCAAAAACTTTACAATAAATTTGACTATCATTTTAGTCAAACTGGTCTAGCCATACGGTTTTATACTTACCTATCTATGGATCACTTTGGCCACTATTTAAAGACAGCCACACTCCCTGGCATGCATACATGCCCAGGAATAGACCTTTTAGATGACTCTCACTAGAAGGTGGCAGTAGTTGAGGCTACATTGACAAATCTACATTTCTAGTTTATTTTCCCCAATAGTTTAGTATATAAAGAAAATTATTATAATAACCAATAAAAGGTGATGTTTACTAAAATTTTGCTACATAGAAATGTTCTGTATATGTTTTCTACGATATCAAAATTTCCGGGGTAAAGAATATGTAGTTATCCTGAAGGTAATGCTTTAAATATATAAGTTCCTACATTGTTAAGAATCTCATTGAATTACATTCATATGTCTAGGAATGTAACCAGTCTACTAAATTTTGCACAGAGTATGTAGAATGGAATTTATCAGCTTTACATAGTACCTACTGCAATTTCCCACTGCAAGGCATTTACATGTCATAGGTGTTTGGTGATGTGCTATATACCACGACCCTTAACACACCTGGGTTGGACTTACTGTGCAGCAGAAGGCAATATTACTGCATTTTCTTTCTTCTTGGGAACCCTAAGATGAGACTGTTCACTCATTTGTGGGGTCACCAGTGTTGGAGCCAACTTGAAGACACATACTACTAGTAATTGAAATATTTGCCTGAATACAATGTAAAGTTTAAAGCTTGGACGGTATGGCCAACTATCCCTTCAACATCTCTATTTGAAGATGTGTGTTGTGTAACAGGCATCACAAACTCAACAGATACATAAATACTAATTTTACCACCTCTGCCTTTTCCTACACATGCCCCTTCTTTGATTTCCCTCACTTTTGTAAATGGCAGTAACCATTCACCATATTTTTTTTTTTTTTTAGCCAAAGACCTATGTAAATGTCATCCCTGACTCTCATACCTCAGAGACATCCAATTTATTAACGGACATGCAACCCAAGGCTGACCATGTAACTTCATGCCAGTGAAATCCTGGCCATCTCTCACTGGTCTACCCATCAGACAACTGCAAGTCTCCAATGGTCTCCCTCATCCCACTTTTGCTCTCTTAAAAACTTTTCCACAGAGCAGCTAGTGAAACTCTAAAAACACAAGCCAGCATCATGGCATAATGCTGATTAAAACCTTCCACTGGCTCCTAAAACTAACCAAACCAAAGTTCTTAGCATGGCATTAAATGCAGCAGAGGAGTTAGCTTCTCCATCATTGTTCAACTCCAGCCCGCCTGACTCACTGACTTCAGTTTTGAATTTGAGTTCTGTTCATGCTTATCACCCAGACAATATAGTGGTTCTTTCTTTCCTTTGCAGGTTTCTTTTAAAATATTACCTTTTCCAATGAGCTAATTTAAAGCACTAACCTCTCTATCACTATTTACCCCTTCACTTTTCCTCCTAGCATTTAACATTGACTGACAATATACCGCAGTTACTGGTTTCCTTTCTATCCTCCTAACTATAGCATCGATTCTAATGAGCATGGGCCTCTATCTGCTCACACTGTATCTCCAGTCAGAACATACAACTGAATGAAAATAGAACAGTTAGGCCAAATCTGATTCTCTATTCACCAAACCTAAAACATTAGCAACTTTTTATGTTTAGAAAAGTATATGACAATAATAAACATTATTACCTCCAACAACAAAAGAACCTTTTTATAAAAATATAAACCAAGTAATATTGGTTCATGTGTATTTGAAATCTTAATAGGTCAAAAAGTATACAAGATTCATCTCTAAAAGATGAGGCACATTAAAATATTCTTATAAAATAAACCCACAAAACATTCCTCAGCATTCCAGAACATTCTCTTACCTGATAGATAAATGATAGAAACAATTATTCTATCATTACTTACAATATTCTTTTGCTTATTCCCAACATCTTATCTTGTTTCAAATAAAATAAATATTTTAACTGTTTCAGGTTATATTTAATATAATTTTGAAAAAAATCAAATTATTTTAAGATTAAATATAATTTAGTAAAATTTATACTTCAAAGTAAACATAATCCACATAGGATTTTTTTATTTATCCTCCCATCCAAAAATAATTACCTACATCTCAAGGTTTTATATCTACAGCTAAATGTCAATGTTAATTAAATATAAACTATTTAGAAAAAATATTTAAGAAAAAAATAAGTGAATCTATACATGCTAGTAAAGTATTTCATAGAACCAAAAAAGCTGAAGCTCAGAAGAATTTTGGAGTTCATGTAAGTAAATGGATCCCTTCTTTTAGTAAAGGGAGAAAGAGAAGTTCCCTTATTCAGATACAAATACTTAATGTTAGAGTCAGGTCTGGGACCAGGTCTGAATTTATTTTAATGCTCACTTTGAAATTATATGCTGGTTTCATAATAAATAAAGTGCATAATGGATTAAGAAAAACACTTATTTAAATAGTAAGTGACAAAGGAAGACATGAAATTATCTCTACAATATAATCTAAATCATGTAAAGAAAGTCTTAAAGAAAAAAATGTCAAAATATTAAAACTGAGCATTGATATCTGGAGTATGTATATACCTGTATTTATGCATTTACTTTTTTTTCTTTTATATACTTCCTATCTTTTCTACAATGAACAACTGTTAGCTAAGTTGCATTATCATCTACGATTAATTTGTAGCATGCAAAATACAAAGCTAATTTGCAGTCAGGCATTGCTAAAATATTTTGCTGGTTAAGTAAAACAATTGCATTGAGGGAAAAATCAAGAGTAAAGAGGGAGAAAGTATGTCCACAAACATGTACAAATAAAAGTATTACAAAAAATGTCAGTAAATACATTTTAAAATAAATCTCTTCTTCTTCTTCCTTCCTTTCCCCCCTCTATTTATAAAGAAACTACAGGCCCCGTGCACAAAATTCGTGCATGAGTAGAGTCCCTTGCAGCTGCCAACTGCCAGCTAGGGCTTCCCTTCCCAGGCTGCCAGCTGCTGGCTGGAGCCTTCCTTTGTTCCTTGCTGCCCCCCTGGTGGTCAGCGCACATCATAAGGAGTGATCAAACTCCCGGTCCATCAATCTCCTGAAGAGACAATTTGCATATCAGGCTTTTCTATATAGAGAGTAGACTAGAGGCCCAGTGCACAAAATTCGTGTATTGGGAGGGGAGGGGGTCCACTCAGCCCAGCCTGCACACTTTCCAATCTGGGACTCCTTAATTGGGCCTAAACAGGTAGTTGGACATCCCTCTCACAATCCAGGACTGCTGGCTCCCAACTGCTCGCCTCCCTGACTTCCTGATTGCCTCTAACCTCTTCTGCCTGCCAGCTGATCACCCCTAACCACTCCCCTGCCAGCCTGATGCCTAACTGTTCCCCTGCCAGCCTATTTGCCCCCTAACTGCCCCCCCTTGCAGCCCTGGTCATCCCTAACTGCCCTCCCCATCAGGCTTGGTTACCCCCAACTGCCCTTCCCTGCAGGCCTGGTCACCCCCAACTTCCCTCCTCTGCCAGCCTGGTCACCCCTAACTACCCTCCTCTACAGGCTTGATCGCCCTCAACTTCCCTCCCTTACAGGCCTGGTCCCTCCCAACTGCCCTCCTCTGTTGACCATATTATGGTGGCCACCTTGTGTCCACAGGGGGGCAGGATCTTTGACCACATGGAGACAGCCATCTTGTGTGAAATGATGGTCAATTTGCATGGTACTCTTTTATCAGGTAGGGTAGAGGCCTGGTGCATAGATGGGGGCCAGCTAGTTTGCCCTGAAGGGTGTCCCAGATTAGGATGGGGGTTCCTTTGGGGCATGGGGCAGCCTAGGTGAGGGGCCTGTGGTGGTTTACAGGCTGGCCACGAGCCCCCTCTCCCCATCCCATGATTCAAGCGGAGGCCCTGGAATCTAGGATTTATTTATCTTCTACAATTGAAACTTTGTAGCCTAGAGCAGAGCCAATCCTTCTGCTCAACTGTGTGGCAGCAGCCATTTCTGTTGGGATTTATTTATCTTCTATAATTGAAACCTTGTAGCCTTAAGCAGAGGCCTAGACAGGCCAGGATGTGTGGAAAGCTTGGCTTTCTCCATCACCAGGAGAAACCCTAATCTCCTGCTATCTCCAGCTCCATGGTTGCTGCCATTTTTGTGGGATTTATTTATCTCCTATAATTGAAACTCTGTAACCTGGAGTGCAGGCCTGGGACGGCCAGGGTATGTGGAAAGCTTGGCTTCTTCCATTGCCAGGAAATCCAAGCCTCCCTTCTGCTCTCTCCGTGGCCACAGCCATATTGGGTTAATTTGCATACTTGCTTTTGATTGGTTTGGGGGCATAGCTTATGGTTGTAACAGAGTGGTAGCTAATTTGCATATTACTCTTTTATTGGATAGGATGGGTACTTACTATTAAAAAGAAATGAAGCAAACTGTAACCTCTGCCTCTTATCCCATTTGCCAATATAAATTTAATAAATAGAATTTGAAAAATTAATCTTTAAGTAGCAAGTTTCATTTTCCCCATTTTCTGATGTCCTCTGAATTCTCAAAGGTAATCAAACTTATATGTTGTAGTACATATACATTTATCCAGAGTTCACTTGAGGTTTGAGTGTCAGATGCTCCTACTGATTTAGAATCTACTACACAAAATATGTGTATACACTTCCAATTTCTATGTCTGCTACATATCTGTCAGTTTCAGGAAAAATGAATGGAAAATGGTCCAATTAGCTTAGTTTTCCATTGTCCCCTGAATGATGTCACATTTCACACTCTGGCTTTTTCTCATGCACTTCCCCTTTCCCAATTGTGACTACCTTCCATGATTCAGAAAATTTCCATTCTTTCTATAAAGCATCCTTGACTTACAAAATCTATAATAGCCTCTCCTCAAGCTTATGTAAAAACTAAAAAGTTCAAATTCATACAAGTTAGTGCATAATGCTCTCTAGTGATTTCACGTATATTAACTTCATAGTAAGGGGTACTTATCTGTAGTGTTAATTAAATCTCATCCCCTTCTTCCACATTCATATGCACAGTGGGAGCTCAGTGACCAGAAGAGAAAGAAAGATGCACCAAAGTTTCAATTAGGAATGAGAATCTTAGCAGATAATGAAGTCAACCTACCCAGCAACCAGGTATTCTTGGTATACATTTGGTAGAGAGCAAAAACAGTCAGGTTTTATGGGAGAATCAGAGAATATAAGAATATGTTTTTGATGTGAGAACCTTATAATCTTTTTAATGTAAACGGCACTTTAGAACAGTGGAGCAGAGTACATTATTATATGTGTAGAAAACAAATGGTGGGAAGGGGAATGAGAATCAGTTTTACTACTAGCATTATGCCTGAAGAAGTCACAAAACATTTCATAAAGAAACAGAGCTTGAGAGACATGGACTTTTAGAATAAAGATTTTGAAAAAAAGTGGTACATGACAGGGAAGAGAATGAAAAACTCACAAAGCCAGAAAAAAATCAAAACAAGATTAGAGGCAAGCAATAGGAAACTATTGAACAGTATTGTAGTTGGGTAAAATTCTGTAAGTCTTACTGCAGAAGAGTATAGGATAATTTAGGAGGAAAGAAAGAACAATGCTATGTTTGTTTATTGGTGTGTTTTTTTCTGTGGAGGGGGTTGTTGTTTTTTTTAAGTCTTCACATGAGTATATCTTCCCACTGAGTTTAGAGAGAGTGGAAAAGATGGGGGAAGACAGCGAGAAATATCAATGTGAGAGAAACATATTGATAGGAGCCTCGACCATGTCCTGGGCCAATGAGGAGCCTGCAACCAAGGTATGTGCCCTTGGCCAGAAATGAACATGAGACCATTCTGTCTGCAGGCTGACACTCTATCCACTGAGCCAAACCGGCTATGGTAACAATGTTGTGTTTTCCATAAGAAAGTGATCTTGGGAAAGCATAATTTAAATTAAAGTGTCTGTGAAAACAAAATATATTGGAGGAAAAGTAGGCAGCCTGATTCAATATGAAGGGTAGGAAAATGGGAATCAGAAGACTTGGTTTTATCCTAGTTTGATTTTGGTAAATGTATATAACTGTCCATTGTGCCTCGTTTTTTTTATGAGGCCCCTGGGTTAACCTATTTTTCTAATTTTAAAAATCTATTGATATTAATTCTGAGCTCATATCATAAAATCAGGTATAAGGCTTATCCAGCTATGAGCTGAAGATAGTACAATAGGGAAGATCTGCTGAATATGACAAAATTCAAAACAATAACTAATAGGGTTTAATGGATGAATGGATCTGGAAAATGAGAAAATTGGAAGAACCAAGGATTATTTATGATGTCAAACTGCATAGGTGGAGGAAATGTGGTATTTCAGAGGAAGAGAGCATACTGGAAGGGAGAGCTTGTTTTGCTATGTGCTCCTTCACCTTATCTTGGCTGCAGGGAAGACAACTTTTGATCCCTGCTACTTTATGTGGAATCTCAATGCTTAGGGTAGGTCTCCAAGATGCTGTGGTCACCAGCATAGAACCAGGAAGGCCCTAGATTTTGGGCATTTCAGTTTATAAGTACAGCTGGATCATTTCATTGATACATTTGTATTCACCCCATACTTTCTGTGCTGAGAACATCAAAACCACTCTTTAAGATATCTCTATGCATGGGCAAAGCTCTCCATATTCAATACAACTCACTTGATGCTAGGGAGTAGGGTGGTAGCTGGAGGAGGAGGAGAAAGCCGAGGAGGAACATCATACTCTTCATTTCCTAAGTGACCATTGGAAAATACCTAAGAGGAAATCAAAGGTTAGCTTAGAATTTAATTTCTAAAGGATCTTAAAATAATAGCACCTTTAGAAAAACTTGCAAAAGAATTTATAACTTTATTTATTCAAGTGAAATATAATACCATTTACTTTAAGGGTTAATAGCACCATAGTCATAATTCACACCATCCAAAGTAGTACCAAGTTATATTAAAGAAATCCAATACAACGTGATTCTTAAACATAGTGATAAGGAATAATTTTTATACATCAGATCCAGAAAGCTAGGTAAATAAAGAGTAAAATTCCCCAAGCATGATCAGTTTTTACTGAAAATTTAGAATCTCTGAAATGATTCAGTACAGAGAAAAGTGGCACTGATGCAATTCTTATTTTAGTTAATCGCAAGTGCTTGAAGTTATATCTCTCAGGGGCTAACAAAATTTTCAAGTTTCTCGATAACACAATACATGAGTATAACCAGAAATGCCTCTGCTCTTTCAAACTTTAGCACAACTGGCAACTGGAGACCCGTTCTGACTTTCAAAGTGTAGACACTTTTATACATTCATTTCCTTTTGTAAATGACACAAACCAAAACTGTTACCTTGCTCCTAAGGTACCACAGAGAGTCACTGTTTTCCAGGATGCTCAGTTACATTACAGAAACTGTCTGGACAACTGCTCTGTACTAATCTAAAAACTTGAAATTAATGTAACTTAAACAGAGAGAGCATAACTTTGCAAAGATATACTCATGAGAAAAGCTTAAATGTATTTTAAGACCTTTAAGAAACCTTTAGAGTTTTATCATTGGCCTCTTTCGCACACTCTTATTAATGAATACTTAAAAGGTATAAGTGAATGTTTGGTGCAAAAAGGATGTAATAGACCTGTGTAACCTGTCTTAGGTTACACAATTAATGACCTGCCAATTACTTTTTTGTCCCCTTCATATGTCTAAATTGGTATTAAAGCTTTAGAATGCAAAATTGAAAAGGCCCTACATATCCTTCTCTATCAACCTTAAAATAAGTAAAGCAACAGATTAGGAATACATTTGAAATATGTCAATGTTTACATTTCAAAGCTACACAATCTAAATTTTATAGCATTAAAGTTTCACTATAAAACCTAGGCCCTATACTACAATAACATCTTCTTTTATTTATACCTTCCCACTTTAGATCCAATATACTATAGTTAAGCTATGAGAAAATGTATTTTTAAATGAAATTATGCTATCATAGACATCTGATTATAGACCAAATATCAGAACAAGGCATTTTTTAAAAATTTACTAGGAAGAAAAAAATAATAAATACATATTAATCATTGTAAAGTTCCATAAAAACCGTTCACTTAAAAAATGCCTTGTAGTGATGAAGGAAGATGGCACTGGCAAGATGGCAGTAAGAAAGAGTGTGAGAAAGTGAGGGAGAAAAGGGGGGAGAGAGAGTGTGTGTGTATGTGTGTGACAGGTCCTGTAGGACTTTCGAGGGCTGGTGGACAGGGCTCTCCTAGATGGGGAGACCTGCTACCAGTGCAATCACTCCCAGGGCAGCTGGCTCTTGATACAATAACCACACCATCTGGAAGGGGAAAGTTTCTGTGACTAGGAGTCCATCCTCACCACACCCAGAATGGCCCTAGACACCATCCTGGACCCTACAGTCACTCTTCCCCAAGACCTGCTACCTCAGGTGCAAGACCTATAGACACTGGGACCCCAGTCTCCCTGTCCGCAGAATCCTGTGAGTATCAGAATGTGTTCCCCTCCGGCCTTCCCATCACTTTGGTCCCCGGCCCTGTGACTGTGTGAACTGTCTGCCATTTCTGCCACAGCAGGCCCAACACATCTAAGCCACTGGGCCCACCAGCGAGTCTGGGACTGCACAACCTGCCCCCCCAAGCCCACCAATACAACTGCAGGCCCTGTGCATCTCGACGGCATAGGCCTTCAGTAAATCTTGGTGAGTGTGACCCTTCTGACAAGCCCACCTCTATAGCCACAGGCCCCAGGCAACTCAGAGCCTAGATCTTTCAGTAAGAGATAAGTGTGGGAGATAAAGTAACAACCTCAACCAGAAAAGGTACTAAATGAAGTGGAGGCATGAAACATATCATAAACAGAATTCAGGGTAAGGGTCATAGAGTTTCTAAACTGGATAGATGAGAAAATCAAAACTTATGTAAGAATCAAGAGGAAATAAAAAATGATATAGCTACAATAAACAACACAATAGAAGGTTTCAACAGAAGACTAGAAGAAGCTGAGGGCGAAATTAGTGAATTAGAAGCCAGTGCTGAAAAAACTACCAATCTGAACAGTAATTGGAGAAAAAAATTAAAAAGCAGGAGAAGATCCATATTACAATATGAAATGAAGTAACATAATTATATTAGGAGTGCCAGAACAACAAGAAGAGAAGCAAGGCTTAGAAAATACATTTGAAGAAATAATGACAGAAAACTTCCCTGATTTGTGGAGGAAAAGGTCACAAAACCAGAGAGTCCCAAAAAAGATGAACCTCAAAAGACTCACACTAAGTCATGTCATAATTACAATGGCAAACGTTAACAACAAAGAGAATCTTAAAGACTGCAAGAGAGAGACAAAAAGTTACCTACAAAGAATCTCCCATTAGATTATCTAATGATTTCTCAACAGAAACACATCAGGCCAGAAGGAAATGGAATTAATAATACAAAGTGATGAAAAGTAAGGGACAGAATCCAAGAATACTCTATCCACAAGGCTATCATTCAAAATTGAAGGAGAAATCAGGAGCTATGCAGACAAAAAAAGGCTAAGGGAATTTATCACTATCAAGCAATGCAAAAAAATACCAAAGGTACTGTTGTAAAAAGAAGGGGGGGAGGGGAAAGAAAGAAGGAACACAGGCACAAAAAATAAAAATGGCTACAAACAAGTACCTATCAATTTTAACTTTAAATGTAAATGGCCTAAATGCTTCAATCAAAAGACATCCAGTGATTGAATGGATAAAAATATGCATTACCCATATATATGCTATCTACAAGAAAACCACTTCGAACAAGGGATTCACAAAGACTGAAAGTTAAGGTATGGAATAATATCTGCCAGGCAAACGGAAATAAAAAAAAAAAAGCTGGGGTACCAATACTTATATCTCACGTAATAGACCTCAAAGTGAAGGCCATAACAAGAGATAAGGAAGGCCACTTCATAATTCTAAAGGATCAATACAACAAGAGGATATAACTCTGGAAAACATATATGCACCCAATGCAAGAGCACCCAACATACATAAAAAAACTTCTGGAAAATATCAAGGGATAAATTGACAGCAATAGAATCATAGTAGGAAATTTTAATACCTCACTGACATCACTGGATAAATCCTGCAGACAAAAAAATCAGCAAAGAAACAGTAACCCTAAATGACTCACTAGCTAAGATGGACTTAACCAAATCTTCAGAACATTTCACTCCAAAGCTGCGGAATATACATTCTTATCAAGTGCACATGAAACATTTTAAAAGATAGACCTCATATTGAGTCATAGGCAAACTCTCTCCACATTCAATAAGACTGAAATCACATCAAGGATCTTCTCAGATCACAATGGCATAATTTTAGAAATAAACGACAATAAAACAATAAAAAAATTCAAACACTTGTAGGCTAAGTAGCATGCTTGAAACAATGATTGTGTTACCAAAGAAGAAATTAAAAACATTCTGAAAACAAATGACATTGAAAACAAAACAACCCACAATCTATGGGACACAGTGAAAGCAGTTCCTGAGTGGGAAGATCAAAGCATTACAGCCCTACCTAAAAACAAAACAACAACAAAAAAACCCAAACTGATAATAAATTATATAACTCTACAACTTAAAGAATTAGAAAAAGAGCAACAAAAATTCCCATAGAAAGCAGAAGGAGGAGATAATAAAGATGAGAGCAGAAATAAATAACATAGCAAGCAAAAAAAGAAAAACAATATAAAAGATCAATAAAACCAAGAGCTGGTTCTTTGAAAGGATAAAGATGATTGATGAAACTCTAGCCAGGCTCACCAAGAAGCAAGGAGAGAGGATCCAAAATAAACAAAATCAGAAATGAAAGAAGCACAATAACAGATCCCAGAAAAAAATACAAAATATTGTAAAAAAAGTATTATGAACAACTATATTCCAAAAAAACTGGTCAAGCTAGAAAGCAATGCACATATTCCTAGAAAAATATAACCTTGCAAAACTCAATCTGGAAGAATAAAAAAATATGAAAACGTCAACAACTATGGGGGAAATTGAAGCAGTCATCAAAAAACTTCCAGCAAATAGAAGTCCTGGGCCAGATGGCTTCACAGGGGAGTTTTACCAAATAGTCACAGAAGAATTGAAACCCATCCTCTTCAGACTATTCCAAAAATATTCAAGAGGAAGGAATACTTCCAAGCTCTTTCTATGAAGCCAGCGTCACTGTACTACCAAAACCAGATAAAAGACACTACAAAGAGAGAATTATAGGCCAATATCCCTGGTGAACACAAATGCTACAGTCCTCAACAAAATCCTAGCATTCAGATACAGCATTAAATTAGAAAGATCATACACCATGACCAAGTGGGATTTATTCCAGGGAGGCAAGGATGGTACAATAACCACAAATCAATAAAAGTGATCTATTATATAAATAGAGAGACAAAAATCACATAATCATTTAAATTGAGGCAGAAAAAGCATTTGACAAAATCCAACAACCTTTCTTGATAAAAAAAACTCAGCAAAATTGGAAAAGAGGGATCTTACCTCAACATAATAAAAGCTTTATATGATGGGCCTATATTCAACATTTTGCACAATGGGCAAAACCATTTACCCTAAGAACAGGAACAAAACAGATATGCCCACTCTCATCATTTCTGTTCAACATAGGACTGGAAGTGCTACCCATTGTGATTAGACAAGAAGAAGAAAGGAAAGGCATCCAAATTGTAAAAGGAGAAGTAAAACTGTCATTATTCTCAGATGATATGATATTGTACACTGAATACTCTAAAGATTATCAAAAAACTATTAGACTTAATAAATATAGCAGAATACAAAATTAACACACAGAAATCTATGGCTTTTTTACTAGTATACACCAATAATGGACTTACAAAAATATAAATTTAAAAAATAATCCAATTTACAATTGCAACAAAATAATTAAGATACCTAGGAATAAACTTAACCATGGTGATAAAGACCTGTACTCAGAAAACTACAGGACATCAAAAAAAGAAATAGAGAAAGAAATAAACAAATGAAAGATTATACTATGTTCATGAATGGGTAGAATCAACATCATTAAAATGTCCATACTACTCAAAGCAAACTATAGATTCAATGCAATCCCCATTAAAATACTAATGGCATATCTCACAGACCTTAGAACAAATGCTCCAAAAATTCATATGGAATAAAAAAAGACTCAGAATAGCCAGAGCAATCCTGAGAAAGAAGAACAAACTTGGAGTGATCACAATAACAGATATCAAGCTATATTACACACCACTGTTCTCAAGAACAGTGGTATTGGCACAAGTACAGTCATATAGACCAATAGCACAGAACAGAGAACTCAGAAATCAACCCAAATCATTATGCTCAATTAATATTTCATAAGAGAGACAAGAACATATAAGGGATTGAGGGAAGTCTCTTCGATAAATGGTGTTGGGAAAATTGGACAGATACATGCAAAAAAAAAAGTGAAACTAGAGCACCAACTTACAGCATACACAAAAATAGATTAAAAATAGATAAAGGACTTAAATGTAACTTGGGAAACCATAACAATCTTAAGGTAGAGAACTCCACAGGCAGCAAAACATCAGACAATATATTTACTGATACAGCTCCTAGAAAAATGGAAAATGAGGAGGAAATAAAAAATGGTACTACATCAAAATAAAAAGCTTTTGCACAGCAAAAGAAACCATCAACAAAAGAAGAAAGCCCACCACATGGGAGGACCTATTTTCTAATGTTACCTCCAATAAAGGATTAATCTTGAAAATTTATAGGGAACTCATACAATTTAACAAAAGAATCCAATAAAAAAAATGAGTAAAGGACCTAACTAGACACTTTTGAAATAAGACATAGAGAAGGCCAAGAGATATACAAAAACATGCTCAAAGTCACTGATCATCAGAGAGATGCAAATCAAAACAACAATGAGCTATCATCTCACACCTGTCAGAATGGCTATCATCAACAAATCAACAAATGACAAGTGCTGACAAGAATATGCAGAAAAAGGAACCCTCATGCACTGCTGGTGGAAATGCAGACTGGTGCAGCCTCTGTGGAAAATAGCATGGGGTTTCCTCAAAAAATTAAAATTGGAACTCCTATTTGATCCAGTAATCCCACTTCTAGGAATATATCCCAAGAAATCAGAAAAGATATATGCACCCCTATGTTCACAGCAGCACAATTTACAATAACTAAGATATGGAAACAGCCTAAGTGCCCATCAGCAGATAGTGGTACATCTACACAATGAAATACTATGTTGCTGTAAAAAAGAAGGAACTCTTACCATTTGCAACAGCATGATTGGACATGGAGAGCATTATGCTAAGCAAAATAAGCCAGTTGGAGAAAGACATGATCTCACTCCTTTGTGGAATATAATGAACAACATAAACTGATGAACAAAAATAGATCCAGAGACAGAGAATCATTGAACAGACTGTCCAATCTCAGAGGGAAGGCAGGGGAGGAGGGGGTAAGAGATCAACCAAAGGACTTGTATGCATGTATATAAGCATAACCAATGGACACAGACAGTAGGGGAGTGAAGGCATGTGCTTGGAGGGGGGAGTGGCCAGGGAGAAGTCAAATGGGGGAACAATATGTAATGCTTTAATAAAGAATAAAAAATGCCTTGTAACCAACAAACACATATATCAAACTAATGATAAAAAGTCCTATTTCAGTGGAAGTCTGTGCATGTCTGCAAGGTTATAAAACAAGACTTTTGGAATCAAATCATCTAGATGTTTTTTACTTCTGGAAAATATAGTATGGCCCAGCTGTTGTGGGTCAGTAGTTGAGCATAGACCTTTGAATTACAAAGTCAGGGTTCAATTACTGGTCAGGGCTCATGCCTGGCGTGGGCTCAATCCCCAGTAGGGGGCACACAGGAGGCAGCTGACCAATGATTCCCTCTCATCAATGATGTTTCTCTCTTCCTCTGAAATCAATAAAAATATTTTTTTAAAAAGAAAATATAGTATGAATTTTATATGCCATTATTTATTTTCTTGGGAGAAAGTATCTAATGTACTGATGATATCTAATAAAATTCCAGCAGTTATAAAAGGAAGATATGGAAATAACAGTTTCAGTTATATTTGCTCTAATCTAACAATAAGCCAGCTGTAATTTTATAATCAGAGCACTGTGAATATAGTATACAAAAAAAGGAATAACAATATACTCAAACATTTACTGATGTTAAAAATGCTTTCATTTGCACATCAGGTAAATGAAACAATAAATCTTATATAATAAAAGGCTAATATGCAAATCAACCGAATGGTAGAATGACTGGTCCCTATGATATGCACTGATCACCAGAGGGTAAATGCTCAATGCAAGAGCTGCCCTCTGGTGGTCAGTGCACTCCTACAGGGGGAGTCCCTCCCAGCCAGAAGCCAGGTTCATACCTGGCGAGAGCAGTGGTGGTGGCAAGAGCCTCTCCTGCCTCTGCTGCAGCACTAAGGATGTTTGACTGCTGGGTTAGGCCTGTGGGGAATGGGTCTAAGCTGTCAGTGAGACATCCCCCAAGGGCTTCCAGGCTGCGAGAGGACATAGGCTGGGCTGAGGGACCCTCCTGAGTGTATGGATTTTGTACACCGGGCCACTAGTATATTAATAAAGCATATACAATATTTTTGAGTATTACCATTAAATTTTGACAAGTCACACAGACAATGGTGTGTATCATCAATAAGACCCTGAAGCACAGTTAATGATATATTTTATTCTAGGAGAGCAATAACCTATCAAAGTTAAGTGACTTGCCTTAATTTTGTGACACTATCTATTCCTTTGATTTAAAATGCAAGCAGTACTTTCCTCTACTGCTTTAGACACACAGTTATTCATGCATAGTAACCCGAGGATTTCCCCTGCTTCTGCAATGAGCCATTCATTTGGTTCTTGGCATGTTTTGCTGCTTTGTTTATGTTTTGTGGAAGAGCATTCATGCCACATGAGTCTTAGCACAAAGCCTCTCCAACTTCCTCATTTTATAAGACATTTACTTCAGTGCTTTACACACAGTAGGACTGGGTGAAAACTGACTGCTGATTTATTTCAATCACCTTTCAATGGAAGCATTAACCAATGAAATGGCTTTTTCTTAGTACAGCTGAAAGAAATTCATGAGTTTACTGAAATTCTTGCAGCAAACCTACCCAATTTGTTTAATGGCTGATCTTGCATAAAATACACCTAATAACAAACATGTAATTTGTCATAGTTTTTTTTTCCTATTTGATAGATTGAGGTTACATATATGTGCAAACATCAGAGGACCTTAATATGTAGGTAGTGAGGTAAAGTTCATATTTCTGCTCCTCTAAAGTGCTCGTTTATATTACCTGATAGTGGTAGAACGATAAGATTAACAAGACTTCATTCTGAATTCCATGCTCCCAACTGTACTCATTTCACTAAACAGAAAATCATTTTAGCTGCCTCTACCTGAGTGACTGAATTAAGAACCAACTTTTTAAGTCAAAAGTAAATATTTCATTTTCTCCATAAATCCAAAAGGCTTGCTTGCAAATGGGAGAAAATTCTAGTTTTTCAAATGCATACATGGTAGTGTTGATTGAAGAAGTTCACGCAGAAATCCCACTGATTTGGACCTCTATAATTCTCAAAGAAACATCCTTTTCTTCTGTATTCCTAGCTCCCTGTGGCCAACCCACCACAATTCCATTGAACAATGAGCCTCAACAACAGAAGAGCAAAAGCCACAATCTCAAAAAACAAAATCATGTGATATATTTATCTAGAAATATCTTCAATAGATATGCACACAGAATCATTTTAGAATAATGTCATGTGCAGTAACATGACATGTCAGAGATAGTCTTTATCACATAAACTATTAACTTAAGTATTCTGATTCTATCACTACTCTGTCAGAACAACTTTGTATGTGCTTTCCTGTCCAAATTGGTTTATGTATAATAATAAAATATAATATGCTAATTAGACTAGACAGCCGAACAACCTTCCAGACATCATTATAGATGAAGCTGTGGTGGTGGGGTCCAAGAGAGAGGTGATTAGGGGCTATCAGGCAAGCGGAATGGTTATGGGTGATAAGGCAGGCAGGTGAATGGTTATGGGTGATGAGGCAGGCAGGCAGAGTGGTTGGGGTAATCAGGCCGGCAGGCAGGCAGGTGAGCTGTTAGGAGCCAGTAGTCCTGGATTGTGAGAGGGATGTCTGAGTGTCAGCTTAGGTCCAGGATCAGGGGATCCCTCCACCCCATGCATGAATTTCATGTACCAGGCCTCTAGTATAGAATATAAGACACTCCATAATTAATTTCAATCTGCATTGCCATAGTTTTGCTTGTTTATTTCATGAGTATGCCCTATATTCTGTTCAAAATTATATCTCAAATAGAATGTTTTTGTTTGGGGAAACCCACATTGTATTTTTGAATGCTGCTTTTGTATCATTCCTTAGTTAATAGTATACCTGTCTCACCCTCACTATACTGTGCTTTATTCATTTTGTATTCCCTACAGTATGTTGAATATCCTAAGTACTCATATGGCCAAAATAGGCTGAAGGAATAAAAATTCACTAGGGGAAATTTAGACATGTGGGTGAGGAATAATCTGAGTTACCATATACTGTATTATAAACTTTTGGTTACTTATATGCTAGATTAATATTTTCCTACATGCCTCAAGGTAGGACTGGATCCTAATCTTGAAGTTTGAAATATTTTCTCCATTATAGATGTTATCTAAAAATCACGGCTAAAAAATCTGGGACTCTTGAGCTATAGGGAAAATAAACACTGTGATAATCTTGGTACAATTAAGAAAAATCTTTTTATTTGCACAAAACCTCTAAATATCTTTATTTTCTTGCTCAGAGATTTTTGTCCTATAGCACTGTTTGTATTCTCTGAAATTTTCAAGTTCTAGTCACATTACTAACCTGTTCCTTAAAAATATTTTGTTGGCTAGATATTTATTTGTTATCGGTGGTGGGTTTTCCTTATCTCACACATGTAATCCTACACATTCATTACCCTCACAATGTTGCTATAATTTGTCCTTCAACATCAGATTAGAAATAAAACCAGCACACAGAGTGTACTTATATTCTGAAAGACAGCCATGGACATTTATAGGCAGATTTAAGATTATCCATATAAACCTGAGCCTCACCAGCAGAAGAGCAAAAGCCACTATCTCAAAAAGCAAAATCATTCGATGTATTTACCTAGCAATATTTCCAACAGATACTGTTCACAGGGTCACTTTAAAGTAATGTCACATGAAGTAACATGACAAGTCAGAGTAGTCTTTATCACATAAGAAACAGCAGTAGCTTTAATTTTTCAAGAGAAACAAACCAAGATAGACATAATATTAGTATCTAGAAATAAGGAGATAAATTCCAAGTGTCCAATTACATTTTACAACATTATACTACAAATATTTTCACCTCAGATGGTTAACACCAATTGACCAACAAAATATTTCTGAAGGAATATGTTAATAAGGTGACTAAGAACCCAGAATTTCAGAAAACAAAAACTGCTACTTGGACAGAAATCTCTTACCAAGAAAATAAAACAAGGCAAATAATCCCAATAGCTCTTAGCTTGCAGATTCATGTTATAAGCATTATGTGAGCTATTTGATTTTGGTAAGTGGGAAGGAGAAGAGAAAGAGAAATAAATGTAAGCCACAGAAAATTCTCACATTTCACTTTAACTATGAATTAGAGGGCTTTTTTTTCCCCTCAGAGCTTTCTACAACTAGCAAACGGAGTAATTAGAATTTAATTTATTCTTGCTTCTCTTTCAATTTGTCTAGTGAAGATGCAAATAAAAAGGGCAAATGTTCTAATGAATGATGAAAACTGGCACATGAGAGAAGACACATGATGACAGGGAGTGAGTTGTCACTCCATTTATAGGGTATTTAGTATTATGAATTCCCCGTATGGTATTCCATATGTACATTTAATTTTAATTTACACTTTTAGAACTTAGCCAAGTTTTATTATCTTAAAGTAGGAAGACGAGACTTAAATTGAAGCATTGCCTATAATGAAAACAAGGCTAAATAATATGTTATATTTGAAACAAAAATATAACTTTCCATACAAAAGTTAACAACCAGCATTCTAGGGCTTTTAAGAGCAGGTATATATTAGTACTAAAACTGTATAACATAGTATTGAAAAGAAACCTGAAAGGAGAAGTCTTCAGTGAATTGCCTAAGGTAATTATTTTAAGTATTTTTGAGGTTCCTTCAGGGAGTATTTTTCTTAAAAATATATTTTATTGATTTTTTTTACAGAGAGGAAGGGAGAGGGATAGACAATAAGAAACATCAATGAGAGAGAAACATAGATGAGCTGCCTCCTGAACACCTCCTATGGGGGATGTGCCTGCAAACAAGGTACATGCCCTTGACTGGCCGACACTCTATCCACTGAACCAAACCAGTCAGGGCAGGAAATATTGTTATATGCTGTTAATAAATAACTAGTCAATTACTATAAGAGATAATTTAAACCCTCTTTCTCAAGAGAAGTCTGATCATGCAGGAATGAAAAGAAATAGAGACTAAAGAGAAAAAAAAGACATTAAAAAAAAAGAATGGTGTGGAAACAATCTTTTGAGGATAACAATCTCCATTTTCAGAAAAGATCATAAAGATGCTTTTAACATTTTTTTCTTTTTAATTTACATCATATTTAGATGACTTTGGGGGGAAACTTCAGAGATCTTCATATGTATTAAGACTAGAGGCCCAATGCATGAAATTTGTGGAAAGGGGCTCAGCCTCTACTGCAGTGGCAGCTGCCTGTGCCTTGGCCACCAACTGCCATAGCTTCATCCTGATGGATGTCGGGTCTAATTAGCATATTACTCCTTTATTATTATAGACCAGAGGCTTGGTGCATGAAATCCGTGCACGCAGGTACGTGTCCCTCAGCCCAGTCTGCAACCTCTCTAATCTGGGAGCCCTCTCTAATCCTAGTAGGATCAGACCTAAATGGGCAGTCGGACATCTCTCTCACAATCCAGGACTGCTGGCTCCCAACTGCTCACCTGCCTGCCTTCCTGATTGCCCCTAACCACTTGTGCCTGCCAGCCTGATCACCCCCTAACCACTTCCCTACCAGCCTGATTGATTCCTAACTGCTTGATCCAGCCTGTTTGCCCCTAGCTGCCCTTCCCTACAGGCCTGGTCACCCTTAACTGCCCTCTGTAGGTCTGGTCACCCCTGACTTCCCTCCTCTTCCAGTCTGGTCACCCCTAATTGTCCTTCCCTGAAGGCTTGATCGCCCCCAATTGCCCACGCTTCCAGGCTTGGTCCCATACCAACTGCCATCCCCTGCTGGTTTGATCACCCACAACTGCCCTCCTTTGCAAGCCCGGTCCCTTCCAATGTCCCTCCCCTATTGGCCATCTTGTCCACATGGGGGCAGTCATCTTGTGTGTTGGAGTGACAGTCAATTTGCATATTACTCTTTTATTACATAGGATAGAGGTCTGGTGCATGGGGGGGGGGGCAGCTGGTTTGCCCTGAAGGGTGTCCCAGATTAGGGTAGGGGTTCCCTTGGGGTGTGGTGCAGCCTGGGTGAGGGACCTGTGGTGATTTGCAGGCTGGCCACACCCCTGGAAACCCAAGCAAAGACCCTGATATCTGGGATTTATTATCTCCTATGATTGAAACTTTGTAGCCTTGAGTGGAGCCAAGCCTCCTGCTTGCTCCAGGGCCACAGCCATTTTTGTTGGGATTTATTTCTCTTCTATAATTGAAACTTTGTAGCCTTGAGTGGAGTCCAGGACTGGCCAGGGTGTGTGGAAAGCTTGGCTTCTTCCATTGTTGGGGAAACTCAAGTTTCTGCTTGCTCCATGACCACAGCTATCTTGGTTGGGTCAATTTGTATATCTGCTCCTGATTGGCTAATGGGAGTGGCTTGTGGGTGTTGCGGTTAATTTGCATATTACTCTTTTATTAGATAGGATGAGACTGAAGGTACCAAGAACAGTCATTGGCAAAGAGTCCTGTCAAACCACCACCACTCTTTCCTTTGTGTTCAAGGCCATCCTAGACAGTTTTGTGTGTTCCTATGCTGGCTATCCTAGAATATCACAGAGGTCAAATATTATACAAAGGTTTCATTATTACCTCGCTTCACACAGGGGCACACAAACACACATGCACATAGACACAAACATATACACAGGAATTGAGGACATGTCACATTTTACAATTGTTTCTAGAATATATTATAGAGTGAATTCATCAACTGCAAACCACTGTAATGAAGGAATGTGACTTTCTCAAAATAACAATTTAAGGTCAATAGAGGTGGGTTTACTTTAATATTAGTCTTCAAAAGAGACAAGCCTCCTTTAGCTGAGGGAAGATGGAATAATATGATCTCAGAGCCAAAAATATCATGGAAGCAAATATGAGAATATAAGCAACTCTGCCAAGAGCTTACTAAGAGTTCTGCTTTTGCCACTTCAGTTTCCTGTATGTTTAAATTCTTTCCTGAACATAAAAAGGAGAGTGGCAATATCCTTCAAGAAATCAACATATGTAAGAGTCTCTCTCTCAGTATTATGGAGAAATAGCTGGCTTTGTAACAGTGAACTGGACTTGGTGTTTTTATGTTGGTGAGAAGATTCATTTTACCTCTTTGCATAGGTGTACCCACAATTCTAATGCTTACTTCTGCTATGCTATAATTACACAACTTTTTTAAAGTTAGATAGAACTAGGAGAGTAAACAAAAGATAGTGCTAATTCTCCCGCCAAGTTACCAACAGGAGAAAAAGTATTTGAGCGAAATAAGAGAAGGTGAAATAAATCTCTGGCAAATTGTCTAGTGTCTTCATATTAAAATTAAATTATTACTCAGACCCTCTCCTTAACTTCTTTTAAGTTCAAGTTTTAATGAGCTTCTGAATATTTATAACTTGAACTTCATTAAAGACCTGCAGTTAAGTACCACACTAGGCAAAAAACAAACAAACAAACAAAAAAACACTACCCAACCTTTTACACTACCTCCTGCCAGAAGAGTTTACACAGGTTTAAGTATTTCTTACCTTGGCTCCTTCTAAAGGCAAATCATGGCGTCTGTGTTTCCTCATTAGTACTGGGTCAGAGCCCATTCTACTGTGTCTTCCATTTACATTTGAGCTTGCTGTGATTCCAGGCTTTGGAGAACCATCCCCTAATAGTCGACAGCCTGCTGACTGATTAGCCCCAAATACATCCCGAGGGCACCAGGCTTCAAGAGGCATTGGCTGGTCTCTGGAAGGCACACTCTCCACAGGATGCAAATGGCGACTCAATCTGTTGTCAGGTGGGATAGGAGGAGGTCTTTCAGGTGGAGGCGGGGGAGGATCTCTTAAGGGAGGAGGTGGTGCTGGGAGTGGCTTATCTTGTTTTCTCACCATGCAAGGAGAAGACTAAGGAAACACAAGAGAAAAAAAATAATAAAAATCAAGAGTTGTACCAGGCACTGAAATTACTTCCAGAATACTATATTACTGCTTTTGTTTTCTAAGCGATAATAGAGCTTATTAGATCCATATATCATCTTCTTATAAGTTTCTTTTTATTACCAGTTAATGAAATTTTAAAATGTTAATGCACGACTCCTATAAATATATTTCATTAGAAATTTCTGTAGAAATGAGTAAACTGAAATGTTAAAATTTTAAGGACTGTACAGGAAAAAGCAGAATAGCAAAATTATATAGTGATTATTATTTTTATTTATTTTTTGATTTGATTAATGTGTTACATGTATATGTATCTTCCCATTGCACCCCCCAACCACAGGCACACCCTAAATCCCCAGTGCCTTGTGTTCATTAGTTATGCTTATATGCATGCATACAAGTCCTTTGGTTGTTCTCTTATGTACCCTACCTCTCCTTAACCTTCCTGCTGTAATTTGACAGTCTGTCTGATGCTTTACTGCCTCTGTATCTATCTTTTTTGTTCATCAGTTCATAAATGATTTGTTCATAAATGAGTGAGATCATGTGCTGTTTCTCCTTCAATGACTGGCTTATTTCACTTATAAGAAGGCTCTCCAGTTCCACCCAGGTTACTGCAAATGGTAAGAATTCCTTCTTTTTTATGGCAGCATAGAACTCCATTGTATAGATGCACCATAGTTTTCTTTTTTCTTTTTTTTTAAATATATATTTTATTGATTTTTTAAGAGAGGAAAGGAGAGGGATAGAGAGCCAGAAAAATCAATGAGAAAGAGACATCGATAAGCCGCCTCCTGCATGCCCCCTACTGAGTATGTGCCCATAACCAAGATACATGACCTTGACCAGAATCGAACCTGGGACCTTTCAGTCCCCAGGCCGACACTCTATCCACTGAGACAAACTGGTTTCGGCAAGATGCACCATAGTTTTCTGATCCACTCATCTGCAGACAGGCACCTAGGCTGTTTCCAAATTGTAGCTATTGTAAATTGTGCTGCTATGAACGTAGGGGTGCATAAATCCTTTCTGATGGGTGTTTCTAGTTTCTTAGCATATATTCCTAAAAGTGGGATTGCTGGGTCAAATGGGAGTTCCATTTTTAGTTTTTTGAGGAAATTCCATACTGTTCTCCTCAGTGGCTGCACCAGTCTGCATTCCAACCAGCAGTGTATGAGGGGTCCTTTTTCTCTGCATCCTAGCCTAGTCGTTTGTTGATTTTTTGATGATTGCCATTCTGAACAGGTGTGAGATTATTGTTTTGATTTTCATCTCTCGGATAACTAGTGACTTTGAAGATGTTTTCATCTGTCTCTTGGCCTTCCTTCTGTCGTATTTCGAAAAGGTTCTTTTTAGGTCCATTGCCCATTTTTTTATTGGATCATTTATCTTCCTTTTATTAAGTTGTATAAGTTGAATGTAGATGTTGGAGAGTAAACCTTTATCAGTGATAACATTTACAATTATGTTCTCCCATACACTGGTCTTTCTTGTTGTTTTCGTGATGCTTTCTTTTGCTGTGTAAAAGATTTTTATTTTGATGTAGTCCATTTTGTTTATTTTCTCTTTAGCTTCCTTTGCCCTAGGAGCAGTATCAGTGAAGTTCTTTCAGCATATGTCTGAGATTGTGCTGCCTGTGGATTCCTCTAGTACTTTTATGGTTTCCTGTTTTATGTTTAACGCGTATATCCATATTTAGTTTATTTTTGTGTATGGTGTATGTTGGTGGTCTAGTTTCATTTTTTGGCATTTATCTGTCCAATTTTCCCAACACCATTTATTGAAGAGGCTGTCTTGACTCTATTGTAGGTTCATGCCTCCTTTGTCAAATATTAATTGAGCATAGTGGTGTGGGTGGATATCTGGATTCTTTAATCTATTCCATTGGTCTATATGCCTGTTCTTGTGCCAGCAACAGGCTGTTTTGAGAACAGTTGCTTTGTAATATAGCTTGATATCTGGTATTGAGATCCCACCTATTTTATTCTTCTTTCTCAGGATTGCTGTATCTATTCGGAGTCTTGTTTTGTTCCAGATGAATCTTTGGAGAGTTCCTTCTAGGTCTCTGAAATATGCCATTGCTATTTTAATGGGTAGTACATTGAATCTATAGATTGCTTTGGGTAATATAGACATTTTAATTATGTTGACTCTCCCAATCCATGAGCATGGTATGCTCTTCCATCTGTTTGCATGATCCTCTATCTCTTTTTTCAGCATCCTGTAGTTTTCTGCCTATAGGTGTTTTACCTCCTTAATTAGGTTTATTCCTAGGCGTCTTAATTTATTTGGTGCGATGGAAAATGAGGTTGCTTTTTTAGTCTCTCTTTCTGTAATTTCACTATTAGTGTATAGAAATGTCATAGATTTCTTGGCATTAAATTTGTATATTGCTACATTGCCGAATTCATTTAAGTGTATTAGTTTTTGGATGGAGTCCTTCGTGTTTTTTATGTACACTATCATGTCATCTGCAAATAAGGACAGCTTTACTTCTTCTTTTACAATTTGGATGCCTCTTATTTCTTCTTGTTGTCTAATTGCAATGGCTAATACTTCCAGTACTATGTTGAATAGGACTGGTGAGAGTGGGAATCCCTGTCTTGTTCCTGTTCTTAGGAGAAATGGTTTTAGTTTTTGCCCATTGAATATGATGTTAGCTGTGAGTTTATCATATATGGCTTTTATGATGTTGAGGTATGATCCTTCTATCCCCACCTTGCTGAGAGATTTTATCAAGAAAGGGTGTTGGATTTTGTCAAATGCTTTTTTCTGCATCAATTGATATGACTATGTGATTTTTATCTCTCAGTTTGTTTATGTGATGTGTCACGTTTACTGATTTGCGGATATTCTACCATCCTTGCATTCCTGGGATAAATCAGACTTGGTCATGGTGTCTGATCTTTCTGATGACTTGCTGGATCTGATTTGCTAGAATTTTGTTGAGGATTTTGGCATCTATGTTTATGAGAGATATTGGCCTATAATTCTCTTTCATTGTGTTGTCTTTATCTGGTTTTGGTATTACGGTGATGCTGGCTTCATAGAACGTGTTTGGAAGTGTTCCTTCTTCTTGAATATTTTTAAAAAGTCTGAGGAGGATAGGTTTTAATTCTTCCATGAATGTTTGACAAAACTCTCCCATGTAGCCATCTGGCCCCAGACTTTTGTTTGCTGGAAGCTTTTTGATGACTGCTTCAATTTCTTCTGTAGTTATTGGCCTATTGAGATGTTTAGAGTCTTCCTGATTTAGTGTTGGAAGGTTATATTTTTTCTAGGAACATGTCCATTTCCTGCAGGTTGTCCAGTTTGTTGGAATAGAGTTGTTCATAGTATTTTTAAAAAATATTTTGTATTTCAGAGAGATCTGTTGTTATTTCTCCTCTTTCATTTCTTATTTTGTTTATTTGGTCTTCTCTCTGCTTCTTGTTGAGCCTTGCTAGAGTTCTATCAATCTTGTTTATCCTTTCAAAGAACCAGCTCTTGGTTTTGTTGATCTTTCAAATTCTTTCTTAGGAGCTATGTTGTTTATCTCTGTTCTGATATTTACTATTTCCTTCCTTCTGCTTACACTGGGCTTTTCTTGTTGCTCTCTTTCTAGCTCTTTGAGTTATAGGGTTAGGTAATTTATTACCTTTGTTTCCTGTTTTTTTGTGGTAGGCTTGTAGGGCTATGGACTTCCCTCTCAAGACTGATTTCACTGTGTCCCTTAAATTTGTATTGTTGTGTTTTCATTGTCATTTGTTGCTATGATGTTTTTTATTTCATTCTTGATCTCTCTAGTTACCCAGTCATTGATTAGTAGCATGTTGTTTGATTTCTTTGGATTGTTTTTATTGTAGTTGATTTCCAGTTTTATGCCATTATGATCTGAGAAGATGCTTGATATGATTTCTATATTCCTGAATTTGAAGAGACTTTGCCTATGACCCAATTTATGGTCTATCTTTGAAAATGACCTATGAGCACTTGAGAAGAATGTATATTCTGTGGTTTGGGGCTGAAATGTTCTGAAGATGTCAATTAATGCCATCTCATCTAGTGAGTCATTTAGTATTGATGTTTCTTTGCTGATTTTTTGTTTACAGGATGGTGATGGTGGGGTATTAATATCTCCTACTATGATTTTATTGCTGTCAGTCTATCCCATGATATTCTCCAAGAGATTTTTGTATGCATTTGGGTGCTTCTGTACTGGGTACACCCAAATACATACATAACCAGAGTTATTTCTTCTTGTTGGATTGCTCCCTTTAGTTTATGAAGTGGTCTTCCTTATCTTTTGTTATGTCCTTCACTTTGATATCTAAATTGTCACATATAAGTATTGCTACCCCAGCTTTGTTTTCATTTGCCTAAAAAAACCGTCTTTCATCCCTTCACCCTTAATCTATGTGCATCTCTTTTTCTGAGATGGGTTTCTTGTAGACAGCAGATAGGGTCATGTTTTCTTATCCAATCCATTACCCTATGTCTTTTGATTGGAGCATTTAATCCATTTACATTTAAAGTTGTTATTGATAGGTACTTATTTGCCGCCATATTTATTCTTTACCCTGGTGTTCCTTCTTCGCTTCCTATTTCTTTTCTTTTCTTTTTTTTTTTTATAGGACACTCTTTAGCATTTCTTGCATTGCTGGTTTGGTGCTAATAAATTCCCTTAGTCCTTTTTTGTCTGTGAATCTCCTGATTTCACCCTCAATTTTGATTGAAAGCCTTGCTGGATACAGTATTCTGGGATTCAGACCCTTCCTTTGCATGACTTTGTATAGTTCATTCCATTCCCTTCTGGCCTGGTGGGTTTCTGTTGAGAAATCAGTAGCTAGTCTTATGGGGTTTCCTTTCTAGGTAAGTTACTGTTTCTCTCTGGCCACTTTTATGATTCTTACTTTGTTGTTGGTGTTTGCCAATTTAATTATAATGTGCCTTGGTGTTGGTTTTGGGGGGTTCATTTTGCTTGGGACTCTGTGAGCTTCTTGGAATTGTATGGGTTTTTTCTTTCCTATACAATGGTACCTCGAGATAGGAGTTTAATTTGTTCCGTAACCTTGTGGTGTGGGAAACTATGAAATGCTTGAGTCGCAGTAAACTGGTGGGTCCTGTGCAGCTGGCCGATCCGCACGATTACTCGTATCTCAACTGTTGCTCGTATTTCAAAGCAAAAATGGCTCGCTCGAAGGCTCGTGTCTCAAAAATCTTGTATGTTAGGGCACTCGTATCTCGAGGTACCACTGTATCAGGGAAGTTTCCTGTCATTATTTCTTCAAACAGGTTTTCTTTTCCTTGCTCAGTTACCACTCTTTCTGGAACCCCAATTATGCAGATGTTGCTTTGTTTCGTGTTATCCCAAAGTTCCCTTAGGCTCTCCTCTTGCTTTTTAATTTTTTTTTTCTAGAAGGTGTTTTACTTGGGTATTTTTTCCTACCTTGTCTTCCAGCTCACTGATGCAGTCCTCTGCTTCTTCTAGTCTAATTTTGATGCTTTCTATTGAGTTCTTTACAGCAGTGATGTTATTTTTCATTTCTTCTTGATTATTCTTCATTTCCTCTTGGTTCTTCTTCATTTCCTCTTGGCTCTTACTCATATTGCCGAATTTGTCTTCTATTCTTTTCAGCCATCTTATGACCATTTCTCTGAATTCTTTCTCGGGCAGGTTGTTTGCTTCTATTTTGTTTACTTCCTTTTCTGGTGATATCTGTGGGTTTTTTTTTGTGTGTGTTTTTTTTTTTTTCATAAGTGTGCTGTTTCTTTGTCTGCCCATGTTCTTTCTTCTCCAGGTGTCTGGTTATGTAGTTCAACCTCCTTTCCATGTGGCGTATGGAGCTCCTCTGAATCCCAGTGTTTGTGCCAATTGGAGAACAGTATTCTGGGTCCCCCGGCTGTTCAGTGGGTGCTGCAGCTATAGCTTTTCAGGCCGCCATAGACATTCATTTTCCACTGCAAGATGGCGCGATCTCTTCATTCACGCTGGTGGTTCCAGGAGACAAAACCCCAGTGGCAGTGGGGCTGCCTGGTCAGGGGAGCCCCATTCAGCAGTGCCCCACCTTCTCCTGGAGGACAACTGTCCCTTAACTTGCCAACAAACACTCCCAGTGCGACTATCAGCTGTTTTCTCTGTCTGCTCAGAGACTTGGCTCCTGACACATCTGTCTATTCCACCACCATTTTTTCCTCCTATATGGTGATTTTGAATGATTGACATTAAAATAATAGAGTCATTAATTAATTTATTTTCATGTTTCTATGACTTAGGAATAGAAGCCATCAAAGCTGTTGTTCTTTTTCTTTTTTAAAAGCAACTTGATTTATAATATCATTGGATAACTGAGTTTTGATTTTGCTATATTTGTATTCACTGCTGTAATATAAAAAAGTTGATAAGGAACAAATTTTCTCTGGTTGTTTTATCAATTACTACTAGAATAGTAAAAAATCACAAATAATATAGTAACATCATTTATAGTCCTCACTTGAATTTTATGGTTCCTTTAAATGAAAAAATATCTGATTCTTATATGGAAATATAAAAGTATATATGCTCCAGAATTGACTCTATATAACTTGTGAGCTTTCACTTTTATATACTTGGTTCATCTGATGAATGATTTGTGTGATTTTTTAATTTATTTTTTTATACAGATATCAAATTGTTGTTCCACTTATTGATGCATTCATTGGTTGATTATTTTTTTAAAAATTTAAATCCTTTATTATTTAAAGTATCACATAAGCCTCCTTTTCCTCCCAGTGACCTCTCTCCACCCACCCTATCCCCCAGCACATGCCCTCACTTCTCCCCAATCTGTGTCTATTGGTTATGCTCATATGCATGCACACAAGCCCTTGGGTTAATCTCTCCACCCCCTCCCTCCTACCTCCCCTCATAGGATGGACAGTCTGTTCAATTCTTTGATGACTCTGATTCTATTTTTATTCATTAGTTTGTTGTTCATTATATTCCACAACTAAGTGAGATCATGTGATATTAATCTTTCTCTGACTGGTTATTTCATGGTACAATGCTCTCTAGTTGCATCCATGCTGTTGTAAATGGTAAGAATTCCTTTTTTACAGTAGCCTAGAATTCCAATGTGTAGATGTACCATAGATTTCTAATCCACTCATCTGCTGATGGGCACTAGGATATTTCCAATTCTTAGCTATTGCAAACTGTACTGCTATGCACATAAGGGTGCATATGTGCTTTCTGATTGGTGTTTCTGTTTTCTTGGGATATATTCCTACAAGTGAGATTACTGGGCCAAATGAAACATCCCTTTTTAATTTTTTGATGAAACATCATACTGATTTTTACAGTAGCTGCACCAGTCTGCATTCCCACAGCAGTACAATAGGGTTTCTTTTCACCACATCCTTGTTAGCACTTGTCATTTGTTGATGATAGCCATTTTGACATGTCTAAGATGGTAGTTTATTGTTATTTTGATTTGCATCACTCAATGATTAGAGACTTTGTGCAGGTTTTCATATGTCTCTTGGTCTTCTGTGTGTCTTCTTTCAAAAACTGTCTATTTAGGTCCTTTGCCCATTATTTTATTGGGTTGTTCATCTTCCTTTTGTTAACTGGTATGAGTTACTTATAAATTTCAGAGATTAAACCCTTATCGGAGATAACATTGGCAAATATGTACCCCCATGCAGTGGGCTTTCTTGTTGTTTTGTTGATGGTTTCTTTTGTTGAGCAGAAGCTTTTTATTTTGAGGTAGTCACATTTGCATATTTTCTCCTTAGTTTCCATTGCCCTAGGCGCTGTATCCGTGTAGATATTGCTTCAGCATATGTCTAAGATTTTGCTGCCTGTGGATTCCTCTAATATTTTCATGGTTTATTTAGGTTATTTATCCATTTTGATTTTATTTTTTGTGTATGGTGTAATTGGCCTCTAGTGTCATTTTTTTGCATGTATCTTTCCAATTTTCCCAAGAGACTTTCTTGACTCCCTTGTATGCTCTTGACTCTTTTATCAAATATTAATTAGCATAATACCTTGGATTGATTTTTCAGTTCTCTGTTCTTTTCCATTGGTCTATATTTCTGTTATTGTGCCAGTACCAGACAGTGTTGAGAACAGTAGCGTGTAATATAACTTGATATCTGGTATTATGATCCCTTCAACTTTGTTCTTCTTTCGCAGGATTGCTGTGGCTATTTGGGGTCTTTTTTAAATTCCATGTGAATTTATGGAGAGTTTTTTCTAGGTCTTTAAAGTATGCCGTTGGTACTTTGATGGGGATTACATTGAATATATAAATTGCTTTGAGTAATATTGACATTTTAATTACAGTGGTACCTCAAGATACGAGTTTAATTCGTTCTGTAACCTTGCTCGTATATCAAGTTGCTCCTATCTCAAAGCAAATTTCCCCAGTGAAATCAATTGAAATACCATTAATCCGTTCCAGCCCCCAAAATGCCACCCCAGTTGTTCTTGTTATGTGTTTTTGAATAAGAAAAATGTATTTATAAATGACAAATATTGTATAAAAACATAATAAAAGAGAATGTAAAGGAATAAACTGGTTTTATAAAGTGTATTTACCTACTCGTTACACTCTTAATGCTATACTTAATCCCTATACTGAATGAAACTTAACTAATCTTCAGTGAACTTAATTGCTACTGGTCTTTGCATTTTTGGCCAATTAAAAAAACAAAACAAAACACGTGTCCAACGAGGTTTGCCTCTTCCTACCTTTCAGAATGTTTCTGAAATGGATGAGGCAAGTTTCACTAAACAGCTCTGATGCACGACCAGTAGCAACTTTTTCAGGGTATTTCTTTTCCATGAAGTGTGACACCCTATCTCACATTCCTAAGATCTCCTTTATCTCACTTGTAGAGATCTCCTCCACCTCTGGCTCCTCCTCAAAACCAATTTCTTGGAGAACCTCCGCATGTTGCTGAGACTGCAACTCTTGTAACTCCTCCATGGTGATTTCCAGAGAGTGCTCCTTGATGAGTTCATTCACATCTCTCTCATCCACCTCCAGGCCCATGGATTTTCCCAGAGAGACTATCTCCTCCTCCACTGGCACCTCGGGTTCGAATCCTCCTAAGGTCCTTTTGGCTATGGCCTCAGGCCACAGCTTCTTCCATGCAGAGGTCAAAGTCCTTGTTGTAACACTCAGCCAGGCCTGATCAATAATTCTGAGGCATATCACGATGTTAAAGTGGTTCTTCCAGAACTCTCGAAGGGTGAGGTTTGTGTTCTCCATCACCTCAAAGCAGCGCCCGAACAGGTGCTTGATGTACAGCTTTTTTAAATTAGAAATCACCTCCTGATCCATGGGCTGCAGGATAGGAGTGGTGTTAGGAGATAGGTAGACAACCTTTATAAACTTGAACTCTTCGAGGAATCCATCTTCCAGGTTCGGTGGGTGAGCAGGTGCATTGTCGAGGATGAGGAGGGGTTGTATGGCTAGGTTGTTTTCCTGTAGATATTTAACAGAAGGGCCGAAAACCAGGTTTACCCACTCCACAAAGAACTGCCTGGTGATCCATGCCTTTGGGTTTGCCCTCCACATAACTTGCAGTTTATCTTTTAAAATCTTATGTGACTTAAAGACTCTGGGGTTTTCCGAATGGTTATACGAGCAGAGGCTTGATCTTGCAGTCGCCACTCGCATAGTTGCACAGTGCGAGAGTTAGCCTATCCTTCATGGGTTTGTGGCCTAGCATCGCCTTCTCCTCTGCCATTATATAAGTCCTATTCGGCCTCTTCTTCCAGAAAAGCCCTGTCTCGTCACAGTTGAAGACTTGCTGGGGGATATATCCTTTGGCTTCTATCAGTTCAGAAAAAGTTTTGAGGTAATCCTCAGCTGCCTTCACATCCGAACTTGCTGCCTCACCATGCCTGACAATGGAGTGAATGCCAGACCTTTTCCTGAAGTTATCAAACCAGCCTCTACTGGCTTTAAATGAGTCTTTCAATGCTTCATCTGTGGAAGTGCGCGGGGTCTGCTCCAGCAAATCACCGTAAATTGCTCACGCCTTCTCACATATGATGCCCTGTGTTAATGTATCTCCTTTAATCTGCTTCTCCATCACCCACACCATCAGTAGATTCTCCATCTTTTCATGGAGAGAGCTACGGAGCTTAGAAATTATTGTAACGCCCTTAGCTGGCATTATACCCTTTATCGACTCCTTCTGTTTAAGCACAGTGCGTATCGTTGAAGTACTATGCCCGTATTGCCTCACCAAGTCAGCCACTCTCACACCTTGCTCATATTTTTCTTTGATTTCATGCTTTAATTCAATAGACATCATCCTCTTCTGAGCACTGACCTTTCCACTCGCTTTCTTCAGACCCATGGTTATAAAAAGAAATGTGATAAAGTATGTAAATGCACAAAAGATGCTTCGACCATGAGGTAAACAAGCACACTGACTGAGGCGTGGGAAACTATGAGATGCTCGAGTCGCAGTAAACTGGTGGGTCCTGTGCAGCTGGCCGATCCGAGTGATTACTCGTATCTCAAATGTTGCTCGTATTTCAAAGCAAAAAATCGCTCGCTCGATGGCTCGTATTTCAAAAATCTCGTATGTTAGGGCACTCGTATCTTGAGGTACTACTGTATGTTGATTCTACCAGTTCATGAACATGGTATGTTCTTCCATTTGTTTATGTCTTCCTTGATCTCTTTTTTCAGTGTCCTATAACTTTCTGCATACAGGTCCTTTATCTCCGTGGTTAAGTTTAATCCTAGGTATCTTATATTTTTTGTTTCAATGGTAAATGAGATTGTGTTTTTTTTGTTGTTGAGGTTGTTGTTTTTTAGTTTCTGTTTCTGTGAGTTCATTATCGGTGTATAAAAAAGCCATAGATTTTTGGATGTTAATTTTGTATCATGTTACTTTGCTGAAGTCATTTATCAGTTTTAAAGTTCTAATAGTTTTTTGATCGGGTCTTTAGGGTTTTCTATGTACAATATCATGTAATCTGTAAATAATGATAATTTTATGTCTTCTTTTTTTAGTCTGGATGCCTTTTATTTTTTCTTCTTCTTGTATGTACTTTGACCAGAAATCCAACCCCCAATCTTGTCACATGGGGACAACACACCAACCAATATAAATACCCAGGCCAGGGCTGATTTGTGCTTTTGATATTATAAGGAATGTATTGTCTGTTTGCATAGCTCTGCCTAAATAACATCCTAAGATGTCTTAATATGATCTTAAAACCAAGTTAACTGTAATACAGAGAAATTAAATATTAAGGAAATATTTTGCTTCCAATTAATTTAGACTGAAAGCATAATACCAAATGGAATTTTTTAAATCTTGTGCTTAAGATTGGAAAATATGCCCTTATCAAATTTGGAAAAATATCTGCATAGACTGCAAAGAACTAAAATAAATTGTAGGCTTAGATTTACTGAGTTAGAACTATGTCCTTAATATTGAACAGTAATGTAATTATTCTGCAAATAATGTAATTCTTTGTAATTAATTGCTTCAGTTATAAAAAGTACATATAATTCCCTCTTCTGAGTCATCTTGAAATATGGGTGATAATTTATCACACCTTAAGCCCTTATGCAAATATACTCTCATTACATTTTTCTTGTCATGACACTGTGAAACTGAGTGTAAAATATCATTTGATAAGAGCATTTTAATACATATAATGACCTTTTAAATACACTTTATAGAATAACTGTACTTACTCTGCTATTTATTTTAGCAAGTCAGTGGGCTGTTACAGACATGTGCTTTCTCTGAATAATTATGTAACTATTATAAGAAAAAAGTTAGGAATATGAAAGTGATTTCACCATACACAAAATGAGAAACCTATCAACGTTGTTCAGGAACAATTAAGAGCACAAGAAATATGTGAAATTAAATTTAAAAGAAGCTGAGCAATCAATAATTGTCATGTAAAATCACTATCTGTTCCTCATAAAATCTATTTACCTTTGGTGAACCAGTTGGGCTGCTACACGGAGAACGAACAATGCCTTTCTGAATTAGATCCAGGCGGGGAGGCACAGGTGGCAGGCTGAGATGTGGGATCTGCAAAGGGTCTTGTTGGGGTTTTCTTCTCTGTGCAAGGGGAGATGACCCTGGTGAGGTGACCGGTGAATTCTGCCTATCAGCACACTAGAATAAAAACATATATAACAATGCTGTTTATTTGATGTATAACATGAATGCTTTTCATAGGGAAGACATTTGGCTTTGAGAAGGTATCTGCATTGAACATCTGCTGAAATAACTTGCTTAGTTAACTTTGATTAATAGATGAAAAGAGCTCATACTGTCCCTTAAGTGTGCAATTATATAAAGAATAAATGGAAAAGTTTCTCCTACATATTGCAGAAATGGCCTAAGAAAAAAAGAACAGCAAAAGCATAGTTTAAAAACAATTGAATGCAGACATTATTCTAGAGCAGTGGTTCTCAACTTTCTAATGCCGCGACCCTTTAATACAGTTCCTGATGTTGTGGTGACCCCCAACCATTAAATTATTTTTGATGCTATTTCAAAACTGTAATTTTGCTACTGTTATGAATGATAATGTAAATATCTGTGTTTTCCGATGATGTTAGGCCTCTACAGCAGCGGTTGAGAACCATAGGTTATCTGTATTATAGAATTTTCTTTGGTCTTTGATTTATAGCACATTCTAGAACTTAGAAACCATTTCATTCCATATAAAACATGTATGTACCTAGTGTGTAGTCTACTTTCCTACAAATTAATTAAATTAGGCAGCGTTTAAAAAAAATTGTGTATTTAAAATAAACAGATTTGAGTACAAGTATTTTCTTCCCCAGCCTTCATATGGAAAAGGAATTTTCAAGTTCAATGTTATTTTTTTAAATTGATTAATTAAATCTATAAAAGTCTGTGCTAATGCTAAAAACTAATATATTTCTATGCCACTACAGGTTTTCCATTTTGTCTGGTAGATAGCATCAAAAAGCCAATAACAATTATTTCTATTTCTATGTATATTACTATGTATATTTTCTGCTTTGGAAGTTGTTTTTGTTAATATGAAATAACCTAATTGCTATTTGGTCCAAAAGCCATACTAATTAATAAAGTAGTCTTAACAGGACAAACAACAATCTGTTCTGATATATTACGCAGTTTCCTTTTCAAGGCTGTTAACTAGCTTGTTAGAGACCTAGGCTTAACTTTTACATTCACTGCATCAATCTAGAGTGCTTTGATATTCACTTGTTTTCTAATATTAGTATTTATAAAGAGTTTAAGCTTGTTGTTAAGCCATTTCTCCTCTATCATTACTCACCTTTAGAAGAGTTATCAATGTCAAAAATTGACAATTTAATTCAAAATCTAGTGACATTGAGGAAGATTTAGCCATTCTGTCTTTATCTGAGATGGATTGACAGATATGTGTTCATATCCAAACTTAATTACATTATGTAAAAATTTCTTTCTAACTCACTATAATTGGGTTTTACTTATATTTTTTTCTCATGATTAGACAGGGATTGTTGGTTTGATCAAAAAGACAACAGAGGTAAAGTAACATTTGAACCACTTCATGTCAAGAGTTCACACTATCAATAGGATTGAGCAGTAGTGATATTGATCTTGATTATCTAGCTGATGTATTAACTGTTAGTGTTTCTTCACTGTAAACTATAGGGTTACTCTCTTTTCTTCCCCTTTCCTACTGTGCTCTGTAAGAAAGTCATTATGCACAGACCACATTCAAGGAGTGGGTTGTTTTGTTTCCCCTAGTGAAGATTTTTAAATAAATTTGAGTGGCTAAACAGAAGACCATATCTCAGATATGCCAGAATACTGTCATGAAATTACTAAAATCTCAAGTCTTTGTCTCTTTCTATTAATGCCAAACTATTTTTAAAAGGTTAATACATTTAGACATAACTTCATGACAATTTTAAGAACCTTTTCTTTTTAGCAATTTCAAGATTCTTTTTATGTCTCTTACCTATGATAAGAAAATATCTTTAATTGTTATAAAATTGAAAGAGAAAAATAGTAGGAACTTTATAGTTATAAAATGATTTAAATGCAGTCAGTGATTCTTAACAAAATAACAATTCTACCCATAAGGTCATTGGGCCTTACATGGTCATGAACTTGAACCTTATGGAATTAAAGCTATCAAATAGTGATAACAGAACAAAAATAATCCTGATGTAAAGGTATGTGCATCATATGTCATAGCATTTCAGATCAGGAGATGTCACAGCCAGCTAATTCTCCACAATTCCCTTTCAGATAAATTTCATTCTCTGAGAATTAGTAAGATTTAACTGATAAAAATACTTAGTTGATCTGGTTATTCTCCTTTACAAAAAACAAACTCAAGAACCAAGCTATTTATACAATTCCTATCCCAATTTATTTCTATCCCAAGTAACATACAACTGCACTTCACTAATTTAGGTATTTGAAGGTAAATTTTTCAATGCTAGGTGCACACACTGCTAAGGCTACTGAGCAAGACATATGGTCCTCCAAGCACTTTCCTTCAACAACTATCTTCCTGCTTCTCTCATTACCTGAAACAGCTCATTACCATCAGAACTTGGACTTCCACATTAATTGATAATATTTAAGCAATTACCAAATTCCTGGTATATTTAAATAATGGAGTGGGTTTTATTGGAAATGGAAGAATTATTAGACATGGCAAGTGTATAATGAAAAGTGTAAAAGACAGCAAGTGTATAATGTGTGTGGTGCAGCAACAACCTTGAACTTGTAGATATTTCCAGACAAGCACATTGTCTTACAGCTATGATTGTAATTGGAAGCAGACTTCGCTTAGCACAATTCATATTATATTCTAAAATTGATTATGGACTGTCCTGAAGAATTAATTCATTTTGAAGCGTTACAGTAAGTTGGCTGAAGTAGAAGAATTTTGTGGAGACCATGTAGAGAGACAAGAATGTTTTATCTTTATTGATTGTGTGGATTAAATTCACCATAACTTAGTCATTTTAACAAGCATAGTAGATCATTTAGCAATGCCCTTTAAATAATAATGCATTATTATTTGCTGAACACAGCTATCTCTATAAACAATTCCAAAATTAGAGGATTGAGTCTTTGCATCAACTTTCATTGCTGGTAAAATTCAATGCTAACTATGAACATTTCTAAAAATTTTTAGTAATTGGGAAATCCAAGATGGTGGCATAGGTAAACTCCTATACTGCTGCCTCGCACAACAATTTCAAAACTACAACTAAAAGACAGAACGGACATCATCCAGAACCACAGGAAAGCTGGCTGAGTGGAAGTTCTACAACTAGAGGGAAAGAGAGGGGCTCACAGAGACCCAGAGGAGCTGCAAAAAGCTGAGGTACGGAGACGCGCGCGAGGAGAGAGTGGGTGCCGGAGTACCTGGCTGGTTTTCTCTGGCGGGAGGGAGATGGAGACTCTCAAAGGCATTGAACCCCTTGTCCTGCGACACTAAACCCCAGATCCAGCTGAAACTCATACGGGGGGAGTTTGGACTGTGAAAAGGGAGAAGTGCACGGAAATTTAGGGGAGTTGCAAAGGATTGGAGGTCTGGTCGCACACGGCACCACGCGGAGGACAGATTTCTGATTGTGCCGCTAGCTTTCGCGAGTGGGCGGGAGACAGACCCTCCGAACTGTGCCACTTCAGACTCCACTAAGCCCCTGTTTTGGGCGAAACCCTGGAGACCTAGACTCGTGTGGTCCTGGTTCGCAGGGGAGCCGGAAAGGCAGCGGTTAGAGGCACTGCGGGTGCGCGCTCGCACAAGGACCGCTCCAGCCATTACCCCGTCACGTGAGACTCAGGGGCCGTGGAGGGCGGGGCCGACTGGAAGGCAAGGTGGTCCCTTAAGCCCTGAAACTCCACCCCTCCCAAGCTCAACAGAGGCTTCTGTGGCTGAATCCAGCACAGAAGTTTCCCCGGCACAGTGAAAATGCGGAGACAAGGGAAGGGATTACAAGCAAAAGAAATGGAGGAAAAAAAACGACTGGATATAGAGTTCAAAACCACGCTTATAAGGTTTTTCAAGAATATGCTAGAAAAGATCGATAAATTTAGTGAGACCCAAGAGAAGATGATAAATACACTGACTGAAATAAAAACTATTATACAGAGTACTAACAGCAGACTAGAGAAAGGCAAGGATCAAGTCAAAAATTTGAAATATAAAGAAGCAGACAACATTCAACTGGAAAAGCAAGAAGAGAAAAGAATCCAAAAATGTGAAGATAATGTAAGGAGCCTCTGGGACAGCTTCAAGCATACCAACATCAGAATTGTGCGGGTGCCAGAAGAAGAGAGAGAGCAAGATACTGAAAACCTGTTTAAAGAAATAATGACTGAAAACTTCCCACATCTGGTAAAAGAAATAGACTTACAAGTCCAGGAAGCACACAGAACCCCAAAGAAAAGGAATCCAAAGAGGACTACACCAAGACACATCATAATTAAAATGCCAAGAGCAAAAGAGAAAGAGAGAATATTAAAAGCAGCAAGAGAAAAACAGTTTATTACCTACAAGGGAGCACCCATACGACTGTCAGCTGATTTCTCAACAGAAACGATGCAGGCCAGACGGGAGTGGCAAGAAATATTCAACGTGATGAACAACAAGAACCTACAACCAAGAATAATCTATCCAGCAAAGCTATCATTCAGAATTGAAGGGCAGATAAAGACCTTCACAGAGAAGAAAAAGCTAAAGGAGTTCATCAACTCCAAACCAGTATTATATGAAATGCTGAAAGGTACTCTTTTAGAAGAGGAAGAAGAAAAAGGTAAAAGACAAAAAATTATGAACAACAAATACACATCTGTCAACAAGTGAATCTAAAAATTAAGTGAATTAAAAATCTGATCAACAGAATAAACTGGTGAATATAATAGAATCAGGAGCACAGAAAGGGAGTAGACTGATAATTCTCAGGAGGACAAAAATCATAAAGCATCAAACAGACTATGAAATTATAGCAGAAAGATTAAAGTTAGGTGAGGTAAATAAGTGATCAATCAAAGGACTTGTATGCATGCTTATAAACATAACCAATGATCACAGACACTGGGGGGTTGGTGTACGCCTGGGAGGGAGGGGGGGGCAATGGGGAGATATGTATAATAAATTAATAAAAATTAATTTTAAAAAAATTTTTAGTAATTGGTCACATAAAAGTTCACTTTTAATTTATTTGAATAATTATCATTTTATTTCCGTCCTACTTGAAAGTCTAAGGAACAAAGGAGCCTAACACAATGCTTCACACCCTAGTTCAAAAATAAATGTTTAGATGAGACATTAAAAATTCATGACATCAAACTTAACAGTTCAACTTACAGAAAAGAATTTTTCCTTTCTAAAAATAGAGAAGCTAAATAGATTGATTTAACATATATCCAAATTTTTTCTTCTTTAATCTATGCCTGTCTCTATATAATATTTGAATATTCAATAGTCAACTGTAAAGAACTTTAATTTTTAGAGGAGAAAAAAAATGGTGGCCTTGTCCCTGAGCAGACAAAGAGAACAGCTGAGGGTCGCACTGAGAGTGTTTGTTGGTAAGTTAAGGGATAGCTGTACTCCAGGAGAAGGTGGGGGACTGCTGGATGGGGCTCCCCTGACCAGGCAGTACCCATTACTGCTGGTTTTTTTCTCTCTGAGCCACCAGCTCAGACACGGAGACCACACCATTTTGAAGGGAAAGTGGATGTTTACAGAAGCCTGAAAAGCTACAGCTGATGCACCCACCAAACACCTGCAAACCCCAGAACTGGTCCCCATTTGGTGCAAACACTCAGATTCAGGGGAGCTCTACACGCCACACAGAAAAGTCAGATTTTGCCTGGAAAAAAGTGAGGTCTCTGGTCACACAGGACAGAGAAACGCGTGCACTGTGGGAGCTGGTGGACCGGGGGTACTCTGCACCTAGATAAATCCATGGCTATTGGGCATGGCATAATCCATAAATGTGGAAGGTGTCCTCAGAGTGGCTAACTGAAGGGATATCTAGAAAGCAACACATTTTGATCTGACGCAGAAGGGACAGCCTTGGAGTTATTAAACTGTGCTGGCTGCTTGGACAAGAGCGGAGAAGGGGGACTGAGCAGACTTGCGCACTTTTCTCTTCAGATCCTTGCTTCTGATTGCTAACCCCAATACATAGGATCACCCAGTTTGGGACATCCTGGGAGACTTCAGGAGAAAGTTGTTTTTCTGGAACCTGGGGATCGGAGCAAAGAGTGACTGTCAAAGAACCAGCTCTGGGGCAGCCTACTCCCACAAACCAGTATTGAGAACCACAGGGAAAGCAGGATCTAAGCACAGGCTAGAGAGGACCTATAGTCTCGGAGGTTATTCCTGAAACACTGCCACCCAGGGGCTGACTCACAAATTGACTCTTGTGTAATCACAAAAGAATAAAGAATTTAAGACACACCGCCTGTTTAAAAACTAGAACTGGTTTACATCACTGAGCACCAGAGGAACTCAGGGAATGGTAATACTGTTCTGACTGGGAAACAGGAGTGCCAAACAGAACAATAGAGCAAGTGAATGACTTTCACCACTGGAGATTCTATTTATTTTTAATTTTTCATTTTTACATCTTCTACCAAAAAACCAATATTTTTCATTTTTCCTCACTTCTTTTACCTTTTTAATTACTACATTTTTATTTTCAATTAGTATGATTATACTTGCTATTTTACCCATTTGAAAAAAAAGTCTCATTTTATTTCCTCATTATTTTACTTTGGGATTAGAGTGCTACATTCTATTCTAATATTTCCTTTAGCATTATTTTCCTCTATCTCAAATCTACCTTTATGCCATAACTCTCTTGCTAACTTTCTCCCTTCTGTTGTCCTGTTTCTCTTACCCTTTTTCTACTTTAGATTATCCCTATTCTTTCTATTTACCCCATATTAAAATTTCACCCCACTTATCTAATTACCAATCCCTTGCACCAAGTCCATACACATTCTCTCTTCTCTGTCTTCACTATACAAAAATTGTTTTTCTCTCTGTCCTTTTATTGTTGTTTGCTTAAATGTTATACAGATTTTTTTAATGCTTTTTTGTGAGATTGGTTTGCTTATTCTTTTTGTTTGTTTTAGTTTGTGTTTGCTTTGTTTTTTACTTCTGTTTTCACTTGAATCCCTTGATAATAAATGTTGTTTGTAGTTTACTTAATCTCCAGGTACTTGTTGCTGGCATTTGTTGGGATTAGTGCTGATCTATTAGAGTTTTCTCCCCATATATATATAATTTGTTCTCCTTTTCTTTACTATTCTCTTTCTTTTCTCTCATATTTTTCTTCTTCTTTTTTTCTATTTTCTCCATTCTCTCAATTTCACTTTGGCACTCCTTTCTTTTATTTTCCTTTTTTTCTTCTTTTCTCTCTTCTGCTTTCTCTCCAATCCCCTAATTTGTCTCTCCCTAGTGGTCACTTTTATTTGTGGCTATTAATATTGCGAATATATTTATGTTCAGTGCTTTGTGCATTGTACATTATTGTATTTTATTTTGTTCCTTAAAGTCAACAAAAGAAAGAACTATATAACCAGACACCAGGAGAAGAGAGACCATAAGCAGACAAAGAAATAGCCCGCATATGAAAGAAAAGCAAGCATCACCAGAAAATGAAGTAAAAGAAATGGAGGCAAGCAACCTGCTATAGAAAGAATTCAGAGAAATGGCCACAAGATGGCTGAAAAGAATGGAAGACAATTCGACAATATGAGTAAGAACCAAGAACAAATGAGGAAAAACCAAGAAGAAATGAAAAATGACATTGCGGCTGTAAAGAACTCAATGGAAAGCATAAAGAGTAGACTAGAAGAAACAGAGGACTGCATCAGTGAGCTAGAAGACAAGGTAGGAAAAAATACACAAGTAGAGCATCTTCCAGAAAAAAAAATAAAATAAAAAGCAAGAGGAGAGCCTAAGGTAACTTTGGAACATGGAGAAACAAAACAACATCCACATAATAAGGGTTCAAGAAGAAGAGGAAACTCAGCAAGGAATGAAAACCAGTTTGAAGAAATAATGACTGAAAACTGCCCTGATATAGGCAAGAAAAAAGCCACACAAATCCAAAAAACTCACAATCCCAAAATGTACCCCAAAAGACCGACACCAAGGCCATTATAATTAAATTGTCAAATATCAACGACAAAGTAAGAATCTTAAAATCAGCCAGAGAGAGATAGAAACTTACCTAAAAAGGAACCCCCATCAGACTAGCAACTGATTTCTCAAAAGAAACTCATCAGGCCACAAGGGAATGGAATGAAATATACAAAGTTATGCAAAGGAAGGGTCTGAATCCAATAATACTGTACCCAGTAAAGTCTGTCAATCAAAATTGAAGGTGAAATCAAGAGCTTTACTGACAAAAAAAGGTCAAGGGAATTTATTACCACCACCAGCAATGCAAGAAATGCTAAAGGGTTTGCTATAAAAAAAAAAAAGAAAAGAAAGAAAGAAATAGGAAGTGAAGAAGGAACACAGGGGTAAAGAATAAAAATAGCACCAAATAAGTACCTACCAATAATAACTTTAAATGTAAATGGATTAAATGCTCAAATCAAAAGACATAGGGTAACAAATAGGATAAGAAAACATGACCCATATATCTGCTGTCTACAAGAAACCCATCTCAGAAAAAGAGATGCACACAAACTAAGGGTGAAGGATGGAAGACAGTTTTTCAGGCAAATAAAAATGAAAACAAAGCTGGGGTAGCAATACTTATATGTGACAATTTAGATATCAAAGTGAAGGACATAACAAAAGATAAGGAAGACCACATCATAATACTAAAGGGAGCAATCCAACAAGAAGAAATAACTCTGGTTATGTATGTATTTGGGTGTACCCAGTATAGAAGCACCCAAGTGCATACAAAAACCTCTTGGAGAGTATCATGGGAGAGACTGACAGCAATAAAATCAGAGTAGGAGATATTAATACCCAACCATCACCATCCTGTAAACAAAAAAATCAGCAAAGAAACATCAATACTAAATAACACACTAGATGAGATGGCATTAATTGACATCTTCAGAACATTTCAGCCCGAAACCACAGAATATACATTCTTCTCAAGTACTCATAGGTCATTTTCAAAGATAGACCATAAGTTGGGTCACAGGCAAAGTCTCTTCAAATTCAAGAATATAGAAATCATATCAAGCATCTTCTCAGATCATAATGGCATAAAACTGGAAATCAACTACAATAAAAACAATCCAAAGAAATCAAACAACATGCTACTAATCAATGACTGGGTAACCAGAGAGATCAAGAAAGAAATAAAAAACATCACAGCAACAAATGACAATGAAAACACAACAATACAAAATCTATGGTACTCAGTGAAAGCACTCTTGAGAGGGAAGTTCATAGCTCTACAAGCCTACCACAAAAAAAAAAACAGGAAACAAAGGTAATAAATTACCTAACCCTATAACTCAAAGAGCTAGAAAGAGAGCAACAAGAAAAGCCTAGTGTAAGCAGAAGGAAATAAACAGTAAAGATCAGAGCAAAGATAAACAACATAGAGGCCAAAGATAGAATTCAAAAGATCAATAAAACCAAGAGCAGGTTTTTTGAAAGGATAAAAAAAATCGATGGACCTCTAGCCAGGCTCACCAAGAAGCAAAGAGAGAAGAAACAAATAAACAAAATCAGAAATGAAAGAGGAGAAATAACAACAGACCTCTCCAAAATACAAACGATTGTTAAAAAATATTATTCCAAAAAAACTGGACAACCTGCAGGAAATGGACATATTCCTAGAAAAATATAGCCTTCTAAAACTCAATCAGGAAGAATATAAACATCTCAATAGGCCAATAACTATGGAAGAAATTGAAGAAGACATCAAAAAGCTTTCAGCAAACTAGAGCCTGGAACTTGACAGCTACACAGAGGAGTTTTACCAAACATTCAAGAAAGAATTAAAACCTATCCTCCTCAGACTACTGCATGGAAGTCAATAAGAAGTAACACTTCTAAACACCTTCTATGAAACCAGCATCACTCTAATATCAAAACCAGATAAAGACAACATAATGAAAAAGAATTACAGGCTAATATCCCTCATGAACATAGATGCCAAAATCCTTAAAAAAATTCTAGCAAAAAAATCAAGCAAGACATCAGAAAGATCATACACCATGACCAAGTAGGATTTATTCCAGGAATGCAAGGATGGTAGAATATCTGCAAATCAATAAATGTGTTACATCACATAAACAAATTGAGAGAAAAATATCACAGTCATATCAATTGATGCAGAAAAAGCATTTGACAAAATCCAACACCCTTTTTTTGATAAAAACTTTCAGCAAGGTGAGAATAGAAGGATCATACCTCAACATCATAAAAGCCATATATGATAAACCCACAGCTAACATCATGTTCAATGGGCAAAAACTAAAACCATTTCTCCTAAGAACAAGACAGGAATGCCCACTCTCACCACTCCTGTTTGACACAGTACTGGAAGTATTAGCCATTGAAATTAGAAAAGAAGAAATAAAAGGAGTACAAATTGGAAAGGAATAAATAAAGCTGTCCGTATTTGCAGATGACAGAGTACTGTACATAAAAAACCTGAAACACTCGATCAAAAATTAAAGACTTAGTAAATGAATTCGGCAATGTAGCAGGATTAATGCCAAGAAATCTATGGCATTTCTATACACTAATAGTGAAATTACAGAAAGAGAAACCAAAACAGGAATCTCATTTCCCATCGCTACAAATAAATTAAGATACCCAGGAATAAACTTACCTAAGGAGGTAAAAGACCTATACTCAGAAAATTAGAGGACACTGAAAAAAGACATAGAGCAGTGGTTCTCAACCTTTCTGATGCCGTGACCCTTTAATACAGTTCCTCATGTTGTGGTGACCCCCAACCATAAAATTATTTTTGTTGTTACTTCATAAGTGTAATTTTGCAACTGTTATGAATCGTATCTGTGTTTTCCAATGGTCTTAGGCGACCCCTGTGAAAGTGTTGTTCGACCCCCAAAGGGTCGCGACCCACAGGTTGAGAACCACTGACATAGAGGAAGTCGTAAATAGATGGAAGAGTGTATCATTCTCATGGATTGGGAGAATCAACATAATTAAAATATCCATACTACCCAAAGCAATCTATAGATTCAATGCACTACCCATTAAAATAGCAATGGCATATTTCACAGACCTAGAAAGAACTCTCCAAAGATTCATCTGGAACAAAACAAGACCCCAAATAGCCACAGCAATCCTGAGAAAGAAAAATAAAGTAGGTGGGATCTCAATGTCAGATTTCAAGCTGTATTACAAAGCCAAGGTTCTCAAAACAGCCTGGTATTGACACAAGAACAGACATATAGACCAATGGAACAGAATAGAGAATCCAGATATCCACCCACACCACTATGCTCAATTAATATTTGACAAAGGAGGCATGAATATACAATGCAGTCAAGACAGTCTATTCAATAAATGGTGTTGAGAAAATTGGATAGATACATGCAAAAATAAATGAAAGTAGACAACCAACATACACCATATACAAAAATAAACTCAAAATGGATACAGGACTTAAACATAAGACGGGAAACCATAAAAATACTAGATGAATCCACAGACAGCACAATCTCAGACATATGGCGAAGGAACTTCTTCACTGATACTCCTCCTAGGGCAAAGGAAGCTAAAGAAAAAAATAAACAAATGTGACTACATCAAAATAAAAAACTTTTGCACAGCAAAAGAAACCATCACCACAACAACAAGAAAGCTCACTGTATGGGAGAACATATTTGTAAATGTTATCACTGATAAAGGTTTAATCTCCATCATTTATAGGTAACTTATACAACTTAATAAAAGGAAGATAAATGATCCAATAAAAAAATGGGCAATGGGCCCAAATAGAATCATTTCAGAAGACAGAAGGAAGGACAAGGGACACATGAAAACATGCTCAAAGTCACTAAGTATCCAAGAGATGCAAAGCAAAACAATGTGATACCATCTCACACCTGTCAGAATGGCAATCATTAACAAATGACAAGTTTGGCAAGGATGCGGAGTAAAAGGAACCCTAGTGCACTGCTGGTGGGAATGCAGACTAGTGCAGCCACTATGGGGAACAGTATGGAGTTTCCTTAAGAAACTAAAAATGGAACTTCCATTTGACCCAGGAATCTCACTCCTAGGATACATCCTAAGAAACTAGAAACACCAATCAGAAAGGATATATGCACCCCTATGTTTATAGCAGCACAATTTACAATAGCTAACATCTGGAAACAGCCTAAGTGCCTATAAGCAGATGACTGGATCAGCACATGATCTCACTCATTTATAGATAATAAAGAACATTATAATCTAATGAACAAAAAGATAGATACAGAGGAAGTAAAGCATCAAACACATTGTCAAATTACGATGGAAAGGTTAGAAAGAGGTGGGGTAGATAAGAGATCAACCAAAGGACTTGTATGCATGCATATAAGCATAGCCAATGGACACAAGACATGGGGGGGGGGGCGTTTATGGCATGCCTGGGAGTGGGGGTGAGGGGGCAATGGGAAGATATGTACACATGTAATACATTAATAAAACAAGTCATTTAAAATTCCCCCTCAAAAAAGAACTTTAATTTTTATAGTATCATAATTTTCTTGTTATAGATAGTCTTCAGCAGTGACAAAGGGATATATCCAGTCATCTTTAGTCTCCTGATTCTATTATTCTCTTCAGAAATTCCATAAACACTCCTCTTAACTCTTCATTCTGCCTTCTTTTCCATAGATCACTTAAGTCCTTTATCTTTCTCTACTTCTGGTAGGTGATAAAAGGAGTTTGGGGTATAAACAGCAAGGAACAACAATACTGCAATCCATTCTCAGGTTTAAATTCTAAGATTGTGCTAATTTAATCACCTCTAACTTATTTATCCTATATTCCTCAGAATAACTACTAATTCTTATTCTAACTAAAAATATGATTTAAAATATTTACCTAAAACATCTTAAGTAGAGAACAGGACAATTTTATTTAAATCTTGAATAATAAAAGGTAAGCATTTTGTTGATAGGGATATACTTGATTGGAATGAAGATTTCAAATGTAGCTGTCGAGATAAAGGTCTCAAGCCAACTGATTAGAAAGAATAAGATTTTTTTTTTATAGAAAACCACATAACCACATAATTAAGTGTATAATCTAACTTTATATGTAAGACTTAAATTTCAGCTAAAACTTTAAATGCCATACAAAAATCACTGCCTACTGCTACTGTTTCTGGTGGATTACAGAATAAGGTTATTTTGTGGAGACTTTATGAATTAATAAAATTAAATGAAGTATGATAAAATACACTGTTATAAAACATTTAACTTTTGTTTGGATGATATGTTAGGAACAGTGATTATTTTTGATACAGAAGTGACAGATGCAATCTATTGTACATCCAATCAAGGTTTGCCCATTTTCACTGTGAGAAGATAACTCTATTAGAGATATTTTTAAAGAAAATGTCCTCACTTTTCCCATTTCCTTTCTTTGTCCTCCACAATTCCTCTCACTACCAGGCCTAAACAAAGCAATAATGACAAAATAAAATATCTAAAGAAATGGATTATTTCCAGATCAAATACTAACAAGGCTTTCAAAAGTCAAAGAGCAATGCTGCTTGGATTATTTGCTATTATTAACACTGACCAATAGAACAAAAATGAAGAAAAGTAGTTTAATAGCAAGAGTAGATTCATGAGTTTCTGAGAATGTATATTGTCAAAGTTTCCATTATAATAAATGTTTTCTTGGTTTGGGCACTCCTGACTTTTCAATTGTGTTTTTTCCATTTTTTTTTCTCCTCATTATTTAAAACATTCTTTATTAAGGCATTCTTAAAAGGATCCTGTCCTTTTTGCCAGTGCCTTAAGTGAATTCCTTTCTTTGTTACTCCTTCATCTTTAGCTATCCATTTTATTAAGTTAAGATAATGGGAAAAAAAAAACTATGCAAAAGTTAACTAGTAAACCATAGGAAATAGGATGTGGACAGAAGTTATTGCACAATATTAAAATTCACTTATATAGAGGTAACTGCAAGAGTTGGGAAGAAGGGAGCCATGACTTCAAATCACCAGATAGCTGAACTGTGTAATTCTATTCCTTTATCTTGATTTTGGGCAACATTCAGTTTTTTCCTAGTAATATATTTGCTTTTAGAACTTCAGAATAGATTCTTTTTATTTATTTATTTATTTTTTCATTTCAACTCCTTTCAAAATACAAAAGTTGGTCACCGGTATTATCAGCATAACAGCATGTGAGTCTAACAATTTTTCACAAGTTAACATTAGTAGCTGCTGAGTGCATCTTTATCAAACTAGAATCCTGGAGCTCTAAAGATTTAAAGATGACATTTGATTCTTTTATGTCTACCTACTCACCAACTATTCCCAGGCCTTTGCTTCCTGAAATTTATAAATGCTATTCTTTATTTCTCTATCAAAATTTACAGAATTCTTTCGCACTTAGAATGGGATGCTAATGACTACCATAGTGAATAGAAAGATCCAAATTTATAATTTTAATAGAAGATTCTGATAGGAAAGGTCCAAAAAGTAAAGCAGTTAAAACCTGTCTCAGCATGCTCAGCAATTATCAATAATAATCAGGGACTCACTCTATTTTAGTCACCTCGTTTTATCTATACCTTTTTTTTTTTAACAGTGACTTTTAATAAGGTCTATTATAATGGAAATGGAAAAACATTTGGTAAGAAATTTCAAACCCAGGCAAGATATTATTAAAAACAGGACAAGAGCAAACCTCTCCAATTACTATTAAGATAGGATTTCTGACAATCTGGGAGATATTCAAAATCAATTTTATAATATTTCTAACAAGATTTTTATTTAATGAATTTTCATATCTGAAAAGATAGATACGCATATTATACCAATGATGAGGAGGCCTCTTAGAGCTCAACATTTCCCTCTAAATGCATGAAAATTAATGAAGGGCACTTATAAAAATTTTATCACAAAAATATAATGTTTTAAGTGTATTTTCCTTTCTATTAACTATTGTCTTCCTTCTTTTTTATATTAATTTGTTAACATACACAGTCTAAAGTCTAAAAAATCGCCTGTACAAGATGTTATTCAGAAGGTATCCATTAGAAAAAACATTTACACACACACGTTATTTATAGTATAATCATAAATGATTTATGTTCATCCCTTTTGTAGTGTCTGTATCACTGTTCTTTAAAATAATAAACAAAAGCTTATATGAGGAATGCAGTACATGAGCAATAGAATCCTTTCCTGCTTATTCAGTCATATTTACAGAAGCCTCAATCTATAGGAATTCAAGGAGACACTCAAAGTGAAAAAGAATAGTTCCACCAACTTCATCTATAGATTCAAGTGCATCCCCAGTCAAAATCCTAGCAAATTATTTTGTGGTTATAAAACTGATTCCAAAGTTCCGATATTGAAGGAGAAGATCAAAACTATAGTTATGACACTACCGGACATTAAGACTTATTATTAACTACAGTAATCAAGCATGGCAAAGAATAGCCAACTTCATCAATGCAATATGACTTAGTACCTAGAAACAGACTCACATAAACAGTCAACTGATATTTGATAAAGGAGCAAATATAATACAACATAATGGAAACAGTATTTTCACCAAATAGTGCTGAAAACAACTGAAGATCCCCATGCAAAAAAAAAATGTATATACAGACCATACACTCTAACAAAAATTAATTCAACATAGATTACAAACCTGAATGCAAAATCAGCAAACTCCTAGAAAAAAACAAGAAAAATATAGATGGCCCTGGGTTTGGTTAGATCACTTTTTTTAATACAACAAAGGTATGATCATGAGAGAAATAACTGAAAATCTGGGCATCATTAACATTAAAAATGTCTGCTCTTGAAAGACACAATCAAGAAAATAAAAGGACAAGCCACAGATTAGAAGAAATATATATAAGACACATCTGATAAAGGGACTTCTATTCAAAATATACAAAGAACTCTTAAAACTCAACAATTAAGAAAACTAAAAATTATACTAAAAAGAGGACCAAAAGCCTCAACAGAAACTTCACAAAAATACAGAGATGGCAAATAAACATGAAAATATGCTGCACAGCATATGTTATGAGGAAAGTATAAATTAAAACAATAATGAGATAATACTGTATATCTTTTTGAATGTCTAAAACCCCACCTACTGACAATGCCAAATGCTGATGAGGATGTGGAGCAACAAGAATAGTACTTATTCATTGGTAGTGGAAATGCAAAACAGTACAGCCACTTTAGAAAACAGTTTGGTGGTTTCTTACAAACTAAACAGCAGCACCCAAGATACCCTTCAGTAGATAAATGAATAAATAAAATGTGCTACATCGAAACAATGGAAGCTTACCTAGTACTAAAATGCCAAGTCATTAAGACACATGGAAGAATCTTACTGCATATTACTACATGAAAGAAGCCAATCTGAGAAGGCTATGTACATACAATTCAAACCATATAATGTTCTGGAAAAGACAAAACTAGGGAGACCGTAAAAAGATTAATGGTTAAAAAAAATAAGACTAATGGTTGCTGGGGAGTGGGGTGGGGGAGATGATCAGGCAGAACACTGAAAGTTTTTAGGGCAGGGGAAATTCTCTGTATGATACTAACGGTAGATATATATCACTACACATTTGTCCAAACTCATAGAATCAACAGCCCCCAAAATGAACCCTATATTTGTCCAAATTCATAGAATGAACAACTCCCAAAATGAACCCTAATGTAAACTAAGAACTTTGGATGGTAATGAGGTGCCAACAGAGGTTTGTCAATTTTAACAAATGTATCACTTTGGTGGAGGTTGTTAATAATGGGGCAGGTTATGCATGTGTGGAAGAAGGGGGTATATGAGAAATCTCAGTAGGGCTCCCTCAATTTTACTGATCCAAAAGCTCTAAAACAGCTCTGAAAGTCCTTTCTTTTTAGTTCAATCTTTTTTTTTTAATTTTTAATTTTTAAAATTTACTGGGGTGACACTGGTCAACACGAACAAACAGGTTTCAGGTATGGGTTTTTATGTTACAAGATATGTCTATTGCACTGTATACCCACCACCCAAAGTCAAGTCTCCTGTCACTATATATTAGGACTCCCTTTGCCCTGCACCCTTTCTGCTGGCAACCACCACACTGCTGTTTGTGAAAGTCTTAAAATAAAAACAACACAAAGAAAACAACTACCATCAGCAAAGTCCTCTAACAAGAGGGAGGGAGGAATTGTGCTGCTTTTCTCCCTGTAGGAAGGAAATGTAGGCAGGCACCTTCCTACTTTTACTAAGAACATGCATGTGTAAAGTGATTATTAAGTTATTATTAATGTTCCATTAATAACTTTTAGAAAGTTTTAGATACCACAATTAGAAACAATGAAGAACAGGAAAACTGAAGCATATTTGGAGAAATAGTGACTGGATTAAATAGGTGACTTCTCTTTGAGGTTTGACAGGGAGGCAGTCAATAAAACTGCCAATAGAGTCTACTTTAAAAAAGTGCAAACAGCCTCACAAGTAGAATAACCCTAAGGGCAGTTTCATTAAAATGTGAAACACTGTTAACTACACAGAGTTATACTGCTTTTCCTTGGAAGCACCTTTTATGAGAAGGATATAATCTCCAGGTTCCATAACTCTGAACATTCTTTAAAGTTTCACAATTTATTTTAAACATTTCTATGAATGTTGAATTCTGATACAAATATATGATTTTAATTTAAATATATGGTTCCCCTCTTTTCGTGCAACCTCCCCTTATATCTTGTAGCAAAATGTAAGCTTTGAGAAGTATGTCATGTTGATTGTAATGGCTTCTTATGCCCTTTGGTTCACTCAGCTGCATAACCAATTTTGAGCAGTCAGGGAAAGATGACATGTAATTCAGAAATATTTTCATAAAAATAGCTGAAAAATAAGAACATCCTGAGAATCAAAGGAATAAACTTCAGTCACTGAAAAATACTCTTATGTGAAACACCTATTGCTCCAAAATACCAGGTACAGCTGGTTTGAATAAGCAATTACTATTGAGTTACTACTTTAGAGAATATTAATCATTTCAATTTATGTATGTAGAAAATAAAATTCGTAAGCTCATGCAAATTATTCAGTCCTTAAGATGTATTATCAGTTGACATGTCAGCAACTCTGCATTTTCTCTAAGTTTTGAACATAAAGATGGTTTCTGAGTACATTATTTTAATGTGACCATGTAATGGAATCATAACTATGTATAGATATTGATATATTAAAAAATTAGAACCAACTGCTTGTCAAGCTAATATAGTTTTGGTGTCTAATAACAGTATCTAAAATTAAAAAATAAAACTTCCATAAATGTCTCAAAATATTGTTTTAAATTCTCAGAAGTACAACAATATTTCAGGTGTCTTAAAAAATTAATGTTAATAACAACTAATACTTAATGTATACTATGTACCAGATCTGTTCCAATGGCTTTACATATATTAAATCATTTAATCTCAACACTCAGAGGTAGGGTTTCACAGACAAGATCACCAAGGCACAAGGCATAGGGTTAAATAAACAACACAAAGTACACAGTTATTAAGTAGCAAAACTGGAACATGAATCAAGATTAAAACTACAGGACATAGCTTTAAGAAAAGTACAGTTAAAAACTGTGTCATCACTGAACATTAAGTAAAAAAAACAATAGCACCTTTCTCAATGCCATACTATGCATCATACTATGCCAGTCTCTGACAATGAAAAGAACTAGGAGCCACTTTGCCCTCTGCGAGCTCAAGGTCCACCAGGAAAGGCCAAGTCAAGTACAAGAGTTCAAGTGCTTGTTTCTCCTAAACGACTACATACTCAAACTGTTTTTTGTGTGGAATATATAACAACTAGAGGCCCAGTGCACCAGTGGGGTCCCTCAGCCTGGCCTGCAGGAGCAGGCTGAAACTGGCTCTCCTTCATCCCCCAAGGGGTCCCGAATTGCAAGAGGGCATAGGCCAGGCCAAGGGACCCTACCAGCACACAATCGGGGCCAGGGAGGGACGTGGAGACTGGCCAGCTGGAGGGATGTGGAGGTTGTCCAGCTGGGGAGGGGCAAGGGAAGGTGTGTCTGGCTTCCCTAGCTCAGTCCCAATCAGCCGGGACCCCAGCAGCAAGCTAACCTACCAAGCATCTGCCCCCTGGTGGTCAGTGCACATCATAGCAAAAGATGAGCAGCCATAGCATATCATTAGCATATTATACTTTGGTTGGTTGAATGGACAACCAGACACTTAGTATATTAGGCTTTTATTATATAGGAGGATATCTTCAAGGTCCCCTATAATAGCACTTGGAAAGCAGTGTTTGCTTTGTTAATCACATAACTAATGAAGAAAATGCTACTAATTTGCAGGAAGAGTTTTAAGAAAATTAGTAAACTTAAAACAATTAAATGGCAAACATGAACCTGTGGCTCTGGACTGCTTACTATATCATCCATGACTGTACCTGTGGGCATAGTGGGAGAAGTAAAGATGATTGGCAGGTGGTCAGCATGATTCTCCTTGAGTGGTAGTGATGTTTCACATCTCTGGCCCCACCAACTAAACAATAGTGATTTTCGCAACCCATCAGTCACCATGAAAACCAAAAATGTCCCCACATATTTCTAAACACCCTTGGGAGGCAAAACTGCCCTTGTGGAGAATCATGTTCTACATTGTGGATGTTTATTTGAGTCCTGTATTTCACTGGGGTTGTACTCTTTGTTGTTATGGCTCTAGCAAAAGTTCAAGCCCTGCAGTCAGAATCTAAGTCACATTAAAAAGGCAACTTTTCTAAAAACACTTCAATGACACTGATCTGTACACACAAACTCTTTCCTCAAGATTAGCAATACTATTATCCCTTCCTTTACCCTTATTAGAAAAAGCAAGAATTGGGTGATATGTTAAGTTTTTAATTAGTAATATGTGTTTTAATTGATGATAGCAACATTAGGATAATGTATATAAAACTATATGACAAATCATTCCCTTGACCTATGGTCATACCCATTTTTGTTCTTTTATGGCAAATCGTTTATATTTTAAATACTGTTTTTAAAAAATGTAATGTTTAAAACCAAATGAATTAATCTGTGTTTATATACTAGTTCAGTATGTCAATATTTTTTATTTTGTATGCAAATCCTCATTTTGCTTGTAATTTTATGTATCTGGTGAATAATAATGTATTACATCAACATAATTACTAAGAAAATATTAAAACTCTGTTTTATACCTTTGGCAAAATGAAACAAAATTCTGACTGCCAACAGATACCTTTTCTAAGCTCTGATCTCCCTGAAGTCAGAGAGAAGGAAGTGATCCTACCAATAATGCCCTGGAATTCCTTTGAGGCTTCACATAAGATCCAATTATCCTAGAAATTCTGACAGATCAAGAACACAGGCAATGGTACAACTTGAAGCAAAATCTAAAACATGTTTCAGTTAAAATCCTAAAACAGCCTATACCAAGGAAGGCCAATACAGTTATTATAGATCTGTAAGTTCTATTTGCGTCTGTAAAATTAGCATTATGAAATATATTTAACTTATAATAATACAGTATATTATGCATAGCATGCTACTATTTATAAACTCCGGCTGTTGGGTCATGGGAATATACAAACAGCTTAGTCCACTATGATATAATGAAAGCATTATATTTTTTTTATGTGTTGATTGATTTTAGAGAGCAAGAGAGAGACAGAGAGAGAAAAAGAGAGAAAGAGAGAGAGAGAGAGAGAGAGAGAGAGAGAGACAGAGAGAGAGAGAGAGAGAGAGAGAGATATCGACTGGTTCTAGTTATGCATTCACTGGTCGCTTCTTGTATGTGGCCTGACTGGATAGAAGCCACGACCTTGCCATATTGGGACAATGTTCTAGCCAACTAAGCAACCCAGCTAGAGAAAATCGTTAATTTAAAGATTACAGTATGCTTAAGATAGGCAGAAAGGTTCCACAATATAGTCATATACCTATTCATAAAAGAAGAGAAAGATGAGATGAGAATCTGAAAAAGCAGATAAAAAAATCAATCATTTTTCTGGACAATAACTGTAGTTATACTTGGGAGTTGAGAAAATGAAATAGTTTTAAAATGAAGGAATAAGTAAAGGAGGCAACAGAAAGATTAAATAAACATAGAGGAGGAAATTCTGGCAGAAGAGCATGATGTCAAAATGACCGCATTATATTTGTTTATAATCTCAACTGTATGACAGAAACTGGATAAAACTTACAATTTAATGTATTGTACATATATATCATCTTCAGATTAAAACAAAGGTAAAAAGATGTATAGGATCAGGTCACTGGCCTCAAAAAACATTTAGTAAATATTCACTGAGTATGTTTAGGTGCCAGGGAATTCCAAGGTAATAAGACACTGGCCCTAACCTTAAGAATTAACAGTCTCATAGAGAAGACAGTCCTCTAAACAAAGCACTAACGATTCAGTACTTCTACTGAAATATAAGTACATATAGCATGTTATTGGAACACAGGCTCAGCAATCTTTTTGCCAATTATTCAGCAATAACTGATGCTTTTGTCTACATTAATATTTAGGTTTTATTAAGTGGCAGCAATTTATGAAATATTATAAAATCTAGTCTGTTTAACTGACTATAAGTTCAGTGCACATAAAGGCGTTACATTGAAATATGAATCCTCAACTTAAAAAGAAATAATTACAAGTTCTTTAAATTTCTCCAATATCTAACTGCTAAAAAAATATATAGAAATAACTGTAATGAAAGCTTTATTAATTGACACTACTGACTGTAAGCCACTGAAGTAGTACTTTTGGGACAATAATGTCTGAAAGTACCATTCTTTTTTCCGCATAAACTATAGAGGAGATTAATGTAAAAATTCACTCAGCTCCCTTGCCAGAGAGCTTACAGGTACATAGGGAGAAGCAAACATGCATGGCTGAGACAGTGGTAAAGAGATCAGGAAAACCACTCAAGCCACCTTCAGCATTCTGTTCATGTTACCAGTGACTCCTTTCACTCGCCAGTGCATCTCCTGAAGCTCAAGCCTCAATGGGAAATAGACTCAGAATGCAACTTTCCCCAAAATACTACATGGCAAATACCATTTTCCCCCAAGCAGTAAAGGGTACAAAATTCTTAAAAGAATTACTCGTAAGGCTTCTCCCAACATGAATCATTGAAAGAAGAAAAATCCATTTAATAAAGAAGATTGAAATGTCCTTTTTCTGGCTAAAAAACATTATCATCTAAGTCACCTGGACTATCTGAGCTGTTATATGCTTCTGAAACACTTTTGTATCATTCCCTATTATCTGTGCATTCAATAAACATTCTTTAAATGCTTACAGTGCCCTAGGTCTGGTGATTCCAATCTTCTTAAGAGCCAGAAAGTAAATATTTTAGATTTTGCAAGTCAAGGAAATTATATAGGTACTTATAAAATCATTTAAATATATAACCATTTAAAATGTAAAATCATTCTTAGCTCATAGAAAGAGACAATAATCTGCTGATTTGAGTGCTAAATCACAATTATATATCCAGATAAAACTAAGACAATTAGGTTATTAAATTTAAGTGAAAGATCTTTTGCACCAAGACCTAGTTTCTTCCAGTAGAACCTGTAAGAATGATCTAATGAAACTCTGTCCAATAGAATTATCTACTGGAAACTCCTATTATATCTCCCTTCACTAGATACTTCAATACCTATTGAAAATGTTCTATATCTGTCAACTTTAATTCAATAGCCACAATGCAAGTGGCCACTAAGCATTTTAAAATATGTCTAGGGTGTCTGAGAAATGAAATTTTAAAATTTTATTAAATGTTAATTATTTTAAATTTGCATTTGAATAGTCATTTATGTTCTCTGCATCAAGTGATTTTCTACCAGAGAGATGCATATGGCAAATACAACCTGATGCTATTTCGCATTATCAACAGTCCACCCTGGCAAATAGGTTTCCTGTTACCTGCCAAATCCTAATGAATTGCAGTAGAGGTCCCACAGCTGTGTAGGCCAAGTCTGAATACAGTGGGGAAAGGGGCCGTGATTGATTAGCCATGCTTGCCATGAGTTGGCAGGCACCTTCACATAGTATTTGCAGGCTCTTTAACACCACTCATTGCTAGTTCACGCACATTAAGAGCAAAAAGTTCTGAATAAATCTGAAATTCATGTATCTTACTGTACAGAGACTAGCTTGATATCTAGGGTCCAGCTCTCTTGATCATTCTATTTCTAGTTTGTAAATTACTCAATTGGCATTCTGGTTCATTGACTAGTTTCTGGTGAGCTTGGTTACATAAACACCAACTGGGCAGTTGCATTCATTCTCAGTGAAATCACAAAGTCAATTTTATGAGTCAGCAATACTGAACCACAGATTATGGTAAATGCACAAAGGTAAATCTTAAGTGACCTCTTAGTAGCCAACAGAAGTCTGACTTTCCTGGGTAGAAAAGAACTTTATTGGACACTTCTTTTAGACTTCAACAAAGACTAATTTTAATCAGTTTCATCATTTCCAATTTTAATTATTTTATTCCTGAATGTTTATTCACATTCTGCTGTTAACAGTCTTAGATAATGTATAGTTCTATATGAAAGCTCTCACCATCTTTCACTTTGAAGTTATAACCAGTGAGAATAGTTTGAATCCACAGTTATTTCACATCCTATGAATTCATCATACTGTCAACATAATTTCTAATCTAACTTCACCTTCCTTTTGATGCCTGAATCTTTCTCTCCAAAACACACACACACACACTGCATTTGTAACAGCATCATTTATTTTTCATGCCCACACACCAGCCTAATGAAAATTATGTTTTCCAGTTTTACCTTTCGAACATTTGCTAACCGATTCATCATCAAGGACTCCTCTCGGTCATCGTCATCATCCAAATCCAGCATCGGCATTCCAAAGGGGTCCATAATGCCGCAACACCGGGAGCCTTCATCTCTTGGATCAAAGGGGTCCACAATTATGGGCTCCGTTCCTTTTATTTCACAGCGGCAGAAGGGGCAGCCCTGGCCATCTGACTCCTGAACAAACACATAAAATATGCTCATTGGTCTTTGTTTAAATAAAACATTACTCAGAGGAATGAAAGTTTTAAAGTATAAAAGTTGCAAAAAGTTTTTGGGCAAGTCAGTGGGGATAGGGAAAGCAGTAGTGGAATAGAACAGAAAGCCAAAATATATGATAAATGTACAGTATTTCTAATTTCAAACTTTTACAGAAAAAAAATATTAAAAAGTTTGCTTTGCCAAAGAAAAGGAACCTAACTTAATTTTTTTAAATTTTTTATTAATGTATTACATGTATACATATCTTTCCATTGCTGCCCTCCCATTCTCACGCATACCCTTGTGTCTATTTATTGGTTATGCTTATATGCATGCATACAAGTCCTTTGGTTGATCTCTTATCTAGCCCACTCTCCCTAACCTTCACAATGTAATTTGACAGTCTGTTTGATGATTTACTGCTTCTGTATTTATCTTTTTGTTTTACTGAATCTTCACTAATAATTTTAATGTATCAAAACTATAGTCGTGCAGAAATTAATTGAATCATGTTCCTCTTTTAAAAAGGCACCAATGCTAAACATTTTATAAAAAGAACATTTTTTACAAAAGTTCAGTATAAATAAAGTAATAGAAACAACAGGCATAATTCATTTTAAAATCCATTCTGGAAAAAGTCCTGTGCATAAAACTATGACTAAATAGTGCCATTTTAATTGCCTGTCTTTTTTATCACTGATGTTTCTCTCTCTCCCTTTTTCTCCCTCTCTAAAATCAATAAAAATATTTATATAAAAGGAAGATAGATGGTATACTATACTCACCACTGAATTTCTGTTTCTGCATTTTACCCTGAATTTAGTAGTGTTTCATTTAAGAAAAAGTAAATATCATAAAATCATTGAAAGGCAGAAATGACATGAATTAGAACCATTTTAGAGACAAGACATGCAAAGGAAACTGACATCTTTAAAGAAACCATCCAGTACTTAATTCAAGACTGCTCCTTCCCCTTGGTATGATGGGAAACTGGTTATCTACCTGCCCTGCAGTGACACACTGACTAGCAGTGAAATTACATTCTCACTCTCCTATCATGGGACAATGACTGAACAACACCTCTGTGGCAGTTCCTGTGGTAGGTACGTAGTTCTTTCCAAATTGTCACTCAGATCAACAAACTGAACATCTACACTGCCACATAAACCATCAAAGGAACACATACAAACAAACACTCTTTGGGTTGGTCAATGAGAAAAAATTGCAACATGACCTTATTTATCTAGTGTTACATCATTTTGGAAAGAAACTCAGAATGGTAAAATAGCTGAAACAAAGTGGTGGAAAAAATATAGAGACATTTTAACACATATTTAAGTTGCTTCAAAGTCCACCGGACCTGAGTGAGCCCATGTGATGTTTTGTTTTTTTCCCACACGTGCTCAGACGAACTTCAAGGCAAGTTAAATATTATTTGCTCCACATTTTATGAACGATAAAATTGAAAATATCTTACCCTGATATTTTCTAGCACAGGAGTAAATATTTAAGCAAAACTAAATTTTTCAATAGAAAGAACATTATATTTAAGTACACATTCAATATATGTTGTCATCTGGATAAAATCCCCTTATTATAAAAGTCAAAAGGGATCTATATTGTGTGCCACTACTAGAATTTTCTTACAAATCTGCATAAAATAACTTCAAAAGGGTTGTTCTAATATAAAAGAGCAAGATGTGAAAGAGCTGATGTTCCCTGTGTCTTTGCTATATGGAAGATGGAAAACAGTACTCTGGGCTCTAAGTTTACACTTCATTCATTTGTACATTGAAAAAAAATTAGAGACATATTTAAACATATACAAAAGTAGAGAGAAAGTATAATGAATCCTTATGTGTCTATCACACAACTTCAACCATTACCAATTCCCCAATCCTGATTCACCAGTACTTTTGCTTGCTCCCTCCACTCTTGGATTACTTTTAATCATATCCTACACATTACATAAATTCATCTGTAAATGTTTTAGTCTGTGTATTTACAAATAGAAAATCTTTCAAGGTCTAACTACAATATAATTATTGCTTAAAAATTAGTCCACTCAATCTAAAACATTAAAGTCATACTATTTTTAGTGCAGTCCCAAGAATGTCTGAGCCACTATACTCAGATCCAATGGCTTCTCTTAGAACCCTCAAAGTCAATTTGCATGTTGTTTTGGTTAAAAATGATTTATAGTTTTTCATCTATTTCCAAACAAAGGGTAACTACAAAGATTAAATTTGGAAAGGAAAGGGCTAAAAAGCAGTAACAACTTGATGATAAAGGAAAAAGCCTGGGACCAGTTCATCTAAAACCCAATTTAGGTTTTACTTCATCTCTCCAACCTAAAATGCTGTACAAATCACTGATGTGTGTTAAGAGCAGCTGTTTTATGTATACACCACAAAAGTTATCTTCTGTTCAGTTTTATCTTTGTTGAGTGTTAAAATTACTCACTAGATCAAAACAACAGGTGTAATGTACATCCTTTTTAATTTGCAAACAGATCACACTAAGTGTGTCTCCCTAGTGGTATTTACTGTAATAGGACTACACTCACCCTCTTTCTCTGTGAACTGACTACTGTCGTATGCAAATTAAGTTTTGCATAAATTCTCAAATGCCACTGTGATGCTCTGCCCTGGTTTCTGTTAGATGGTTGATTGACTACCCATGAAAGATGTCTTCCAAAGGTATATAGTAACTCATCAGTTTGGGCATCAATAGTTAAAATAATGTTTCTGTCAACATATACCTAATGCCAAGATCAAGGAGCATACATTAAAGAAAAAGAAAGATGAATAAATAACACCTTTTCTAGCCTCCAACATATTATCATTCTGAGAATGTTAAGAGGAAGTACTTGGGACTCCACCATTCTAATTGACTCAGTAGATTTCACTTCCTCAAATAAGAAATACCTCCAAAACAAAAGATACAGAAGTTATTGGGAGTACTAAGCTCATCTGATATTTAACTATGTAATATGTTCATAATAAAGTAATTCAGATATATGCCAAGCATTAATACCATAAATTAGCAATTTCCAAAAGGTGTGCCACAAAAATTTTTAAAACATGCAATACCTGACTATTTATAGTCAAGGGCACTGACCTCTTTTCCCTTAGACTGTCAAATAAAAAAATGACAACAGTCAACACAACAAGAGGCATCTGGTGTAAATGAATAAAAATTATACGTTCTTTTGTTTTTGTCATATCGGCAAAAATATATATATTTGATGTGCCACAGAACTTTAGTAATAATTTTATGTATGTCATGAGATAAAAAAGGTTGAAAATCAGTTATTATAATACTAGGGACACAAGTCACAAAATTTGTGGACTGGGGAGGAGTCCCTCAGCCTAGCCTGCCCTCTCTCACATACTGGGAGACCTTAGGGGATGTCCTACTGCTATCTTAGGCCCGCTCCCCATTGGGAGTGGACCTAAGCTGCAGTCTGGCCTCCCTTTGTGGGAGGAAATGGGGCTGATCAGGGAAAGGCACCAGCCCCATTACCTCGCTGCTGCAGCCACTGCCAGTCACTGCAGCCACCAAGGTATTTTCAACAACACTGACTCCAATCCCTTCACCATGAAAAAATGACAACTTTCTTTAAGCATTTTCAAGATGTGTCTTTTATAGGATATGACAATTCTTTATTTTTCTTTTTATCCTTACCTGATGATAAGTTTCCATTGATTTTTTCCCCTTCCCTCCGATTCCAGACTCAGGCCCCTTCCCAAGTCTAAAGCCTCCACCCCAGGCTTTAGGCTTGGGAAGGGGTACCACCTCCCCTGCACCTCCTATTGCAGGCTCGGCCCTTTCCCAAGCCAAAGCCTCCACCCGATGTCCAGCTGGGAGTGACCTGGGTGAGCAGGAAGTTCCTGGGACCCAGGTATGTATGCAAATTAACCGCCATCTTTGATGGGCTAATCTGCATACTCATTCTGATTGGCTGTAGATATTGCAGAAGTATGGTCAATTTACATGTTCCCCCTATTATTAGGTAAGATTAAATATAAATATAACTTTAGGTAACCTGAGAACAAATAAACATTGACAAAAAAATAGGAAAAACATTTCTCTACCAAATTTACCATCCTATCTTATAAAGAGGAAATATGCTAATTGACCCTCACACCATTGAAAAGAGGTGGCACCCAAAGCCAATAAGGAGGAAATATGCTAATTAACTGCCACACCCTCAAAGATGGTGGCACCCATAGCCACAAAATGGTGGCACCCAATCCCCTCAGCCCCCAGTCTCCTCAGCCCTCCAGCCTCCCAGAGCAAGTCCAAGATGCAGGTAAGCCTCAGAATGGCAACTGCCCAGCTACCCAGGGCCGGCCCAAGGTGTAGGCAAGCCTCAAATGGCATCTTCTCTGTTTCCTAGGGCCAGCCTGAGGCACAGGCAAGCCTTGGATGGTGACTGCCCAGCCGCCCAAGACTCAGAGGTAACCAGGGCTGCCTGAGGCAGTGGCAGCAGCAAAAGTGTGATGAGGGCATATCCTACCCCTGATCACTGTGTCCCCTCCCGCCCCTGAGGGCTCCCGGACTGTGAGAGGGGGCAGGCTGGGCTGAAGGATGCCCCCACTCTAGTGCATGAACTTTCATGCACCAGGCCTCTAGTTCCTTACTAACATCTTAAGTAAAAATCTTAATAAATGCTACCAGAATCATCTCATTATCATGTCAGTTACCTTATCCATATCATTTCTGTTTTAAATATTGTTAACATGGATTTCATCTTTTCAATAAATACCTTCTTTCATTTTTTATAATAAATATTATATGAAGTACAATTTATTTGCTCTCAGGATGATTAGTTGAGGACACATTTTAAGATCAAGCACTTCATACCTTCATATATATACACTATATGGAGGGCCTAAGAGGATACATAGGACTTCATGAGTCTCGTAGTAGAGAGTGTTTTATGTTTTTACTGTGCGTGTGGGGTTTCTGTGTAGTCTAGTTCATATTACCTTGTTATCCTTCAGGTAGATGTAGAGTTCCCATAAATGTTTTTTCTAAACATGGAAGAATTAGAAATAAATAGATAACTATATAGATAGATACATACATTGAAAGTAAATTGGTTCCATACTAAGCATTTTCAGAGCATAATATTTCCCACAGAAACTCAATAACTTATTTTTAAAGAATAAATAAAAGAATTGCTAAGACTGGTTTAGCTCAATAGATAGAGCATCGGCCTGTAGACTGAAAGGTCCCAGATTCAATTCTGGTTAAGGGCATGTACCTTGGTTGCAGGCACATCCCCAATAGGGGGCATGCAAGAGGAAGATGATCAATGTCTCTCTCTCATTGATGTTTCTAACTCTCTATCCCTCTCCCTTCCTCTCTGTAAAAAATCAATAAAATATATATATTTTTTAAAAAGAATGAATGACGACTGTTAATAGTAATCTTAGAATAAATAATCCAAGTTTGGAGAGATCTTCGGTTTAGTGTCCTTTTATGATGGGCAAGGGAGAAGACATTGGTGAATCTAGACTTCAAGTTTTAATTTGGAAGGCTCATAAAAACAGTGAATCAGAAAAGGAACACAGGCAGTCCTTGGGTTATGTCAGACTCAACGTACATCATTTTGTGGTTATATTGCCATCTTCCTTTTAATTGAATTAAAATCCTTAGCAGTAATGCAAACTATGGTTGCAAATCTAATTGACATAAGTATCCATTTTTATTTTGAAAGTAATATTTGAGGAATATGGCCTAGAGTTTGTGCCATTCATTAGCCCAAAAGTCCTAATCTAGATTCCTGGAAAAAACATAGAAGGAAAACTATTCCTTACTTAACACTTTATGTGGTAACACTGCAATATCACTGATACATAATATGCTACTACAAAAAGGAAAATGTAGAGGAATTCAGGGTGAAGAAGAAAACTGTTTTGTTAATATCCAAGGAAAAGTGTGGACCTGAAATAAAACCATTCCAGTTTTACTACCTAGAGTAAACAGAAATGCCATACCCATCAAGATACTGTTTCAAAGAATGCCTCTAGAGAGGCGATTATTCAACTTATTTATTATTCTATGCCAACTCTGGCTTGTTTATTCAATTGACTAAATAACACAGATGTTTCAGGAGGAAAAAAGTAGCTGACACCCCTTCCCTTCTGAGGCATGGGCCATTATGAGAGCAATTAAATAGTAAGCACTTGTAGTCTGTAACAACTGATACCACTACTGTGCACTGATACCACTTAGGGTTTCTGTTAATTAAATAATATTTGAGTCTCCAATGAATTTAAATTAAACTAAAGTAGGGCATCAAATAGAGGGTAAAGCTGGTGAAATTTGACTTGCTAAAAGTTCACACAGGCACAATTTTTATGGTCAGGGTTTAATCTTTCCTATTGGACTTGGACGATTTATCAGAGCTTCTTGGCAGACATGTAGCCTTTAAAATCTTTTCCATACCAGTTCGGTCAACCAAGGTAATAGAAAGTGACAAAAATATCTCAGTTCCATAATTAAATTTGAAGGATAACAGGATGTTTGTTTCAAGTAATTATTAATACCATTTAATTACCTTTATAAAACATAGATTTTAACTTCTTGAGGATAGGGGCTGTTTTTTAGTGTTTTTGTTTGTTTGTTTTTTTTAGTTCAGAGATTATCCCAGAACATGAGAAACAGCAACTGCTTAAGGAATGTTTCCTAAATAAATAAATGAGTGAATGAATGAGTGAATTTGAGATCTTGTAGAATGATGGATGAAACAATCCACTGCTGCTTCTACCAAGCCAGTTAAGAGAAAAAAATAACAAATTATTCCTGTGTGTAATTAAGTATAAAAACTTAACTTTTTCTCCACAGAAAAAAAATGAATAAAATAATAAAACAAAACCACTGGCTTTCAAGTCATAAAATATGTACTCTAGCCCTGTACCATTTCAAATAAAGAGAAAGTTGCAAACAAGTCATATTATTTTAACTACATGCATTCATATCCAGAGACTTAATATCATTTTCAATTACATCTATAGGTTTAGATACAATCTTTTAAATATATTGATTTTTTACAGAGAGGAGGGGTGAGGGATAGAGAGTTAGAAACATTGATGAGAGAGAACTATCGATCAGCTGCCTCTTGCACACCCACTACTGGGGATGTGCCCTCAACCAAGGTACATGCCCTTGACTGGAATCGAACTTGGGACCCTTCAGTTTACAGGCCAACGTTCTCTCCACTGAGCCAAACCGGTTAGGACTAGTTACAATTTTTGACAATATTTTTAAAACTATGGAAATGTTCAATCATTTTGTTCTCATATTAACCATCAATTAGGTAAGTTCAGTGAGTAGCTCACTGAAGCTACAATGTGAGGATTTTAGGAACTTCTGCAGTCAAAGGAACTACTGAGCTAGAGCCAGCCCCAATGTGAGGATTTTAGAATAGCTAATATTTGTTAACTGGATTGACATTATAAGACTTTTCATTTTACTCAGTAATGGAGCATTCTGCAATCATGTGTCTAATGATTATCAAACACTGATGTTCATACAACAATATGAAAGCTGGCAAAACAGATCTGTTGGTTAGCAGGAAGCACCATTGTGTGAAATTTACATGTAAATGTAGAAATATTCAGGTTACCCAAAGTAGAAATGTTTAGTAGCTGAAGTTTCCTTTAATCACTAAGACTATGTATGGAATATCACTTTGGAATTCTCAAACCTTGGCCTAAGAACAATTTTCTTCAAAGTGGAGAAAATTTGGAACAAGGGGTCACGATGCATGTTTCCTGGTGTAAAATGCAATAAAATAGAAACTTGGTCTTATTGCCTCTAGGTTAATGTCAGTATTATTGCAAGCAAAAGAAGTAAAATAGTATAGCTCAAAAATAAGTGGAAATAGTAAAAATGTGAAAAGTTGAAGGGAATCACACAGCTACTGAACAGAACAAATGGATTGAATCTGAGGTTTAAAATTCTTGGGATTCATTCTCAGCTTAAGCATGATAAAAATTATTTGAAAAGATCACAGCTACTTCTAAGAAGAGAAATGGAAAAAAACTAAGGTATTACAGGCTTTTCCCAAGTGATCTCCAGTATCAATGTCTTTTTATTAAATGTAATAGAGTCCCTTCTCTTTCCTTTATAAAACCTATAGAATATAGTCACAAGTATTTACTAAATAACTACCACTGTGTAAGTGGGTAGCATGCTCCTGCAGTGAGGATTCAAAAAAGGTAAGGCAATCCATACTCTAGAGGAGAAACACATAAATATGTGTGTACAATACAAATACAATGAAGTAAGAGTTCAAAGGAACATATGTCAGAGAAATGTCTATTAATCACGGACTGTCTTATGTGGGAATAATTAAAAAATAATGCTGAAAAGATTCTTTAGCATTTTCATTAATCTATATATAAAATTCTATGATTTAATTAAGATGTTAATAACTTTAACATCTATTGCCATGAGTGTGATTTATTTTGATTATTATTTCAACCTGAGTGCTTTTGAATTTGTCATATTTTGTTACTACTTTACTTAGTAAACTACTGCTTAGTACTACAGTCTTATAAGCTTCTCCTAAAACTTTACTCTAGACTGTTTTTAGTGATTGGCAATGGATGCACTTCCTCAATTTTTAAAAGTAACACAGAATTATTTCAAAATAAAACAGAGTAAAAGAAAATGGTAATATTTTATGAGTATGACTGGACATATCCTATATGAGGCCATTAGGCCAGTATGAAAAAATATGGAAGTTAATCAAGGAATTGATCTGCACCTAGCAAGAGGAACTGCACCATTTGAATGCACAGTAATACACAGAAAAGGTGTGGTGATGCAAAGTGCAAAAAAACACCAATGACAACTGGGAACTAGTCACATGTCTTTTGCACATAACTACCTATTGCAAACAGTTTGCAAATTTACTATGTAAAATATACAGTATTAATCCTAACATTTTAAAAGATAAATTTCTTTCAAGAAGTATACAGAAAGTAAAATGAAATATTTTTTGTTTTATATCCAGCTATCCTCTTTTATTCACCCTAGGCCACAGGTAAAACAGCTATTTTGTACAATGCTTTCTACAATAATCAAAGGTGTCTGCCAAACTCATGGGAGTTTCTGACTTTTACCTCACTTAATTTCTAAGTATGAGTATAAGTATCAACTTAAAGTAGCCAGGTCCTGCACTATGCCTTTGTATCTAGGCTCTAAGATCAGGGCTCTGAGAAGAGGATGAAATGCACAGGCCATCTAAGGAGGCAAAGTACTTTGAGTTTATATCGGCCAAAAATTTTGGTTTTCTTTAGAAAGGAATGCAAATGTTTAGTTTCTTTGGACCTGTGAAAATGATACTACCACACACAAGGCTAAGTCAATACAAAGGATGATGCATAATTGCCTCTGTCAGTTTAATCCTTGCTCTGAAATGCTGAGTGGGTATCAAATAAAGCAAAGCACAAAAAGTAGTCCCATCCCAGTCAATGCAGCACATCAAAAATATGTCTAGTATTTTCTACTGATTCATTTGAAACATACCTGCAAACAGTTTTGCCTTCTACAAGCTTAACTAAATTTATTGTAAGTTATTTATAAAAAGAAATGGTTAAGTCTACAAACTATTATTGTTAATATAACTTAAACATGTGCCCAGAGATGAAAATGAGCTTCCTGACACCATAATGAGCATCCCCCTTCCTGCAACTTCTCCTACACTAGGTAAAATTCACCAACATTATGAAGGAATAAAAGGAAATCATGGCAAGGATATTAAGGAACACTAGCCGAAACCGGTTTGGCTCAGTGGATAGAGCGTCGGCCTGCGGAATGAAAGGTCCCGGGTTCGATTCCGGTTGGGGGCATGTACCTTGCTTGCGGGCACATCTCCACAGTGGGGTGTGCAGGAGGCGGCTGATCGATGTCTCTCTCTCATCGATGTTTCTGACTTTCTCTCTCCCTTCCTCTCTGTAAAAAATCAATAAAATATATATTTAAAAAAAAAAGGAACACTAAAGTAAAATAGAACCCCCATGCATATTGAAAGAGAGAAGTATAGAAATGTTAACAATTTTTACATGTCAATGATCAACCAAGACATCAGGAGTTCAGCAATGGCTTTGAAAATGTAACTGGGTTGTAATTCATTTCCTAGTTCTTCCTCTTTTTCTTCATACATTTTTAAGTTTCCTCACAGGAAGGAGGAGGACCTTATTATAAGACTGTAAATAAGTGGAAGTCATCATATTGTACTAGTGGCCCAGTGCACAAAATTCATGCACTGGAGGGTGGGGGGAGACCCTCAGCCCGGCCTGCACCCTCTCCAATCCAGGAACCCTTGGGGCATGTCCGACTGCCAGTTTAGGCTGATCCCTGTATACCTAACTGCCTCTGCCTCGGCCCCCACCACTGTGGCTTTGTCCAGAAAACATCCAGTCAATCCGGTCTAATTAGCATATTACCCTTTTATTAGTGTAGATTACCAAGTACAGTGGTACCTCAAGATACGAATGCCCTAACATACGAAATTTTTGAGATACAAGCTGTTGAGCAAGCGATTTTTACTTTGAAATACGAGCAACATTTGAGATAGGAGTAATCGCGCGGATCGGCCGGCTGCACATGACCCACCAGTTTACGGAGACTCGAGCATCTCATAGTTTCCCACGCCTCAAGGTTATGGAACGAATTAAACTCGTATCTCGAGGTACCACTGTAATGAGTTCAACAGGTATCACGGATCCTCTAGTCTGCACCCTTTCCTGAACCTAAGGAATCCTTCCTTAGGAGGACAGAGTTTCTGGGGTGGAGAGATCAGGACTGCAAATCTTTAAAAAGGCTTAAAAGGTAATTATTTCCTCTCTAACTAAACCCCCATCAACAATACTCATTTCAACAATGGCTATATTAAACAACAGTTTAAAAATGGCTTGATCAAAATATTCTAGATATTGGAGGATAAGCAATGTATTCTTGTACTTGGAGCATATGCAAAATTGGAAATCGGTTCAAAGAGCCATTTTAAAATCTTACCTTTTATTACAGATAAAAAAGGGAAATTAGTTAGTCTCTAGGTCTTATTAAAAAACATTAAATCAATTTATATTTATTGAATATCTGCCTAATTTATCTTAGATTCTGCAATTTATCGTAGCTTCTATTTCTGTAAACTGAAAAATTTAATGTCTGTTTCTGTGGGAACTATAAGTATTTTGGAAGCATTTCCTGTTTGATTTTCCTATTTTAGCATTACAGAGCAACCATAGAGACAGGAGCTACACTGCCTTAGGAGAAGAGGGATATTTAAATATCAACCTATGATTTATCTACTGAAGTTTACTTTTCTTTGGAATCTGACCTACTATAAGTAGATTCTGATCTACAGTTAATTGTGTGAATGTAGTTAATTGATAATATGGATAAGGAACTTTCTGAAATCAATAGTGTTATAAAAGAACTACTTAAAACTAATATAAACTGACACATGCAAAAGAAGAAATAGAAAAATATCATATTACATAAAAGTTCTTTTTAACAACTCCTCAAACAAAGCACTTATCAGTGTTACCACCTGAATCAGTAAGATGAAGAAAACTGAAAAAAATAGATATTGCTAAATAATATAAGGGAGAATTCACATTGCTAATTAAACGTGGATTATACCTGCCATGCTGTAAGACAAGAGGTGCACATCAAATGCCCACAGGGCTCAATCTTGACATCTTTGTCATTCTCAGCACAAATTTTACAGAGTTGGAAAGTGGAGCCCATTTCACAATATAATTCATATTGTTCCTGCAATTTGGATGAAAAAGTAACATTAATGTTATTTCTTGCATGAACTGTTAACATTAAATATTCTCAAATACCATTACTTGCTCCCATCAGGATTATGTTGCCATTTGAGACATGTTTTAAATTGATAATGGTAATTTGGTCTACCAAAAAAAATGCATTTTAAAGATTTGAGCTTTTATTAAAAGGCAATGATGTACATTCTTTTACTACTTGGGATTATTTAATGTTTTGTACCATTCTTTTAGAAAGGGACTTGCTTCAAAAGTCACAATGAGCCCTAGCTGGTTTGTCTCAGTGGGTAGAGTATCAGCCTGTAAACTGAAGAGTCCCCGGTTTGATTCTAGTTTAGGGTACATGCCGGGTTGCAGGCTCGATCCCCAGTAGGGTGCGTGCATTCAAAAGGCAGCCAATCAATGATTTTCCCTCATCATAAATGTTTCTGTCTTCCCTCCCTCTCCCTTCTTCTCTGAAATTAATAAAAATATATTTAAAAAAATAGTCATACAAAAAACAAACAAGGTTTTAAAAAGCAATGTAATTAACTTTTTTGGGGGGGGGGGTAAATGCCACATGCTCATCTAATTTTATTGTCAAATTACCAAAACCTATGAATAAACATGATTCTGGCTGAACATTAAATTTTATTTCTTAGATACCTATAGAAATTCCATAATGGAAGGAAGGTAGCATTTGTCAAGCCCTTCTTGCATGTTAGGTACTGTGGCCCACATTTATATGTTATGTAATCTCCAAAGCATAAGATATATTGAATTACAAATAATTAAGGTTCAATAAGTTTAAATTTTCCTCAAATTCTATATTAAATTTCTAAACTGCATACTTTCTCCCCAATCTTAATCACTTCAGCAACCAAAAGTTGTTTTATTGAAACTCTGGTTTACTAGTTCAGAACCTTTTGGCATAATACAATTTTCAGTGTTCAAATATTGAAAAGATCTGTCACAACAGAGATACAAATATATTGGTGAGTATAAAGAAAATACAAAAAAAGGTGTTATTTAATAGGGAAACAAAAAAAATGAATTATAGAAATAAAATCTGTTTAAATAAGGCAATGTTCTAATCTAGAAAGCACCTATGTACCTGATATTGGTAGGTAAATAAATTACAATACTTAATCACTAACCTACTAAGAGATTTTACAATCTTGGTGAAGAAAAATATATAAATATATATAGACAGATATACAAATATGCAAATATACACATTAATATGTAAATTATGCCTACCAGAATGGGTATATGTGTGACTATATAATTTCTTTTAATTTAAGGAAAAAGACGAGAATAGATCAAGATGAAAAAAAAATAAATCTGAAGTAATCCAAAATAAATTATAAATCACTGAAGTCCTTAAAATAATAGATATGTTTATATATAGGTTGTGACATCCAAAGGACCAATTTGCAATTACAAAAAAAATTACCATAACTTAAAAACCTAAATGCAGAATTTAGTTCAATGTAATGGGTACACTAGTCAACTGTGTATGAGTCATTTAACGGAATAGTACTATTCTTGAATATGTATTTTAAAATAATTGTTTTATAAAAGGACATTTTATGAAATATAAAAATTTTATTAAAATATATACTATAGAATCACTATATAATTTTAAAAATGGAAGTCGTCTGTTAAATTTTAAAAACTATCCACGAACTGTATATATGTCAACAAGTATAATAATATCAAGACCACTGGGACTAAAATCTAAAAATTAAAAATAATATTTATTGTCTTTCCTAAATAATTAATTTCTGGTTCTTATTAGATTTTTATTTATTATACACATCATAAAGCCTAGCTAGTGTGGGACAATTAGTTGAGTATCGTCCCATGCATCAAGAGGTCTCTGGTTCAATTCCTGGTAAAGCACATGCCTGGGTTGTGGGCTCAATCCCCAGTAGGGGTGTGCAAGAAGCAGATGATCAATGTTTTTCTCTCGGAGATGTTTCTATCTCTCCCTTCCTCTCTCTCTCTAAAACATCAATAAAAACCTATTTTTAAAAATATATATGTTATAAAATATTTTAAAACTAGATTATATATAAAATGATGCTTTCATCCTCTCCTTGACTCCCCAATATTTTTACTTTCTCAATTAAAACACTCATACCAGCTTGGTGTTTATTAATTTTTATTTTCTAAAATTATGTTAATGTGTTCATATGTGATCATTTCTTTATTCACAGAAATTAAACTTACAAAATGTAATTTTACAAATTGAAATGTTATATATTTAGGCGTCCCATGAATGGAAGTTTTTTTATATAAAATGCAGAAGTGACCATGTGAATATGTACATCATCCTCCTGCTAATGACTTTTCAATATAATACAGTATGAGTATAATTTTTTAAAAATTTTATTTACTTGTTTATTTATTTTTAAAATATATTTTATTCATTTTTTACAGAGAGGAAGGGCGAGGGAGAGAGAGTTAGAAACATCTAGAGAGAAACATCAATCAGCTGCCTCCTGCATACCCCCTACTGAGGATGTGCCCGCAACCAAGGTACATGCCCTTGACTGGAATCGGACGCAGGATCCTTGAGTCCGTAGGCCAACACTTTTATCTACTGAGCCAAATTGGTTAGAGCAGGTATAATTTTTTAAAACTATGACAGAATATTTCAGTATTTTGTAAGTTTACATTTTTATGAAAAATGCTAAAGCAAACACCTGAGATATAGAGCTTTGTGTATATATGCAAGTGGTTTTATATATGGAATCTAGAGCCAAAGGTATTTTTATTTAGATTTTGGTAATTACTGAATGTCACTCAGTTACACTCCCACTCATACTCTACGAGGCTGCCAACAATGGATTTATAAAAATATAATTATTATCTTCAATAGGGGTCAATTATTCATTTAACTCTAAAAGCTAATGCCTAAAAATTATCCTAACTGCTATGGAGTTCCTTAACCCTATGGCTCTGTCATATTTATCTACCTATCTTTAGATTTATCTACCTATCTCCCCAAAGAACTAACAAAATTATATTGGCAGTAAGAATATTAACAGCAAAAATTTTTATTTAAAAAATGAAAAAATTAATGTTTGTTTTTTTTTCCCTTCAAACACCCTTAGGATTTCTTAAGTTTCTTTTGCATTAAATGCCTATACATGATTTTGGCTCTAGAGTAAGTAGATAACTTTATTTATGTCAAAGCATTCTGGATATTTATTAATTATAAATACATTTGCACAAATTGTCCTTACCTGTGTAACTTTTATATGATCATGTGGTGTAGGTTCACATAATCCAGTTAAATCAGGATTGTAACTCCTTCCATCAGGATAAAGGTAGCTAGAAATTAAAGATACATTTTATTATTATAAATTTGTATTTTAATTGCAACTGGGTTATTTTATCATATTCTTCTATATTAAAACACACATTTGAGTACTTCCTTTTTATTTAACTTATATCACTAACCTATTTCACCTCTATTTCCATAATATTATTTTTAATACATTTAAAATCTAGAAATCACTTTCACATAAATATATAACAAATATGAACTCAGCTTCTAAGCAACCATTTTCAAATAAATACCTTTACTATATGTCTGTTAGGTAATTTAAAATTTCATTTTACTGGTCTCTCCTATTCTATTCCAATATACTTTGAACATGCATATTTTTGCAATTATTACATCTTTCATCTGAAGCGCGGTTAATGTTAATGTATCATTTTAAACCATATTTAACACAAGGAGAGAAAACTGGAATTAAAGCCCATAATTTCCCCCAAAAGTTATTCCAACATTTATATGCGTCCCTATTTCTCCAGTTTCCTGTTCTCTCTCTTTGCATCTCAACTTCTACTAACCCAACACGTTTAAAGAAATCAGAAAGTGTTACAAGTCCATGTTTCATTTATTTCAAGTCAAACTCTGAAGACAGTTTTATAAACATAAACTTCCATTATTAGAGAGAACTAAAAGAAGAACTAACTCTTTAAAGTTATAGTAATAATGCCATCTTGCTGTGGTGAAACAGTTTTTACTAAAAAATTCATTAAAAATTAAATTTATTGGGTTGGTAAATACCTATTTTTCATTTTTTTTAATGGCAGTATTGCTGTTAGATTTTGTCAATTCACTGCTAGGACTAATTTTGTTCAATAATTTTCTGTGCTAAATGACAAATTAAAATTAAGAATATATACTACTACAGTGGTGAATATTTTAAAGGGCAAACTATATTAAAACTGTTCTGTGAAGTAACAAAAAAAATTATCCTTAAGTAGTCTATAAATATGTTAGTGTTAAAATTTACATAGGCCAAAACCGGTTTGGCTCAGTGGATAGAGCATCGGCCTGCAGACTGAAAGGTCCCAGGTTCGATTCTGGTCAAGGGCATGTACCTTGGTTGCGGGCACACCTCTCTCTCTCATCGATGTTCTAACTCTCTATCCCTTTCCCTTCCTCTCTGTAAAAAATCAATAAAATATTTAAAAAATAAAAATAAAAAAATAACAAAATTTACATAGGAACACCAGAAAAAAACTATCTTAGAGAACAGACAATTCTCAAATGGTAAGAAACAAATCAGTGAGATAAATATTTAAGACTTAGGAAAAGTAGATGATTATATTTGAGTATGATACAAAGTTATAGTATCATTATGAGGATGGGATAAAATTCTATAAATATTAAGTGAAGAGTGATAAGCAAAAATTAATAAGGAACTTCCTTTTTATACCATAAAGTGGTCAATTTTAAAAATTATTATATAACATTTTGATCATCCCACCTGAGAAATGAAAGATTACAAATACGACAATAAGACAGAGAAGAGGTTAAAACATTCTTTATTTAATGTATAAAAAAATGACAATCCCATGACCATTCTCGGTGAACAAGAGTGCTACTGATAAGCCTCTTTACAAAGACTGTGAAGGAAGAAAAAAATCTTAGCTGGTTATCCAAGTAAATTTATCACTTATGTCATATAATATTGGATTAAGTATCAGGAAAGAACAGCTGATCCTGATGATAGCTGGACTAAGATAGATGATATGCCTCCCATGTTTCTACTGACCTTAAAACAAAAAATGATGTGATTGATGTAATATCTATTTTAACCTAATTTAAAACCTGATCTACTTATAAGATTAAAATTCGGATCTAATCTATTTTAATGTAATTCATCCCTAAAGTACAAATTCAACTCATCAAACACCCCTGAAGATGTGTGTATGCATGTGTGTTTGTGTCAATATTAACAGTAACTTTATGTAGGTGTTCTAGGCAAGACTACTACTTAAAAATTATAGAGTTTTGGTTTTGATTGACTTTTGAAAAATAGATGGAAGGCATTGTAAACAATATACATAAGCCATATCAAATCTCAGAGTTGCCCACTCATAACCTGTATTGATAAATTCAAACTTAAAAGTAAAAATTCTGCAATCATAGTAAATCAAAGCTACAAACGTAAATCTCTGCTGCACTAAAGGTCAAGTCTAACTGAGAATAGCAAATTTATTATAATTAAGAGGGAAAAAAACCGTAGTAACACAGTTTGCCATACAAAAGTATTTCTAGAAAGCTCACAACTTTACAACTGCTTTTTTTTTCTTCATATTGATCCCATCACTAATTTTTTTTTTGTTTTCTTTTTGTTTTTACAATTACTTTTAGAAAGGTAACACTTAAACCATTTGTTCTTTGCTGACTCTCGTGGACCTCCTCCTGCTAGGTTTCTATCACATTCCATGCTATGGCAAGTTGAGTCACCTAAGTTTCTAAGTAACTCAGCAAAGCAAAGCGCTCAACAATAAGTGTGATGAAGTGACACTGGAAATACAACAAAAGGAGAAAGTGGCATAGGACTAAAATGAATGACAGATATGTATACTATGAAGGGACTTAACAGGTTGCCTAATCTTTGTGGGTAGGCATAAGTAGTTTACAGTTGTTTGTATGCAAAATAATACAAAAATTAATAAATAATAATACAAACATAAACTGTTTTGCATCCTCACAATTGTAAACTAACTTTTGCCCACCCGTGTGTGTGTGTGTGTGTGTGTGTGTGTTATATCTATTTTAAAATAACTTTTAAGTAGCAACTTCTTTTCTGATAATAGATATAAAATCTCATTGCCATTTCATGTAGGAATTTATTTGCTATAAATGCAGGGAAATTCAAATAAGTAGGTTATCTTCAAATAACTGTTTTTTAAAAGATAAACAATTAAAACAAAGGAGCATCCATTTCCTAGTCTTGAAATAAAAAACAAGCAACCAGGTCATCTGCCTCAACTATCCATTTTCTCCATCTCAGAGCAGCCTGTATTTTTCACATTTGTGAATGTGCCCTGATGGCCATTTCTCATACTCACAATCCTTCCCTGCTGCCATCAATCAGGGCTTGAAATAAGGGCTTGTTATGAGGTATGGTCTGTAAGATATTGCCATCCCCTGTCACATAGCCGATGGCCCACTGTCCCAATCTAGTGCAGCTTAACCGGAAAATGTAACTGTAAAACATGAGGAAATTATGTTTAATCATATTTAAAATGTATACAAGTTTTACACAATTTATTAAGTTTTTTAAGGTAAAGGATAAAAAGACTCACTAAGAATTACTAATATAAATTTTCCTTCTAAATTATTTTAACACTGTTGTACTTCTCTATGTATTAATCTGTAACAGAAGCAATGATCATTTCATTTAAATATCCCCAGAGTTATATGAGAAAATAATTAAAGTTGTAAATTATCAAGTGACTTATTGCCATCACCATTAGGTAATGCCCTGGCTGGTGGTTAGAACATGACCCCGTGTACTGAAAGTTTGCAGGCTCAATTCTCAGTCAGCGCACATACCCAGGTTGTGAGTTTGATCCCCAGTTAGGGTGCATAGGGAAGACAAACAATCAATGTTTCCTGACCCACCCCACTCTTTCTTCTCCTCTCTCTAGAATCAATGAAAAAAACACATGCTTGGGTAAAGATTTATAAAAAAAAAAGGGGGGGGGGGGAGAAAGTGGTGGTGGTAGAAACAGCTATGACAAATTATAATTATTTTGGAAATTAGAAATAAAATACATGGGTAAAAATTTAATTTGTCCCAACCCTGACAGAAATTGAGCCAGTTTCTACTGTGGAATTCAATATACTGTTTTATAATTTAAAAAATTATACAGTTTTGATTGTTAATAATGTGTATTATTATTGAAAAAATGCCTTTTATTTCATGTATTCTAGCCATATATCTTTAAGTAAAAGCTCAAAAGACCTGATCTATAAATATTAAGAACCTCACTTTGGTTATAGAATCTTACAAAATAACTTCTCTCAAGAAAATGTAAAAACATTCTCCTAGACAGCCTGAAAACATAATATAAACCCATCAATTATTGGCATCCTTAATTGGATCAAAAAATTCCACACAGCCTTATTATGACTGCCAATTGGATCCCAAATAAAGTACAACCTGAGGAACTCCAATGGCCTTGGCAAAGGCCCAACTATTCCTTTTACCACAAAGCCAAAGAGATGAAATACTTTCCAAGACAAAAGGACCACTTATAGTATTTTGTAAAGCAAATATTTATCAAAATTATTTGATGTGTTTATTAAAAGAGTTTACCTAAACACATTTTCAATGCCATATCACACTTACATATTATAGTTCACCACAGACTAAACATTTCATCTTTAACAACAGAATAAATCGTTACAGGGTTGGTTGAGAAAAAAAAGACATCTTTTCAGAGAGCACTAACTTTTTATTCAGAGAACTATTCCAATAGTGATGGAACTTGGTTTTTGTTTCCAACATGTCATTAATTATCTCCAGATCTTGAACCAGAGAACATAAAAATGGACTCAGTTTCCTTATTTTATTTATAGAATTGAGCAGGATAATTCCCCAAATAGTTTCTCTGTTAAATTGGTAAGACTGCATGATCCCAACCATATCACATCTTTCAAATCATATTTCATGAACAAAAACATACTTTAATGCCAATCCAGACAGTAAAAATTATGGAAAATCTTGGCTTGAGAGATCCTTGGATGAAACAAAATGACTCATTTAAGCCACTGTCCAAAATATTTGACCTGCTGTCATGGTCACAATGAGAAACAACTCTCCTTAATCTTAACAGAAGACTTCAACTTTATTTAACAGAAGAGCTAAATAAATTGTTGTTTGTATCCACTACCTTCTTTTTACATGCCATACAAATTGTTAAATATAGAAGGGGGTAAATTTTCATTATAGCAAAGAAGAAAGGAATCAATTATAGTGGCTTGTACTTGAAAATACTTTTTAAAAAACATCATTTATGCTACAAATCAAATAAAACAATATTAGAAAAGGTAGACTTTAAAAAAAACAGCAAATTCCTTCCTAAAATGAAATGATCTATATACGTATATATAAAAGGCTAAGCAACCATCTGACCAGCAGCTATGACTTGTACTGACCACCAGAGGGCAGACAGTCAATGCAGAAACTACTGAGCTGTAGTGACTTGGCAGCAGCAGTTTTTGGGTGACGCACCGCAGAACCAGAGAGGAGGGAGCCTGATTTCAGGGTGTGTCACCCAAGAACCGACCTCTTGCAATTTGGGACCCCTCATGGGATTTTGGAGAGCCCGTTTTGCCCTGATCCTTGTATGCCAGGCCAAGGGACTCTACCTGCCGGAGGGACCCCACTCACCTGCAGATGCCTTTCAAGAAGTGGTACCACACCAGGTGAGGCCAGCTGGGAAGGGACAGCAGGAGGTTGGCTTGAGGGCTTGTCAGGCCCATCTCTCCCAGTCTCACACCACCAACCACCTTCTAATTAATTTCCTTGCAATGTGAAGGAATCTGTGCACTGGGGCACTAGTACCTATATAAAAAGTATATACTCGTGGAAATTGAAATGGTGTCTCTATACTAAATGTGAGTGTGAGGAGACAGGTCTCCATTGTCCTTACTACCATCTCCAGCATACTACTTGCCATGGCACAAATAGCTAGTATGCATCATGTACTCCTAGATGAGAAGTAGGGAGATGCATTAACCAGAGAGAAGGCATTTTCTGATGCCAGATTTGTCATTATTAAGGTGGGATTTCTTGGAAAAAGTCAAGAGGATTGACTAAATAGTCATCCTCTATGCATCTGATGCAGTTTATCTTCTGGAAAATAAAACCAATTCTCAGCTGTAAAGAACCATGAGGTGTAATGGAAGAAGTTCTATTGGACATGAAATTGGCTTGGTTTATAACAATGGGTTATTTATGTTTATGTACTTACTAGAGATCTGGTGTATGAAAATTCATGCACTGAAAGGGGGGGCGGTCCCCTCAGTCTGGCCTGCTCCCTCTCACAATTTGGAAGCCTTCAGAGGTGGGAGGCAACCTGGAAGATGGAGCCCTCATCAAACCTCTGCTGCTGCCACTGCCAGCAGGATAAGCCTCAGCTGGCCCTCGTTATCTGAGTTTCGGGTGGCCCTGGGTGGCTGGGCAGCTGCCATCCAAGGCTTGTCTGTGCCTCGGGTTGGCCTTGGGAGGTTGGGGAACTGGGGGACTCTGGAGGCAGGCAGGTGAAGCAGCTGGACCCGCCTATGGGCAGGCCCAGCTGTGCTACGTGCCTGCTGCCCCAGCAGGGCTGTGAGGACTGGAGCCGCCATCTTGTGGCTGTGAGCGCTGCCATCTTAGAGGATGTGACAGTCAATTAACATACTCCCTCTTTATTGGCTCTGGGTGCCTCCATCTTTGTGATGGTGTGATGGTCAACTAGCATATCCCCTCTTTATTAGATAGGATATGTGTTTATATGTACTTATTTTTATCATAGAACCAAATTAAATGTCTTGAAAAATAAAAAATAAACATGAGCCCTAGATAGTTTGACACAGTGAATAGAGCGTCAGCCTGTGAACAAAAGGGTCCTAGGTTAAATTCTGGTCAAGGGCATGTACCTCAGTTGCAGGCTCCCAGGTGAGTGCAGGAAGCAACCAATTGATGTTTCTCTCACATCGATATTTCTATCTTTCCCTCTCTCTTCCACTCTCTCTAAAAATCAATGGAAAAATAACCTCAGGTGAGGACTGAAAAAATAAACAAAGAAAAGAATATAAATCTTACATTCAAATATACACATACAATTATATACATAAACACAGGTAAGTTGAAAATAGTCAATATGCTAATATTCTATTCCAATTTGAAAACCAGAACTCTGAGACCTAACAAATTTCTAAGTTCATAAAATTACACAGTATTTTCTTTCACTTTATGAACATAGCATTTCAGAACAAGCACAATGTATCATTTTAAATGATTCACTTAAGAAGAACAGTCTATTAGTATTTCCCTCCTTCCACCCCCATGGATGTTATTGATCTACTTAAGAGAGTCATAAAGGACTTTTCCTCTTTAGTACATCACATAATATGACTGCTGAAAATCCTACCTTCCAGGTTTGGTGCTGTATTTCTGCAGTCTTGCCTTAACTTCATCATATGTGAGAAATGCCATGTAACCTGGATGTGTTACAGCTAAGAAATTCCAATTCCGCAAAATAGAACCCCAAGGCTAAAAATATAAATAAAACATATTAACTACATAATATCAGCTATCAATTACCAGCCCATTATTTAATACACTTACTAAAATGCTCTTTTATATTTTTTAAGATGAATATGAGCTTATGTGGTTGAGGCTAACTTTTATTATCTAACAGTAAATATGCAAAAACTTACTCTTATTTTGGATGATAATCAGGCAGAAAACATTTCCTAAGTATAGAAAACAGAGAACAACAACAACAACAAAAGACTATAAAAATTCCCAATAAAGCACTGTGATAATTTAAAACTTAAACCACATTTCTCTTCTCTCTAAAACCCTCCAACTCTGAGAAAAGCAAATGGCCTAGAAGAACCTTATAGGGTGGATCCCTAGTTCCCTTTCTTCCCCACCTGCAGTGATTCTCCCACATTCTGCCTCTTCTTCATGCATGCTGGCCTCAGTGCTGTTGGCCTGAATACAACTGCACTCTCTCACTGCAGAGCCTTTGCATCTGCTGACTCCTCAATCTTAATTCTCTTTCTCTAAATAACCAAGATTGCTTTCTCCTCAATAGAGCCTTCTCAGACAACCCTATTTATAACTGTTATCATCACCCTGTATGTCTGTTTTATTCTCTACTGTACCTTTAAGTATTTCATTTTATAGAACAAGTCACCATATCATAGAATGTAAGTGATTTAGCAAAGTTTACACATCAACCATAAGCCACAAAGCAAATAATGTGCCTATCTTGCCCACCAAAGGGACACTGATACCAGAAACAGTGATGAAATAGGACTATCCCTGTTGATTAGCTCCCGCTAATCAGTGACTTGTCTACAAGGCCCTGACTCCCAATCTGGTGTTCTTCCCCTGGTAACACATTCTGTACTCATATTTGGGTCTTATCCTCGCACAATTATGAAATTATATAAGGTTTATGGTTTAAAGTGAGTTATGTAAAAATCTTTCCCAGAAATACACACACAAACACCAACACAAGGTTTGCATCATTCTCTCTTTAATGTGATTAGCTGTTCCTCAATAGTTACCACAGCAAAAGAGAAAAGAAAGGCAATCAGTGACAGACAACTTCACTTGAGGGTGTGACTGAATCATCTTGGCCACATTTTAAGGTTGAAGCTACATTTTTCCCAAGCAATTGGCAGCACACTACTGTATCTGTTGTGCCAGATGATTAACTCACATCTACATGAAAGGGGAAAAAAAGGTGGTTTACATTGCCAAGTGAAAGTTGTAGAAATAGTCATCTAGAAATGATTATTAGTAGAAGACTTCTGCTTTTGTTTGTTTTGAGACTTGCTTCTCGTAACTGTTAAGGGTTTCAAATTTGTAAGACAGAATTGTTTAATGATTATATCCCTTGAGATGAGAATAACAATGGAAAGAATGATTTAGTAATAAAAAACTTTTTAACCTATTATGACAAAAGAAAAATCTTTAACCCATAGCCCCATCAAGCTGAAATATCTAACTGGGCAGACAGGAGCTCTACAGAACACTATTATGAGAGCACTGTCCATGTAAGTAAACAAATGATATTTTTAATTTTCTTCTTAAGGCATGACTAAAAATTACATAAACAATGTGTGGAAGAAAAGCAGCATATGTTTTTGTTTTTTTAAACTGAGAAAAAAAAAACTGATATTATAGGCATGGATTTTTGTTTTCTTATGTTCTGCTTCCCTATCTAAAATGGACAAGGATGGAAAGAATATAAAATATCTGGGTCACTTCCATTGAAGTCCACACAAATTCACAGAACAGTTATTTTTAAAAAGTGCTGAACTTTATAGACAGCCAATGCACAGATCAAAATACAGGTGAAAAAAACAAAGTTTGAGTTTTGAGCCAACTGCTGCAGTATTTAGCAACCATTTTTTAGGACTAATACAGAGGGCCAGCTTCTACTGCAAAAATATTTATGTAATAGAAATAGTCTGTGTATTGTTTTCCTAGTGAATGTAACCTATAGTCAGAAACATGTGGTAGTTATGTGTTATTGTGTGTGTGTGTGTGTTTTTGTTTTTTTACATATTTTGTCAACTAATGGTTTAAAGAAGGGAAAACAAAGTGCTTTAGAGAATAAGAATTATTTTTCAATTTTGGTTTTAGAGATTAGTGAAAATCTTTTCACACATATTACAACAAAATTATCTGGAAAATTTTAATGAATAATAATAAATAAATGAAGTGAATTCAGTAGACTAGTCCCCCCAATTCTATTATTTGCAAAAACAGCCATTTACTAAGTTACAACTTTCACTGGAAGAGGGGCCTTAGCTAGTCTGCCCAGATATTTTTTTCTTACTATTTGCTATAATGAGTGATTTTTCTCCTCTTTATTTTTCTCCCTATAAAAATTGATGCTATATATTCCATAGTATATCCTCTAAATCACTCATTCCTCACCTCGCTGTCCTCACATGTATTGTCCCATTTCTCAGCAACCTGTCTTCTCCAGTAGTGGCAGAAATTGAGGGAGAAGGGGAACAGCAGCCCCAGGGAAGAGGAAGAGAGAAGCAAAACCCTGTATTTCCATCCCAGAACTTTAGTACCTGCCGATCCATTTCTGAACTACCTAAGGGGAGAAGATTTGAGGCAGAAGAAAGAGGAAGAAATATGGAAGATAGCCATTGCAAGTTCTTTTCTGTGACTCCCCAGCATTTGTCCCAGTTTTGGCAGAATAACAGAATGAGGGAAGAGAAGAAAGGGTAATAACATCCAGCTTTCTTATTTCTCTCATTTCCTAGTCATTCTCAACTTCATCTTCTACCCTCTGCTGACTCCTTCTTCAAACCCTTATGCTAGTTCTCTATGTCAGATTCCCATATTGAAAGGGTACCTTGCGCACTTTCAGATCCCACTCTGCTAAATACCTCACATCTAGCAACTGAGAGCTAGAAGAATTCGCTGCCAATTAACCAACATAGCATAGCTGCAGAAGAATATTTGTTCATGTAGTGACAAGTATTCACAAACCTACATTTTCATAGGGTACACATTTATAACTTAAAATTATTACTCAATTTTTAAAGTTATATAGAAAAGATCAATAAAAGTTAACAATACACTTTGTTATTCATAAAACCAATGTTTTTCTTATTTTAAGTTACATGTATGATTACTCATTTGAATAATAAAACCAAAAAAAGCAAAATATCTCAAAACTCTATAGGGGCTAATGAGAGTTCTTTAGCTACTTCTGTAGTTATATGTCTTAAAAGGAATAAGGCACTGTGTGGTCCACAAGAAAAAGTTTGATTTTATCTAAAACTTGTCACAATTGCTTTGCTTAAAACAATTCCTTTCTTCTCCTATTCCAATGGCACAGATAAGATACACATAACTTACTATATTAAGTTAACTTGGGTTGTTTTAAAGTAAAACAGCTTATAAGAAAACTAGAGGCCTGATGCATGAAATTTGTGCAAGGGGCTCAGCCCTTACAACCCTGGCTGCTTCAGCCCTTGCACCCCAGCTTTGTTTGGAAGGTCATTTGGACAGTTATTCTGCTGTTCAGTCTAATTAGCATATCAGCTCTTTATTATATAGGATAATATGCACATATTAAATAGCAATTTGTTTAAGTGTTTAACCAACATTAAGTTGCCCTCATACTTTTAATATACTGTATAACTCTGAGTTAGTCTACCGTTTAATATCCACACTAACAAAGTCATCTAGGGCCCCCTCTCCCCCCAAAAAACACATATTCTCCCCAGAATGAACAGTTAGATTTAATGTATGAAAATAACCTTTGTTCTCTTCCTTCACAAGTGGGCAAGGCAAAGCTCCTGCTATTAGAATGTCTTTAGAATGCTAACTGAAGTATTTGAAAAAATTATCAGAAACCTTTAAAGAAAGGAGAGGTTCCAATATAAAATGATCAATAACAGGAAACACATCCTTTTTCCAAAATTTATCTTAAAATCATATAAACTGACAACCTACATGTACCAAGAGAATAATCAGGAAATTGCAGTAAATTGAAAATAAGCGAAAGCACACTTTCTGTAGTCATTTATCTCATTTCTTATCTTACATGCCTAGGCAGAATTATGACTTTAAAGTTGTAATAAAGTAAAATGTATTTTATGAGTATTGCTGACAAGAGTTAATTTTCCTTCTGTTAATATGTTCTTTTCATAAATTAAAACTTAATCCCACCTAATTTTGCTTTCTTACATGAATCAGTCACCCAATCCTTGTAGGCTAGTGCAAAGCAGAGTCATAAATCACAGAAGCAAAATACTTATAACATGGCAAACACAAAAACCAATATTGTACTCTTAACATTTGTTGAAAGCAGGTTTCAAAAAGAATAAATCCAACTAAGATTAAATAAGAAACTGCATCAGATTATAAGCAAGCCTGGTTTCTGATCAATTTATCTCACTGACTATATAATTTATCAGAAAGATTTTAAATGGGACTCCTTCAGTTTATGACTACTTAAATTGAATCCCATAGATGTTAGGGCCAAATTCAAAACACAAATTTTAGGTATTCATGTTCAGGAAAATTCCATTAAGACATACAAAAGAATAAAATGATAGTGTCCAGCTTTCCTCATATGTTACCTGCATCTCTGAAGACAATTATACAGAACTAATTAAAAAAACAACAACACCATGATAAACAAGGTAAGACAGTTAATCTCAAAAATCATATATATTAGGGAGAAAAAAGGGGAAAAGGCTTAATTTTTCAAAATAGATATTTGTTAAATGTCCTATTAATTTAATAAAATATTATATGGCAACTAAACACTGAAAATTATACTGATGAAAATATTTTTTGACATAGAAAGATGTTTATAACCTATGACTGAACAAGCAAAGCCAGTCATAAAACAGTGCACAGCGTAATTGCCTGAACATGATACATTTGCTATTTATTTCCAAGTTTACTCTTTACCTTCTCACCTGATGAAAGTGGGAGGGAAAGGAGAGAAGTTGGGAGACAACTCCAGCAGATGCCCACCAATAAAAGCTGCATTATATCAAGTATTGAGCAAAAAAGACTAATAAAATAAAGTGAGAAACCAAATAAAAAATTCAAAACAACACTCTTTTGCATGAATCTTCTCAAAGCTAACAAGCAGCTGTTAGGCTCACAGCACCTGGTAGTCCAAACAAACTCAACATTACAGCAAATACCAAAATTTAACATCGATGACTGGCTTTAAAATTATAGACTACCAAAAATGAGACTATTTCCAATATGCTTGTATACATGTGCTTGTGTATGTAAAAGAGAGACGTAGACACACGTGTCCACACAAATGCAACTAAGCACTGTGCACGCATACTAAAGAGGGAAAGATTAAGCGAAAAGAAACTTACCTGAAATAGCCTGGTAAAAATATCAAATTCAAAAACTGAAATATAATCGTTACATGTTAAATCAATTGTTGATTTTAGAGCCATAGCTTCCAGGCCAGAGCTAATTTGATGGACTTCATGAAGGCACTGTCTGAATACTTTCCATGGCACGATAGTTCTATGCAAGAAAAAAAAAAATGAGTAATTGAACCAAGTGTCATTTTAGACATACCTCCATTAAACACACAATTCCATCATAACATTAATATAATCACATTTGTATTAAAAGACAAATAGTTGAGAATATTGCCCATAATTCAGAACACATGCAATGGGTCTTGCTAGCTGGATTATGTTTAATTTGCTAAGAATATGACTAAAATCTAAATCAATTTCTCTCTCAAACAGTCCTTGGCTATCAAGATATTTCTATAAATACATGTGAAAGAAGATATTAGGTCAAAGTCCTGAATATCTGAATTCTTTGTGTATCTAAGATTATGTAACTTAGAATCAAGTTGAATTTTCCCCTCTATTCATTTTCTTAAAATAATTACAAGACAATGGGTTCATATAATAGAATCCATTGTTCATTGCACAATTTATCTACCATCTTGAGAAAGATCAGGTGAAAAGTCATTAAGACATTTCAGCCATCACCCAATGTTTTCTGCAGAGAAAAAAAGCACATGTTATGTAATCTTTCATAGTAACACAAAAGGGAATCTTAATATTTTAACCAACCACACAAAATGTCTATCACATAGAATTTTATTTATTAAACACTTACTTCACTAATTTATTTATATTTAATATTATGTATCAAATATTGTTGTATGTATGGTTGAAAAATTTAGAACAGTACAGAATGGTAGCCATAGAAAAATCTCCCAACCTATCCCTATCTGACCATGTCCAACACTCATCCACATCCTCCCCCACCATGAAAATAAGTAATACTCATTAATCATTCCTTAGTTAAGTTTTGTCCTTTAGGGATGTTAAATACCTATTCCTAAATATGTGGAAGACAGAAATCATATTTTTAACATTTGAAAGCTGCAGTTTTCACAATAAGACAACATAAAGCTCATACATATCCTCTTATAAGATTACATCTAGTTAAATTTTAGGCTTTTCTTTACCAGTATCTCTTCAGAAATAAGATTCAGGCAGAACAGATGAAATTGGCTCCATCTTGTAGCAATCCTCCCAAGAAAGCATCACCATAAATGTACAACTTTCATATTCATTCAAATAAGTATCTATTGTGTGATGGTCAAACTTGAGTATGCATCAGAATTATTAAAGAGATTGGTAATACAGAAATTGCTGATCCTCAACATAAGATATTCTGATTCAGGATGTCTGGGGTGGGGTCTAAGAACTCCCAGTTCTAACAAGTTCCCAAGAGATACTGACAGTGTTGGTCTGGGGACAACACGCTCAAAGTCACTGGTCTATTGTAACTATTAATTGCTAAGGCAAGGCATATTTCTGTGGAGAAATCTAACTATGCAAATAAAAAATATCATATCCCTTCTTGAAAAGCACATTTGCAGGATATAAGTAAGATTGTAATACAAAGGAATATAGAGGTAGAATTCTTAAGGAAAAGCTGGAGGAATTCCATAGAAGGAGCAGTCTGTGGGAAGATGAATAAATGAATGGAGCAAGGTTTACAATACCATGCAGCAGATACAAGAAAGTTTACGTTTGCTATAACATTAAAGGAAAAAAATATGAGTCTGAATACATCAAGCCGTTTTTCTCTATGTATGAAAAAAAAACAAAAACAGGAAACCACAGAGAACTGAAGAGAGACACCACATCAGACACCATTTAGAAGAAACGCGCATCAGGCTCTGATTAAGTTACCAAAATGTTGCTGTTTCAAAAAAAACAAGGAAAACTTTTGATAATATTAGAAGGCTACTGATTGACAGTGAAGTGCAAATATACATTTGTCTAGCTTCATTACAGTTACAGTGGAAGTAATGACAACTGAGAAGCATATTTTTCTTCTCCATATTAAAGTTCTAAATATTCAACATGCAAAAGGGACGGGAACTCTGATAGTCAGTGTAAAAAAAAAATTAAAGAACTGATTTAAAAATGAAATACATTTTATCTTTTGTAATGAAATGTTTAAAAATGTGTCTTATATATAAAATATAAAAATAAATTGACTAAATAGATACTTTTAATATCTATTATCATAAAAAAAATCCTCATCCCAATGTTTAAGGTACGTGCAGATCGTAATTCTTTTGAAATAGCCAATGATTTCCCAAAGCAATTATTTTTTCTTAATGTACAAATTTCTAAATTGTAGTTAAACATAGCATTTTGGAACAATAATTTATAAAAGGGCAAGTTATATTTACACAATACTTGGGTAAATCAGACTTTCTCATAATTCACTTGTAATAAACCTAATGTTCAGACAACCATTTGCTAGAATCTTAATTAAGAAGTAACAGGAATTAAGAAGGGCAATATTTGGTTAACTACTATACACAGAAGTTTGTACAACAAATACTCTTCCTTTGATCAGCTGAGCCAACTACCCACCATAGGGATAAGGTGGGAGGGATGGTTGGTAGGGAGGATGATGAATGAAAAATGGAAACAGAATGCAATGATAGCTTTTAAAAATTTGTATAAAACTGTTACACTAAGATTTAAACTTTCCAAAGAGCATTTCAAGTTGCTACCACATTCATTCCTGATGTGTCTTAGGGGCCAGCAGGAAGGTGACCTTTCCCATCTTTAAACTGTAGCAAAAAAGTGGTGGTTTCTACCACCTCTCTCCTGAGAGATGAAGAAAGTGAGAAAAAGCATCAATGGTGAATTCTCTTACAAATACACTACAGCATCAGTGTGCTACCTGAGACATAGGAAAAGGAAAGAGGAAGAAAAGGAAAAGAAAGAGAGGACAAAAAAAAGCCATCTAAGCTTTAAGATCTCATCAATCCAGAAATATTTTAATCTGTCCTTTTGCCACTTACAATTATCAATCACAAGTTGAATTAACTTTCAAATCCACTGCAAAGTACAGCAATTGGCAATCCACAAAGAATGGACTACAAGACCAATAGGAGCCAGAAACATGTAATAATAGTATGATTTGCAGATCTTTAGACTTCCAGTAAGAATAAGAGCTGCCATTTACTGATAGCTTACTTATTATCTGCCAATCACGAAATTAAGTTCTTCATATATACAACTTGAATTTAAAACAGTAACACTATGAGACATATACTTAACTTCAGGATACAGATAGAGAAAGTGAGGCTTAAAGAAGTTAAGTGATTTGCACAAAAAAAGACCTTACATATGTCAGGCATTGTACTAGGTTCTGAATAGAAATGTAAATAAATTCACAAACTAAGAGGTAAAAAGACTTCCAAATAAATTATAGTGTGGCATGTGCTAAAGTTATCACAGAAAAGCATGTATGTGCCATGCATGGAGATCCATGAGAACAGACATTGCATTTTATTCATTTTTTCCCAAGACAAATGAATTGTGCAACTAAAATTTGTGTTTTCAAATTAAACTGTGTCCTGGGAAGTCAAGGGAATGTTTCATGAGAGTGTTTCACAGTGGTAGGATTATAAATGATTACCTTATTTTTTTCTAATTCCTAATATGCCCTGATAGCTTAAAGAAAAAAAAGATACATTGAAGCAATTTTAAAATATATTATGGAATCATTAGGAGAATGAATTAAAAAAAAATAATAGTACTTTCTTATGACATAGTGTTTTATGTAGGAAATACAGAAGAATTTTCAGATCCTATCTACTAAAAGAGTGATACACAAATTAACCATCACCCCACCATGCCCACCAGGCAATCAGGAGTAAGCATGCAAATTAACCCAACCAAGATGGCTGTGGCCATGCAGAGAGCAGGAAAGAGGCTTTGGTTTCACCAGAGATGGAGGAAGTCAAGGTTTCCACACACTCTGGTTGGCGCAGAGCTCCATGCCAGGCTACAAAGTTTCAATTAAAGAAGATAAATAAATCCCAACAAAAATGGCTGCTGACATAGAGCAAGCAGGAGGCGTGGCTCCACTCCAGGCTACTAAGTTTCAGTTGTAGAAGATAAATAAATCCCAGATACCAGAGCCTCTGCTTGGGTCGCTGGGGGGTGTGGCTGGCCTGCAAACCACCACAGGCCCCTCACCCAGGCCAACCCACACCCTAAGAGAACCCCCACCCTGATCCAGGACACCCTTTAGGGCAAACCAGCCAGCCACCACCCATGCACCAGGCCTCTATTCTATGTAATTCTATGTAATAAGAGTAATATGCAGATTGATCATCACTCCAACACACAAGATGGCTGCCATCAAGTGGTCAAAGATCCTGAACCACTGTGAACATGGTACAGATGGCCAGTAGGGGAAGGCTGTTGGGAGGGGCCAGGCCTACAAGGGAGGGCAGTTGTGGGCAATCAAGCCTGCAGGAGAGGGCAGTTAGGGGTGACCAGGCTGGCAGAAGAAGCAGTTAGGGTGACCAGGCCTGCAGGGGAGGGTAGTTAGGGGCAAACAGGCTGGCAGGGGAGCAGTTAGGCATTAATCAGGATGGCAAGGGAGTAGTTAGGGGGTGATCAGGCTGGCAGGCAGAAGCGGTTAGGGGCAATCAGGAAAGCAGGCAGGCGAGTAGTTGGGAGCCAGCAGTCTTGGATTGTGAGAAGGATGTCTGACTGCCCAGTAGGATCGGGCCTAAACGGGCAGTCGGACATCTCTCGAGGGGTCCCAGATTGAGGAGGGTGCAGGCTGGGCTGAGGGGCCCCCCCCTCCTCCATGCACAAATTTCATGCACTGGGCCTCTAGTTAAACTATAAGAAGCAATGAGACTTTAACATGTTTGCTGAATATACAAACAATACATAAATATTAGTTGTATTTCTGTATGTTAATAATACATTTTAGAAAATAAGATTTAAAAATACTTTACTTTTAAAATAGCATCTAAAAATTTCAAATAAATAGCAATAAAGCTAGTAAAAGATAAGCTTTATTGCTTATCTTTCCAAAAAAATAAAAAATTTGAAAATTTCAAATAAATAGCAATAAAGCTAATAAAAGATAAGGGAAGCCACAGCATAAACATACACACTTATAAAGAAATATGACACAAAGTAATATAACACTTATAGGATCATTCTACAGTTTTAAGATAAAAGTATAAGGAAATAAAGATGAAAATGTTAGGAAATTGATGACCAAAGTCAGTCAAAATATTTTCATGGAACAAGTTCAATAAAGGCCACAGTTTTATTTTTAACTCATAGAATAAATTAGCAGATCCAATACAGTCAAGATGTGAATTCTCACCAAACTAATTCCTAGATTTAATATAACCCCAATCAAAAATTCTAGAAGATAATTTTACAGCTGAAAATGCAAAGCTGATTCTAAACTTATAGGAAAATGTCAACAGCCAAGAATAATCAAGCCAATCATAAATAAAAACAACATTGAAAAACTTATACTGTTGAAGCTAATTAAGACAGTGTGTATAGAGAAGAGATGGACAGCTATCAGAAAGGAGGGGGTTGCATGCTGGTGCAAAAGGTGAATGGATAAAGCAAAACAAAAATAAAACCTACAAACAGCAATAACAACAAAACCCTCATAGACACAGAAAACAGTATGGAGATGACCAGAGGTAAGGGGGAGGGAGGGGGTAATAAAAGTATAGGTTATGGGGGGATAAATGTTCTTGTAGCTATGTGCATGAACGTGGATGAATTCCATAACATAATAAAGAGCGAAAGAAGCCAAAATTTTTTGAAAGAGTATAATTGCATGCTTTCATAGAAATTAGGATACCATGGATAAGCAGTGAATGCATGGGAAGACTTGAAGTGTTGGGGGGGAAGGTGGATTCTGAACTGCAAGTAATAATATGTTATTACTTTATATAGGTGTCATTTACATAGGTGTGCTCACTTCATAAAAATTCCTCACCCTACATTTCTGATTTGTATACTTTTCTGTATGTATACTAAACTTTTTTAAAACTGATGTTAAAAAAATCAAAGATTAAAAAGAGAGAAAGGAATCTGGGAAAGGACAAAGTACCTGCCATACTATAAATAAAATCACGATATATGTGTTTCAGCTGTTAGTTGTTGCTCAGGTGGCGGTGAAGGTGGTAGCTGTCTAAAATCTATTCCAACTCAGGGACATAAAATGTCACCTTGACTTTAAACAAAATGAAAATATGTTCTCTCTCTATTAACCATTTATTTTCAATGTCATCTAAATTCAACATGATCAGCCGAAACCGGTTTGGCTCAGTGGATAGAGCATCAGTCTGTAGACTGAAGGGTCCCAGGTTCGATTCCGGTCAAGGGCATATATCCTGGTTGTGGGCACATCCCCAGTAGGGGGCATGCAGGAGGCAGCTGATCGATGTCTCTCTCTCATAGATGTTTCTGACTCTCTATCCCTCTCCCTTTCTCTCTGTAGAAAATCAATAAAATATATTTAAATTCAACATGATCAACAAAGATATATTCAGTGTCAGTACCTTTAAATTGAGGACTAGCTTTGTTTGGAAGATAATGGAATATTCAAAAGATATTTGATATCTTTATTTTCATTATGGAAGCAAAATATTAGTACTGTGACTCCTAAGTGTGCTGGTATTTTATTCCTTAAATCCAATCTTTTTGTTTTGTTTTGTTTTTTTGTTCATTACAAGCAAATAGATTTTTTAACAGGCTATTACTGCTCTTGCTATTCCTTCAATAAGAGAAAAACAATTGTTTCCAATAACACAGAAAGAGGATATCAAAACCTCTTTAGTCAAACAGTCCCCTTACAACTAACTAATAATGGACAGGATGATAACCATGTTTACCAAGGAGAGACATAATTAGATCTAACTATTCTACCTCATAAGTGAAAATACCTATCTCTCACACAGGTGGTGGATATTTCTGTTAAATATTTTTCTTTGCCAAAAAGTTCATAACATTTTGTCTATATTGCAAATCAAGTATTACTTCTTTGCATAATGGATAAATATTCTCATTTTACCACTTCTAAACTTAAATTTAGATTCAAACATTTTTTAGAAGATTACAAAAACAAGGAAAATAGCTTAACATTATTCCTGATTTTCTTAATAACCTCATGTGATAATCATGGGCCAACTAACTAAAGACTGCACACATTCCTGAATATATGCTGGAACATTGAATCAACTTCTGTAATGACCACCAGGTGCCACAGCATCTTGCACATGCATAAACTTTCAGAACTGTAGGATATGACCAATCAAAAGTAGTATTTCTGCCTTGGCCAGTGTGGTCCAAGGTTAGAGTGTCAGCCCACCAACTAAAGGGTCACAGGTTTGATTCCCAGTCAAGGGGATATACCTGGGTTGCAAGTTTATCCCTGATCTCAGACCTGGCAAGTAAAGGAGGCAACCAATTAATTGTCTCTCTCCTTCTCCCTGCTTCCCTTCCACTCTTTCTAAAAATCAATGGGAAAAAATATCAAAGGATGAGAATTAACAACAAAAAATAGTATTTCTTACAGATTGTATATCTATTAAAAAACTGCCATACTCCACATTTTCCCACTCCCCTTATCTGTAACCAATATAAATTTTTCCACAACTTACACTTTTCTTCCCCAAAATATAAATGTATAAGGTGCTAATCATCTCTAAGACAATGAGCATGTCTTTTCTACCTAGGCATGCTACTGTGGTTTAGGCTTTGCCCCAGAATTTGGCCCCATATTGAATAGCATATGGCTCAATAAACCATTTCTTTTTTGAAAAGCTTTCAGCTCTGAAAGTCATTTTTTTTTTCAATTTAACTAGAGGCTCAGTGCAAAAAATTCATGCATGAGGAGGGTGTCCTGGTGGGATCGGGCCTAAACAGGCAGTTGGACATCCCCCTCACAATCCAGGACTGCTGGCTCCTAACGTTTATCTGCCTGCTGGCATGATTGCCCCTAATTGCACTTGCCTGCTGGCCTGGTCACCACTAACTATTCACCCCTGCAGGCATGGTTGCCCCTGTCTGCTCCTAACTGTCCTCTCCTGCAGGCTCAGTCCCCCCTATATTCCCTTCCTTGCCAGCATGGTCACTCTAACTTCCCTCCCCTGATGGCCTAGTTGCTCCTAACTGCCCTCCCCTGCAGGCCTGGTCCCCCTCAACTGCCCTCCCCTGTAGGCTTGGTTGCCCCCAACTTCCCTTCCCTGCAGGCCTGGTTCCTCCCAACTGCCCTCCCCTGCTGGCCTGATTGCCTACAACTGCCCTCCCCTGCTAGCCATCTTGTGGTGGTCATCTTGTATCCACATGCTGGCAGCTATCTTTGACCCTATAGGGACAGCCATCTTATGTGTTGGAGTGATGGTCAATTTGCATATTATTCTTTTATTAAATAGGAGGACTAGAGGCCCAGTACACTAAGATTCATGCAAGAATGCACCTTCCTGCCCTGACTAGTTTGGCTCAGTTGATAGAGCGTCAGCCTGCAGACTCAAGCGTCCCAAGTTTGAATCCCATCAAGGGCATGTACCTTGGTTGTAGGCACATCCCCTGTAGGGTTGTCAGGAGGCAGCTGATTGATGTTTCTGTCTCATCGAAGTTTCTAACTCTTTATCCCTCTCCCTTACTCTCTGTAAAAAAAAAAAACTCAATAAAATAAAAATAAATAAATAAATAAAAAGAATGGGCCTTCTTTCCCCTGGATGCTGGCACCGCCTTTGCTCTGGCCAGAGCAATTCAATCCCAAAGATCCCATTCTCTACTGAATAGACTGCTAGACTCTTCATTAACATACGTGCACCCACACACAATACCAGCTCCTCCATGGGCCTGAGCATTCTTGACCAGTCTATTAAATAATTCCTAAGGAACTTTTCTAAAGGGACAAACTGATTTTAAGTATCTATCATTTTTTAATATATTGTCTTCCTAAAATTAAATAAATACTGCTTAAAAGACAGAAAATTATAATTTGGCATCTTATTTGTTTTTATATCTAGGATCTACATTAGGATGCATTGAACAAAATAGACTTATAATTTTATTTTCCTCATTGATATAAAGATACATACCTTGATTTTTAAAAAACAGGTAATAATATTTTACTAAATAGAAATACTGAAATGCACTCCTGGAGTTCTATTTTAGTTTTTGCAGGTTTTTTTTCCCTTGCTCTCTAGAGGCTCTTGCTGCAGTTTCCTTGTAAAAGTCCTTAATTTTTATTGTGCAATCCCTCCTTTAGTTAAATATGACCAAGTTTCCTCATGTTTGGCTAAAGGGAAAACTGACGGTTAATATACTAGAAAAACAAGCATCTCACTCACTGGAAAGGTAAAGCAACCATTGTCCTTTGTCTCTTATTAAAAGTGAAAATACAGGAAACCAAAGGAGGTCCATACCACTTCCCCAGGAAATCAAAGGTGGAGGCAACGAATTGAGCTTTAAATAGATCTTTTCCCTCCCGTAAACAGGACAGTTCTTTACATTCTACCTTACTTTTATATAGGGATACATGCAATTTTATTTATTTTTTAAAATACATTTTTATTGATTTCAGAATGAAAGGGAGAAAAAGAGAGACATCGAAACATCAGTGATGACAGAAAATCATCAATCAGCTATCTCCTGCATGCCCCATACTGGAGATGGAGCCCACGACCAGAGCATGTGTTCTAAACTCAATTCAATTAATGAACAACAGTTCCTAAAAATCTAAACATGAGACACTACGTAAAGCTACTTCAGGAAATGCAAAGATTAATAAATAAGCCTGATTTCATGGAGCTTATAGTCTAACAAGAAGTAAAATAACTACACAAATAATCTTAATGAAACAACAAAAATAACGTCCAGGGCTAAGCAAGAGCTTAAAAGAGTTTAAAAAAGATATCTAGTAACAACGATAGGGAGAGAACCGTAAGTGAGGTGAACATTAAAAGATTAGTAATAACTCTGTTGACAAAGATTACAAAAGTCTTCACTAAGAAAGAACAGTAAGAGTAACCTACAATTGCTGCTGTGTAACATGCACTGACTACCAGGGGGACAGATGCTCAACGCAGGGTCTGTCCTCTGCCGGATAGTGCACTCCCACCGGGCTCACGTCTGGAAAGCACAGCGGCAGGAGCTTCTCCCATCTCCTCAGCAGCACTAAGGATGTCCCACTGAAGGTTTAGGCCCGCTCCCCATGGAAAGTGGGCCAAAGCCATCAGTGGGACATCCCTCATGGGCTCCTGGACTGCAGGACAGTGCAGGTCTGGCTGAGGGACCCCTCTAAGTGTACAAAGGTTGTATACCAGGCCTCTAGCTTATGCAATAATGTCACTTCTCGTTTCCTATATATTCCTACCATCTCCTGATCAACGACTAAGTAAGCAAAAGCAGAAATCAACTATGAAAACATTCAATCTATTTTAACTCCCCATCCAGTTTACCCTGACAGAACATGTTCTATTGATCCCCTTAGGACCTCAAGCAGGTAGAGAGGTCTCTTCACAGCTGAACTTGGTCCTGAGCAGAGAGATGAATCCTGCCCTGACTTCAAAAAGGTTGAGAAGCAAAGAAAGCAAGCATTAGACATATAACACCTAAAGATTTTATGTCTGCTGCCTGTTTTTATAAGGTCTGCATCCTAAAATTGCCTGTAGAAGTTTTACAATGTCCTTTGAAAAATAGCTTTTTCCCAATTTTCCAATTTTAATTCAATCTTAATTTGTTCTTACTGATAGTTCTTTTGGGGGTAAAAAGTTACAATAATACTTCTCAAGCTAAAAGCTGCTTTATAAAAATCATAATCTGTTTGGCTGATTTTTGGAACTAAGCCCTCAATGGTCCTGTTTTGGACAAAAATGCTGCTTTAAGTTCAAAGGTGCTAGTTAGGGCAAATAAAAGAATTCTCATGTGACCTCAATGGAAAGCTAGATAAATGATAAATGACAGGAATGCTTCCATGCAAGAACTAAGTTATGTGAAATGCAAACTAGTATCAGAGCATAAGGAAGATAAATGAATTCAACCTTTTGAAAGGCTGTATCATTCATTCATTTGTTCACTTGCATTAAATAAAATATTGTGGAATGACAAGCTGAAAACCCACAGAGAATATTAAGATGGTTTCTCCAATGATCTATTAAAAGAATCATTAATTTTGATGACTACAGAACTATATCTGAATTCCAGAAGGAGTTTTAAATTTGGCCCTTATCCCAAAAGTAAAAATGTTAACGAAAAACTAAGCAGCTTCTTAAATAAGTGAAGACAGGAGATATAAGTGCAAGGATTTGGGAGGTAGAGAGAATATTTAATCGTTATTTCAAGAATCCCATTTGATTTAGTAGCACTTTCACTCATATAGCAGTTGAACAGAAACTTCAGCTCCTCGATGTCTATGGCTATAAATAAAGGGAAATAAAGATGTCTCAAATACATAATACTCTGTGGCTTACGGTGCCAACAAAACAAACTCCTCTCTAGAAAAATGTGTAAGCAATTTTTCCAGTTTTTACTGACCTTTTGACAAGTAATTTCATGACTCACTAAAATTTTCAGTTTTCAAAAAGAAACACCACAATTTGTCTTATAGATTTTCTTAAAATGTTAAGATGAGAATTAATTTGCATTAGGCTCAGTGTTGACATTTGAACTGTGACTACTAGAAATTCTCTCAGTTCGTTTTCTCAGAACTCATCAACTCCTTTCTCTTTTCTGCTATTCACAAATATGTAATTAATACACTCTTGGCTATTATTCTCATTTCTTTTTAATTCCTCATTTTTTACTGGATATCAGAGCATTGCAAATAGCTAGATTTCTGGAATACAGAATGTCCCTAGTAATGGCAACAGTGGCATTTCCTCCTCTAGTGTCTAAAAATAATGCAAAATATATTGTATTTAAGAAGTGGGAAAAAGGTTTTCGTAATCTCAAAACCCAAAAAGTATGTATGTAATAAAATGTGCTTTACTTTATATAAATATACTCTAATCATGGTGGTAACTATAGGTAAACATAGCACTTCCTATCTCATTTCACAGTTAATGTATAAACATAGGCCTTTAACTATAGGATGAAAACAATAATCCATGTGTAAGCAGTCTCTTCATCCTGAATACTCAGCTGGGGTTCTGCCTATATTCAAGGACATTTTGATGTGCACTCTCATCAAAGAGACCCTTCAAAGATTACAGAAGAAAACATTTGCCTCCTGATGTTCAAGTATTGATCACCCTACTCGGAATTCCCAATAAATTATTTTTAAATTTTGTAAGTTTTAAGTTATGCTGGCTTCAAATATATAACTCCTATTATTTATCACACTCACCTGAGTCTGAGCAGGAAGTACCTAAAGGAAAACATCTTTATCTGGCCATTTTATGATATAATGCAACTTTGAGCTAATAGTACCCTTATTTATATTCCTTGTTTACTACACATATATCTTTTCTGTGTAATGATACAAAAAAAGCTTGAATCAAGGTTCTAAGGTTTCCTCATACCTGTATTTCAGGTCTTAACCAAGCTTAACCACCACCTCCTTTAGGAAGCAGTCCCTGACTCCTGAAATTCTGAAGCAACTGTTCCCTGCTAAACTGTCAGAGCAATTAATAACACATCTTAATAGTTATCTATCTTTTCTGCCTCTTAATTTGTACATGTGTCTGTGTGTTTACTAAATTATAAAAAGTTATGAGCATCTCATGTACAGAAACTGTTTTACATATGCCTTATTCTTAAAGCAAACTAACTCCATGAATGACCATGAAATAAATGCTGTATAACTGATATTTACTCTGTAAAAACATAAAACTATTCAGTCATTGAGGTATACTTGTGGTCAATGAACAGAAAAATTAACAATCAAAAACATTCAAGTACATTCTCAAACTACTAACTAAAATCTATACCATATGGAAATGGAGGAAGAACGAGGTCATTTTTCAAAGATGGAGCCAAACTAGAAAATGATTTTTACTTACTTGTCTCCAAAAAACTTTCTCCAGAATTCGGCAGCATCTGCTTTGGTGATACGAAAATTATCTCCCTGGAATTGCCCATTGGGAAAGATTGCTTTGATTTCTGCCAGCATGTGACTGAAGATTAGGGACAGCTTTGTGAGATTTCGCCTGTAAACACAAAGGGGTAAAAAAAGAAAAATAAATAAATATATATGTTTTAATAGTATCGTATATTATGAAAAATAAAATTACATACAGTATCTACCTAGCTGCTGGTGGTTGATCATGAACCTCTATTTAATAATGACCCCAAAAATAATGATCATAAAAAGTTGTACATTTTGATTCCTAACACACTTTGCATTTACTAATCCATATAGTCATTTAACATAAATATGAACAAAATAAATTATATGAATTTAATGGGAGAGAATGACACCAAAAAAAAATACTCAAATATAAATTCTAAATACAGAGTAGCTATTTCAACATAGGGGAGTAAAGAAAGACGTGTCATTACAGGAGAATCTAGAAAGATAAGTAGTTGTTTGACAGATTTAGGACTTAGAATGGAGAAAACATGAGTAGGAACAACATGTGCAAAAGCACAGAGATGTTTATAAAATACCTATGTTTAGTATGGTTAGAAAAGAACAGAAGATGAGTGAAGGAAATGGCATGAGAAAGGATGAAAAAATTTGGTTGGAACATGATGCATCTGAAATCATGAAAAAATATGTCAAATACACTTTCCACTCCTACAAAAAAGTCAGTTTCTGATGATGGGTTCCAAATATGTGCTTATTTTAGAAGCTCCTCAAGCAATTCCCATGTACTTCCCTTGTTAAAAGCTCTCATTATAAAAAATGGGGTGCTTGCCCTGCACAGTTTGTTCAGTGGATAGAGTTTATCCTGTGGACTAAAGGGTTCTGAGTTCAATTCCAGACAAGGGCACAAGCTTTGGTTACAGGCTCCTCCCTGGCCTGGTCCCTGGTTGGGGTTCATGCAAGAGGCAACAAATGGATGTCTTTCTCTCATGTTGATATCTCTGTCTTTCTCTCTTTCACTCTCTCTAAAAATCAATGGAAAAATATCCTTTGGAAAGGGTTAAAAAATACACATAAGAAATGAGAAGCAAAAATGAAATAGAATCAAGGGAAATTGAGATACTGTCTCTATTCTAATGTCCATATAAAGTCTTGGAGATTTTTATATGATTTAAGATATAATATAGAGTATGAGTCATATTTCAAAATAATAGTATCATGTGCACTCCTTCCTACCATTTCATAAGCTTAAATCTTAATAATATTAGTCTCTTTTATTAATCCTCAGCCAAGGATGTGTATGTATGTGTTTTAATAGATTTTAGGGGGGACAGAAAGAGAGGGAGAAAAAAAAAGAAAAAGAAAGGGAGCAAGAGAGAGAATCATCAATGTGAGAGAGAAACATCCAAACAGAGATTAAACTCATAACGTGGGTAATGTGCTTTGACCAGGAGTCAAATCTGCAACCTTTGTGGTGCACAGGATGATACTCCATCCAGCCAGGGTGTTTGTAAATCATAATTTTTGAAGGGACCTTGCTTCTTTATAACAGGAGTTTATGTACTCAATAGATACATAGACAACATTTCCACTTTGAAGTTTCAGCCGCATTTGTGTGCCTATTGAGTCTGAATGGTAGGAGGTGAGGGTACAATAATTATTTCAGGACTAAAATTAAAGACAGAGGAAAATGAACAGAGAAAGCTATCAAATCTAGGATGTACATAAAATCCTACAATCTTTCAACAAGACTGACAATGAAAGGTTTGGTTCTTTTTTTCTCTTTTTTAGTTATGTGTCTGTGTTTAATGATTCTCAAATAACAAGCACAAATAATCATGTTAGGTACCAATGAGATCATATAATATACACCTGTCATTAAAGTCAATGGGCATAACACTTTCTAAAAGGTTTATAACAAAAGAAATATGTAACTTTTTATGTGATATGAATACAGAATAAATGAAGGTATTTGTGATAAAAAGTGGAAAAAGAATGAAAAGCAAGCATCAGGTATAAAGTAATCTACATCTAAATAAATTCATCTCTATTGGAAAACCAAAATGTCCCAATTTCCATAACCTTTATTAGCTATGAGAAAACTCATGGGGAAAAAAAAAAGGGCAAGACTTAGACCTTATTTTAGTGCTTGATTGACAACAATAAACAATCTGTAAAATCATTATCATTATGTATAATGTTTCATCATTTGCTTAGATTCAGCCACATTTCCATACAACTCCGAATAATTCAAATGTGAAACTTCTTCAATTAGTTGAATCTTTGATCTTCTTATTTATGTCAACACACCCTCATTGATGATTGTAGATATAAGAAATTCAGTCTTAGAAAATGAAAAGTAAACTGCTGAACCATATAAAAGAAAAGCATTGTGGCCAATACAAATTGCAACTGACTTTTGAAATCTGAGTTTAGGGAAAAGCATAAAGTCACTTTAGAAAATCTGCACCAAATTTATTTCTATAATTAGGCAAAGGGTTAATTTTCTACTGAAACTCCAAATTATACATACAGAAGAAAAAAGAAAAATCAAGATGGCTATAATTAGGGCAAACCAACTGTTTCATATTTTGTGAATTGGTTGTTCTCCATCTCCTTGATTCTTTGTTCTTTAATTCTTTCCAAATGTTTTCCATTTTTATTTGTTAAGATCTAAAGTCAGAGGCACAATGCCAATGATTACCAATTTTGGATATTTGACCCACTGGCTATGTAGACACTAATCTTTAAAACACAAATAGTAACATTGTCTCTTTATAATTTACAGCCTTGAAGCTCTAGTAATCACTAGTACCTATATATCTAACCACTGTTTAATTATAAAATATATGTAGTTTAATTTTCTTGTTCTGACAAATGAGTTAACAAATCTTTATTTGACTTTTTGCATTCTAAGGCAATGAAAGTGAATTTTGCCTTAGTCTTTAAAAAAAAAAACTTAAATTCAAGTTGTTAAACATATAGTATGTGAATGCAAGAGTTTCATGTTACCTTATTTTCCACATATAACAGACTATATTTACTTTATATATATATTTTAAATATTGTTGAAAATATTACATATGTCCCCTCCCCTTTCTCTATTGACCCTTTCTAAGTCACCCCAAACCCTACCCCAGGCCTTCATCAACCTATTGTCTTTGTCTATGCATTATGTATATATATACATACTCACAAGTTCTTTCGTAGATCTCTTCCCACCCACTCACACTCCCCCATCTTCTCTCTGAGATTAGACAGTCTGTTCTATGCTTCCATGTCTCTGGACCTATTTTGTTCATCAGTTTATTTTGTTCATTATATTCCATAGATGAGTGAGATCATGAGATACTTGTCTTTGCCTGACTTATTTCCTTTAGCATAATACTCGCCAGGTCCCTCCATGATAATTTTTAAATACATATACATACTATAAATATGTAAGTGATTATTTTGGAAATCCATTATTGAAAAGACTGATTTACAGAGCTTGCAATCAACATCAAGATATTGGGGGAAAAGGAAATAATTCTACTATCTGATGTCAGTTAAATTTATTACCAGGACAAATAGGTTTTTGTTTTCATATAATTGCGTGGATTTCTTATTTGTTTACTAAATTTTGCTACACATAATGTGCTTTAATTCCCTAGCCTTCTCTGAATACTGAGATATCTATTAAAAAATAAATTCCTAATTCAAAAGTAAATGCCAAGAATACAGTCATCTCTAACTATGTAGACAGTGGAAAGAGAGCAACAACTATATATTTTTGTAGCTGAAATGTTTTTTCCTATTATAAAACTTTCCGTACTTGTTCAATTCTCTCTAAGCTCATTTGATTAGCTCTCATCATAAGACCAACAACGACTGCTTAATAAAGATTTGATGCTTACTAATTAAGAATGTTTCTATCACTAAAACTCCCTACTTCAAAACAATGAAAATATAAAATTATGTCTACAAAGGCTCAATAATCTTATAATTATAAATGTAATTAATTTTACAAGGAATTTTGCAATACTCGTTCACTTTTAGTATAAGAGCTACTTTATTTTGACTAATTACTAACACATTTCCCATTAACCATTACAAGCCCTTTTTTAAAATTTTGTTTTGTGTGAGATTTTGTTATTAAGAAATAATTATGAAATAAAAGTATTTTGATATATCAGGTAGTCCAAAGTAGCTTCTGGATTTCAATGGGGGGTAAACCAGTAAAGATGTTAATATGAGAAGAACCATAAAGAAAAGTAAGGGAGGAAAAAGAGAAAAAAATAGAGAAGGGAAAGAGAAGGAAAACTAGCGACATTAATATATATATATATATATATATATATATATATATGCAATGTATAAGCAATGTCAAGAATATTACCTAAGGAGCAAAGTACCTCTTGTATCCTGGAATCAATCACTTAACACTGTATTTCTTTAAAATGGTATAAATAATTCTCCACAAGTCAAGTTATACTACTGCACAGAATGCAAGGCTGAACCAGAGTGAATTAACACAATTGAAATGATAATGCTTCACTATTCATGAACAAGTCACTAAAGCTTAAGGTGGCTACAGCCAATATTATTTGGAGACTCGGGTGCACCAGTTTTGATGAAGAATGATACAATCCCACTGTTAGTAAAGGTATAACATATTGTGGGACAAAAAGACATGAGTAAATGATTATTACACAATATGGTGGGGGCAATACAACATCTACAGCCATTTCGATGTAATAAGTTAAATTTTAAAAATATAAAATAAATCAAGATTTGATTAGCAGCCTCCACTAAAATGTGGGGATGGGGGCAAAAAACGAATGTAATCTAATTAGGTTACATGTAGATTTTGCATTTTCTCTATTCAAAAGAAATGCGTCATAAATCAAAGAAAAATAAAAACCTTTAAATGCTTAATTAGTGAAACACTTTAAATGACACTTTACATTAGTGAAATCCAGACTTTATGAGAATGTACTGTTTTGGGGGAAAAACAGGGGAGAACCATTTTTTAATTAAAAACTATTAATAATTCAAGTCTCACATTTAAAAGCTAGAACATGGAGGAGAAAATGGCGGCGGAGTAGACGGATGCGTCTGGAGCTTTGTCGCTGGGCAGAGGGAGAGAGAGCGGCTGAGAGTTGCATTGGGAGTGTTTGTTGGCAAGCTAGGAGTCAGTTGTCCTCCAGGAGAAGGTGGAGAACTGCTGGAAGGGGCTCTCCCGGCCAGGCAGCCCCACTGCCACGGGGTTTTTGTCCGCCAGAGCCACCAGCGCGAACACGGAGCCCGAGCCATCTTGCAGTGGGAGGCGGATGTCTGGGGCGCTCTGAAGCCTTCGGCTGGGCACCCATCGAGCAGCCAGGAACCCGGGGACCCAGAACTCCGCTCTCCAATCGGCGCAGACACGCGGCAGAATCAGAGATCCACAGAGCACACGGAAAGGTCAGATTGCGCCTGACTTAAGGGGGAGGTGGATGTCTGCCGAGGTCTGAAAGCCGCGGCTGACGGAGGCACCCACAGAGCAGCCAGGACCCAGAGCGCGGCTTCCCAGGCGGCACAGACACGCAGGCGGAGGATTCAGAGATCCACACTGCGCGCGTGCGCGCGCGGAAGGGTCAGATTTCGCCTGGGCCAGGGTGCGGTCTCCTACCCCCGCAGGGCAGAGACCCGCACTGTGGGAGCCGGGCTGCGGGAAAGCTGCCTCTGGAGAGGTCCGCAGAGGTGGTCAGGGCGTGATCCCTGAGTGTGAAGGCAGACCCTCTGAGCTGTTGACAAAGGAGAGCTCCAGAAAACGACTCTTTTTTTTTTTTCTTTTTCTCTGGGGCAGAGGGACAACCTGGGAGTTATTGCAGTGTCCAGGCTGCAAAACCCCCACAAACTGGTTTTGGGAACCACAGAGTAGCAGGATCTGAGCACAGCCTAGAGAGGTCCTGTGCTTTGTCTCAGAGATCAATTCCGAAACACTGCCACCCAATGGATGACACACAAATTGACTCTCGCATAACCACAAGAGAATAAAGAGATTAAAACACCAAGAGGGGAACACAGGGAACTGCAATACCTCCCCTACTGGGAAACAGGAGTGCCAAGCAGAATAATAGTGGAAGTGAAGGACCATTCTATTTTTCTTCTTCTTTTTTTATTTTTCCTTTTTTCTTTTTAAAAATTTTTATTTCTTTATTTTTCATTTTCACATATTTTAATTAAAAGAATATTTTTTTCTTTCTGCCTCAATTGATTTTACCTTTATAATTATTACATTTTTGTTTTAAACTAGTATTATTAATTACTACTAGTACTTTACCGTTTTTGGAAAAAAAAGTGTCATTTTGTTTTCTCTTTATTTTATTTCGGGATTAGAGTTCTACATTCTATTTTCATCTTCCCTTTAGCATAATTTTACTCCAACTCAACTCCACCTTTATGCCAACACTTTCCTCCTAACTTTCCCCATTTTGCTGTCTTGTTTCTCTTTCCCTTTTCCAACTTTAGATTCTCCCTATTTTTCTCTTTACCTGGTTAAAATTTCACCCCATTTATATATCTAATTTCAAATCCCCTACTACAAGTCCACACAAACCTCTCCCCTCTTGACTTCACTAGCCAAAAAGTTGTTTTTCTCTATGTCCTTTTGTTGCTATTTGCCTGAAAAGTGATTATATCGATTTCTTGAATTTTTTTTTGAGATTGTTTTAGTTTATTCTACTTGTTTTATTTTGCTTTTTGCTTGCTTTCTTTTCTACCTCTCTTTTCCCTCATCTCCTTCGATACCAGTTGCTATTTGCAATTTGCATTAATCTCTAGGTACTGGTTGCTGGCCTTTATTGGGATTAGTGACTGTTCTATTGGAATTGTCTCCTGACATCTATATTTTGTTCCTCTTTTCTCTCTTATACACTTTCTTTTCGCTTTGAATTTTTTCTCTTCCTCTTTCCTTCTCCTTTTTCTCCTTTTTATTTTCTTATTTTATTTTATTTTATTTTATTGTTCATTTATTTATCTTTTTTTTTTCCTCACTCTCCCAATTTGATTTTGGCACTTCTTTCTTTTCTTTCTTCCTCATTTTCCTCTTCTTCTTTCTCTATTTACCCCTAATTTGTCCTTCATTGGTGGTCACCTTATTTGTGATTATTAACATCTTGAATACATTTCTACTCAGTGCCTTGTGTGCTGTATCTGGTCGTGTTGTAGTTTGTGCCTTTCAATCAACGTAGGAGAGAGCACTACATAACCAGACACCCAGAGAAGAAAGACCATGGGCAGAAAAAGAAACAGCCCACAAAAGACAGAAAGGCAGGTATCACCAGAAAAGGAAGTAAACGAAATAGAACCAAAAATAAGCCTACCAGAGAAAGAGTTCAGAGAACTTATCATAATGTGGTTGAAAAGAATGGAAGACAAATTTGACAATATGAGTAAGAGCCAAGAGGAAATGAAGAAGACGCAAGAGGAGATGAAGAAGCAGCAAGAAGAAATGCAGAAGAACCTAGAAGAGGTGAAGAAGCATGAAGAAGAAATGCAGAAGAAACTAGAGGAGGTGAAGAATAAACAAGAGGAAATGAATAATGACATCACTGCTATAAAGAACTCAATAGAAAGCAACAAAAGTAGACTAGAAGAAGCAGAGGACCGCATCAGTGAGCTAGAAGACACGGGAGGAAAAAATACCGAAGTACAGCAGCTTCTAGAAAAAGAAGTTAAAAAGCAAGAAGAGAGTCTAAGGGAACTTTGGGATAACATGAAACAAAATAACATCCGCATAATTGGGGTTCCAAAAGAGTGGAAACTGAACAAGGATTAGAGAACGTGTTTGAAGAAATAATGACAGAAAATTTCCCCTTTATAGAAAAGAAAAAACCCACACAAATCCAAGAAGCTCACAGAGTCCCAAGCAAAATTAATCCCAACAAACCGACACCGAGGCACATTATAATTAAATTGGCAAACACCGACGACAAAGTAAGAATCTTAAAAGCAGCCAGAGAGAAACAGAAAGTTACCTACAAAGGAACCCCCATAAGACTAGCTACTGACTTCTCAACAGAAACTAGTCAGGCCAGAAGAGAATGGAATGAAATATACAAAGTCATGCAAAGGAAGGGTCTGAATCCAATAATACTGTACCCTGCAAGACTCTCAATCAAAATTGAAGGTGAAATCAAAAGCTTCACAGACAAAAAAGGACTAAGGGAATATATTACCACCAAACCAGCAATGCAAGAAATGTTAAAAGGTCTGCTGTAATAAAAAGAAAGAGGAAGCGAAGAAGGAACTTGGGGGTAAGGACTAAAAATGGCAACAGATAAGTACTTATCAATAATAACTTTAAATATAAATGGATTAAATGCTCCAATCAAAAGACATAGGGTAACCGATTGGATAAGAAAACATAATCCATATATCTGCTGTCTGCAAGAAACCCACCTTAGGAAAAGAGATGCACACAGATTGAGGGTGAAGGGATGGAACATGGTATTTCAGGCAAATGGAAATGAAAAAAAAGCTGGGGTTGCAATACTTATATCTGACAAATTAGATCTCAAAGTGAAGGACATAACAAGAGATAAATAAGGCCACTTCATAATATGAAAGGGAACAATCCAACAAGAAGAAATAATTCCGGTAAACATATATGCACCCAATATAGTAGCACCTAAATACATAAAAAAACTCTTGGAGGATTATAAGGGAGAGATTGACAGCAATACAATCATAGTAGGAGACTTTAATACCCCACTGTCACAATTGGACAAATCCTCTAAACAAAAAATCAGAAAAGAAACATCAATCCTAAATGACTCACTAGACCAGATGGAATTAATTGACATCTTCAGAACATTTCACCCCAAAGCCACAGAATATACATTCTTCTCCAGTGCACATGGGTCATTTTCAAAGACAGATCATATGTTGGGTCATAAGAAAAGTCTCTTCAAATTCAAGAAGATAGAAATCATATCAAGCATTTTCTCAGACCACAGTGGCATAAAACTGGAAATCAACTATAATAAAAACAATAGAAAGAAATCAAACACATGGAGACAAAACAGCATGCTTTTCAACAACGACTGGGTAACCAGAGATATCAAGGAAGAAATAAAAAACATCATGGCAACAAATGACAATGACAACACAACAATACAAAATTTATGGGACACAGTGAAAGCAGTCTTGAGAGGGAAGTTCATAGCCCTACAAGCCTACAGCAAAAAACAGGAAACAATGGTAATAAATCACCTAAACCTACAACTCAAAGAGCTAGAACGTGAGCAACAAGAAAAGCCCAGTGTACTCAGAAGGAAGGAAATAGTGAAGATCAGAGCGGAGATAAACAACTTGAAGACCAAAGAAACAATTCAAAAGATCAACAAAACAAAGAGCTGGTTCTTTGAAAGGATAAACAAGTTTGATGGACCCCTAGCCAGGCTCACCAAGAAGCAAAGAGAGAAGACCCAAATAAACAAAATCAGAAATGAAAGAGGAGAAATAACAACAGACCCTGGGGAAATACAAAGGATTGTTAAAAAATACTATGAACAACTCTATTCCAACAAATTGGACAACCTGCAAGAAATGGACATTTTCCTAGAAAAATATAACCTCCCAAAACTCAATGAGGAAGAAGCCAAACATCTCAATAGTCCAATAACTATGGAAGAAATTGAAGCAGCAATCAAAAAGCTTCCAGCAAATAAAAGCCTGGGTCCAGATGGCTACACAGGAGAGTTTTACCAAACATTCAAGGAAGAATTAAAATCTATCCTCCTCAGACTATTCAAAAACATTCAAGAAGAAGGAATACTACCAAACACCTTCTATGAAGACAGCATCACCCTAATACCAAAACCAGATAAAGACAACACAATGAAAGAGAATTATAGGCCAATATCTCTCATGAACATAGATGCCAAAATCCTCAACAAAATTCTAGCAAACCGGATCCAGCAGTACATCAGAAAGATCATACACCATGACCAAGCAGGATTCATCCCAGGAATGCAGGGATGGTTCAATATCCGCAAATCAATAAATGTGATACATCACACAAACAAATTGAGAGTTAAAAATCACATAGTCATATCAATTGATGCAGAAAAAGCATTTGACAAAATCCAACATCCTTTCTTGATAAAAACTCTCAGCAAAGTGGGAATAGAAGGATCATACCTCAACATCATAAAAGCCATATATGATAAACCCACAGCTAACATCATACTCAATGGGCAAAAACTAAAACCATTTCCCCTAAGAACAGGAACAAGACAGGGATGCCCACTCTCACCTCTCCTGTTCGACATAGTACTGGAAGTATTAGCCATTGCAATTAGACAACAAGAAGAAATAAAAGGCATCCAAATTGGAAAAGAAGAAGTAAAGCTGTCCTTATTTGCAGATGAGATGATATTGTACATAAAAAACCCAAAGGACTCCATTCCAAAACTAATTGACTTAATTAATGAATTCGGCAATGTAGCAGGATACAAAATTAATTCTAAGAAGTCTGTGGCATTTCTATACACTAACAGTGAAATTATAGAAAGAGAAACTAAAAAAGCAATCCCATTTACCATCGCACCAAAAAAATTAAGATACCTAGAAATAAACCTAACTAAAGAGGTAAAAGACCTTTATGCAGAAAACAGGACACTGAAAAAAGAGATAGAGGAAGATGTTAACAGATGGAAGAGCATACCATGCTCATGGATTGGGAGAATCAACATCATTAAAATGTCCATACTACCCAAAGCAATCTACAGATTCAACGCACTACCCATTAAAATACCAACGACATATTTCACAGACCTACAAAGAATTCTTCATAGATTCATCTGGAGCAAAAAAAGAGCAGGGATAGCTACAGCAATTCTGAGAAGGAAGAATAAAGTAGGTGGGATCTCAATACCAGACTTCAAGCTATACTACAAAGCAACTGTTCTCAAAACAGCCTGGTACTGGCACAAGAACAGACATATAGATCAATGGAATAGAATAGAGAACCCAGATATCCACCCAAACCACTATGCTCAATTAATATTTGACAAAGGAGGCATGAACATTCAATGGAACCAAGATAGCCTCTTCAATAAATGGTGTTGGGAAAATTGGACAGATACATGCAAAAAATTGAAACTGGACCACCAACTTACACCAAATACAAAAATAAACTCAAAATGGATACAGGACTTAAACATTAGAAGGGAAACCATAAAAATACTAGAGGAATCCACAGGCAGCACAATCTCAGATATATGCCGAAAGAACTTCTTCACTGATACTGCTCCAAAGGCAATGGAAGCTAAAGAAAGAATAAACAAATGGGACTACATCAAAATAAAAAGCTTTTGCACAGCAAAAGAAACCATCAACAAAACAACAAGAAAGATCAATGCATGGGAGAACATATTTGCAAATGCTATCACTGATAAAGGTTTAATCTCCAAAATCTACAACCAACTGATACAACTTAATAAAAGGAAGATGAAGGATCCAATAAAAAAATGGGCAACGGACCTAAATAGAACCTTTTCAAAAGACGACAGAAGGAAAGCCAAGAGACACATGAAAACATGTTCAAAGTCATTAATCATCCGAGATATGCAAATCAAAACGACAATGCGATGCCATCTTACACCTGTCAGAATGGCAATCATCAACAAATCAACAAACGACAAGTGTTGGCGAGGATGCGGAGAAAAAGGAACCCTTGTGCACTGTTGGTGGGAATGCAGACTGGTGCAGCCACTGTGGAGAACAGTATGGAGTTTCCTCAAAAAACTAAAAATGGATCTCCCATTTGACCCTGTAATACCACTCTTAGGAATTTATCCTAAGAAATTACAAACACCAATCAGAAAGGATTTATGCACCCTATGTTCATAGCAGCACAATTTACAATAGCCATATTTTGGAAACAGCCTAGGTACCCGTCAGCAGATGAGTGGATCAGAAAACTGTGGTACATCTACACAATGGAATTCTATGCTGCCATTAAAAAGAAGGAATTCTTACCATTTGCAGCAACCTGGTTGGAACTGGAGAGCCTTATGCTTAGCGAAATAAGCCAGTCAATGAAGGAGAAGCATCACATGATCGCACTCATTGGGGGATAATAAAGAACATTATAAACTGATGAACAAAAGGATAGATACAGAGACAGTAAAGCTTCAAACAGACTGTGAAATTACAGCAGGAAGATTAAAGTTAGGTGAGGTAGATAAGAGATCAAAGGACTTGTATCTATGCATATAATCATAACCAATGAACATAGACACTGGTGGGTTGGGGTATGCCTGGGAGGGAGGGGGGGCAATGGGGAGATATGTATAAAAATTAATTTAAAAAAAGCTAGAACATGTTCTTTTTAATCTTTATAAGGTGAAACAAAATCATCATATAAAAAAAAAGGCAGGACATAAAAATATACACAGTGGCAATTAAAATAAAACATCCAGTAAAAGAGCAATTTCCATTCTTAGAATTTCTGATGTAGCAGCCTCCAGGATAGGTAAATAAGAGATACTTCACACAGTTATTTTATCTTGTGAACAAGAATTTGAGCAGACTCTTAGGAATAGACTATAGTTAAGATAGATCCTGAGAGTTTTAAATAAAAGTGGATCTTACCCATTCCCTTGCTCAGATGCTTTTAAGTTTTCAATAATTTTTTTAAATATATTTTATTGGTTTTTTACAGAGAGGAAGGGAGAGGGATAGAGAGTTAGAAACATGGATGAGAGAGACACATCGATCAGCCGCCTTCTGCACACCCTCTATTGGGGATGTGCCCACAACCAAGGTACATGCCCTTGACAGGAATCGAACCTAAGACCTTTCAGTCCACAGGCTGATGCTCTATCCACTGAGCTAAACCAGTTTCAACGAGTTTTCAATAATTTGAAAGTCCAAATTCCAACGAAGACTGAGAATCTCCCCAAGTTATGAGAGAAGTCAGGAATGTGCCCAGGAAAGATCCAACCCAAGATTCAGGCAGAAGGGCAATTTTAAATCTGCTCCATACCACCTCATAAAAACTGACCATCAAACCTCTGAAGGTAGAGGAGGGTGGGAGTAAGGGGGAGAGATCAACCAAAGGATATGTATACATGCATATAAGCCTAACCAATGGACACAGACAACAGCAGGGTGAGGGCATGAGTGGGGGGGATGGAGGTTAATGGGGGAATAAGGACACATATGTAACACCTTAATCAATAAAGGAATTAAAAAAAAAGAAATGGAATAGCTCACTTAAAAAGTAATTTAGCAAACTATGTCAGTCAAAAAACTTCACTAAAGTAGGTAACCAATGAAGGATTTTTTGTTGTTGTTGTTAAAGAATATATAATAATACACCACTAATTTGGCTAGGGAGACAAAGCCCTGAAAGTGTGGCTGGGAAAGATGAGCCGGGAGCTCCCTATAGTGTACTCTAGAACAAGAGCAAGAGGGTACCTCTCAATATAAGGATGCTACCCCTAGGGTTAATATATTTGCTTTTTATAATAAATAGTTTTAAATAGACAACTTTAAAAATGCCTTATTTAAACATAACTCAACCAGGAAATATGCCCATGATATTCAAATGTAAGACACTTTGACAAATTCCAGGAGATAGTCAAAAGATATGCTTAATTTACCAACTATCCTATATTAAAGAGTTTGGTTCAGAAATTTGATAGTACTGGGTTCACACCCTTCTTCATAACCTCTGTTTGAATCTGTTTCCTTATCTCTAAGGTAAAATCAACACTCTTGCCTTATGATCCAATTGTATGTAGGCTTTGCTGATTCCACAGTAAACAATGGGCAAGTATTTGATTCATCCATTTAGTCATTTATTCTGCAAATCCTTTTTTAAAAATGTATTTTGTTGATTTTTTACAGAGAGGAAGGGAGAAGGATGAAGAGTTAGAAACATCGATGAAACAGAAACATCAATTAGCTGCCTCCTGCACATCCTCCCCTGCGGATGTGCAGCAACCAAGGTTCATGCCCTTGATCAGAATAGAACCCGGGACCCCTCAGCCCACAGAATGATGCTCTATCCACTGAGCCAATCAGTCAGGCTATTCAGCAAATCTTTTTTTTTAATATATATTTTTATTGTTTAAAGTATTACAAATAGTAGTACATATGTCTCATTTTTTTTCCCTATTGACCTCCCCCTGGCCTTCCCCACCTCCCAGTACATGCCCTCGCCTATCTATCCCCCAATGCCCTGTATCCCTTGACTATGCTTAGATTCATGCATACAAGTCCTTCAGTTGATCTCTTACAGGCCGCCCCTTCCCGCCGCCCGCCCCCCCCAAACCTCCCCTGCCTTCCCACTGTAGTATGACAGTCTGTTCATTGCTTCTTTGCCTCTGAATCTGTTCCTCCACCTCCCTGATTTTTTTTCTTTAAAAACATCTTGCCTTTGTAGGCTAGAAATAAACTTACAAGAACAAAAAATGTTTGAGTTCCAATTTCAATGTCCAATAGTTATGAGTCCCAGTTTCAAGGTCAAACAGTTCCTTATGTGTACATGTCATCAGTGCTATGTGAATAGTGGACAAATAGTGGCAATGCAGGGTGGACCCTCTCTGGTTTGGTCCTAGGCATCCATCCTGTAGTGACGCATAGCTGCTGATTGCTCGCATGGCAAGGTATTGTCAGCGTCTTCCATCTCTGGACTGTTTCTCCTCTTGTCTTCGTGGTTGGAGCAGACCTGTCAGTTCCTCTCTGTTGCAGGAGTCTACTTGGTCTTGGAGTTGTTTTCTTGTCTTCTAGTTCTTGATTGTCTATGATATAGCTTGATCTAAATACTGATGATACAATCCTATTCTTAATAAATTTAAGGAGCTGAGAGATCTTCCAAAGTATAGAAAATTAAGAGACTAAAGCTGAAATAGAACTAGAACAAAGATAGTAATCTGTGAGAGCACTGTGTAATTTCTGGGGTTGTGTAGTTCTGACCAGAATGTGACCCTGCACTGGGAAGGAAGAGTTAATGTGAATTAGGCTAGCAATTAGTCATGTGGGTTTTAAAATCTATGATTATAATAGCAGTTTACAGGAAGAAAAGGACTACATAGAGCAAACCATATCTCAATATATTCAATAAAGCTTCCCAAATATTTTTTTAAATAAGTTATTTCAACTTTGTGGCAATGTCAAAGTAGGGTTAACAACATCCCTTTGATGATTTCAGCAAACAGTTTTGTATGAAAAATTTATTAGGAGAACCTACTACACTATAATATGATCTCTGGTACTTTCATCTGGTTTAAAAGCTTAACAATCTACTTCAATAAAGAAAATTATTTTGTCTTTGGTATTAGAAGTCTTTTGATTAAACCTAATCTATAACAAGTATCCCTTTGTAAAATAAATCTTAAAAATATAGAGTTGTCTATTACTTGAAAGAGAAAAGAAAAAACAAAACCTACTTCTACATTTCTTTTCATTTAAGATAAAATACAAGTTCTGTGAACTAAGCAGAAAGTCACTGTTGCTGTGAGATTCATATAGAAGCAACCAGAAGATAGTAAACTTTGTTCCCTCTCTCTCTCTCTCTCTCTCTCTCTCTCTCTCTCTCTCTCTCTCTTTCTCTCTCTCTCTTTCCTATTTCTTTTGAAACATTACAAGTTCAAAACCAGGGGTAATTTGACAGAAGAGGAGTCTCACCAACAAACAAGACAAACTTGCCCTTGAAACATTATTTCAAAAACTAGATTCACATTTTTTTTCTTTGTAATTCCTAATAGGATACCATTTAATTTTGTATCATATCTGACACTTCAGAGATGGCTTTTAAGTGTTTTTATTCTACAGAATATAATTTAAAATTCTAAAATAAACCAGAGGCCCAATGCAAGAAATTCGTGCAAGGCATTTGGTCCTTGCGGCCTGGGCTTCATCCAGAAGGTCATCCGGAAGGTCATTCAGCTATCAGGTCTAATTAGCATATTGAGCTTTTATTATAATAGATATTTTCTTCAAGGATTTCTACCTTTCATGGAATCAAGCTAACTTTCCTGGACTTCTCACACCACTTTTCTGTGCTCCCCTCAAGCTATATGAATGGTCTGCTTTTCCTGAACCACACCTTGGGTTAATCCACCTCTTCCTCCTCTCTGATACAAAGTTTTATGCCACAGCCTGCTTAAGTATCATCTGCACCACTTTTAAGTTGAAGTACTCCCATGGCATCTTCTCCATACCACCCCAGAGATGTGATCTACTAGGCTCTTAAATTCCACACCACTGCTACCACTTCACCTTACCAGCCATAACACAAAGTTTTCTCTGAAGAGCATTACAGTTATCTTATATCCATATTGCGCATAAGTCTTTGCTGGAAAAGAAAATATCTTGTTTTACCTATAATAGCCAACTAATGTTAATTTACACATAATAGCCAACTAATGTTAATTTCAAGAACTGTGAAAAATTTTAAAGAACTATAAGAAAGGACTTCCTGACTCCAAAACAGTGCTAATAAACACATAGATAGGAACAGAATATAGAAACAGTCCACAGAAACCACATGTAGAGTAAGGAATTGACTTGCTAAAACCTTGATGAAAAGTAATTTTAACAAAAGCTGTTTAAGTAGATAATTAAAAATTGGGGGTTTGATCTAAATTTTAAAAAAAGAAAGTCTTTGTTGTGTGAGTTCTAAGATATTTTCTTTCCCTTTTTCGTAAATTTTCTCTGTGAATGGCAAAATAAAGTACCAGCAAGCTAAAGGAAATTAATGCTATGTTCCTCATTAGTGGTTTCCAGAAACTCAAGGAAACTGAACAAATGTGTCATACATCTCGAGGCAGCATAACATAGTTTCCCATCACACTATCTGTCCCCTGACAGTTACTTCCTCTTTGTGGCTTTGGAAATTTTCCTTATGGATACCTTTGTCCTACTTCAACCCTGCTCTCTCAGAATAAATGAAGTAAAAGACAAGTGAACCACAAGGGGAGGAACAAGATGGCTCATCTCTCTGGTGCTCATGCTGTGTGTTACTAACTGAAGAAAACTAAAATCATGAGACTTACTCCATTCCCCAGAAATTAAAATTACCTTTATGTATATGATCGGAGCAAATATAAAAATAAAAGCAAACACAATTCTGCCAAGTACTACTCATTGATGTCTGGTATAATCTGACATGAATGCCATATCATAATGTTTTGTGTGTGTGCACACATATACATGCATGTACCATAATGGTGTGAAATGACATCATAGTTTGCAAGTCTTAGCTCTATAAAAAAGTTTACTATCACATTACAGTAAGTAGAAAAAATATATAGAATATACCCCCAAAAAAGAAAACTATAGTAATCTCTACTACTAGTTTATCAAAACTTTTCATTTTTCTTTAGCTTTTACTATTTTCAACAAGAAACAAAAATGTCATTAAAAGCTACTGTATCGCTTTTTTCAGGAGACAAATCTACAATGTGTTTTTAGGACAGGGTATAGATTTCCAGACACCACTACCCACAATCCTCTGACAGGCCCCATTGATACAATGTTGCTTTTGCTTTCAAGTTGAAAAGACATCTCTGACGCAGTCTCCCAACCCACCTACTTGACCACTAATCCCCGACATTCTAGTAACTATTAGCCCTTCCCCCATACTATTAGTACATTCACCAATGGCGCAAAAGTATTTTTCCAAATATTTCCATAAAAGAAGGACTCAATCATAATTTCACATTTTTGGAATATAAAACGGACCATAATTTCACATTTTTGGAATATATACAAAGGTCAAAAAGTCCAAGAACTTCTCCAAATAAAATGAGGAGTCTAATTCTAATTAAAAACTGTATCTCCTGCTTTTATAACAGTCCCTTGTAAAACATGACTCCAGTAGAATTTAAAAAATACTTGATGGTTATATAAATTAGCATATCACATAAATTCCTTATCAGAGAATGGCATTAAATAAATTTATAATCACACATGGCCTGAGAATTCAATTACCCACATTTCTTCTTCAGCTTACCAGATATATGATATGTATGTATGATAATGGTTCAAAGGAAAAGAGTAATGTAGATGTCCTACAGTTCCACAGAGGAATGCTATTTTTAAATAAGCATTCTAAGACCGTATTAGGATTTTTTTTTCTTCAAAATGAAAAAACAAAAAGATAAAGCAATCATAGAAAATCATGGCTGTAATAATTTATGTTTTACAGTAAAATTTTCTTAGACAGGTATAAAATTCTTAAACTTTCTGAATATAGCAAGAATAACAAACATTTCTTTTTAAAAAAAATCTTCATTGTTGAAAGTATTACATATGTGCCTTTTCCCCCATTGACCCCTTCTAGTCTGCTTCCATCCTGTCCCAGGCCTTCACCATGCTATTGTCTGTGTACATGGATTATGCATATATGCATATATGTTTTTTGGTTTATCTCTTCCCATCCACCCACCCTTTCCTTCCTGTTGAGATTCGACAGTCTATTCCATGCTTCTATATCTCTAGATTTATTGACAACAAATATACATTTTAAAAATAGGTCTAAGATTTTCTTAACTAGCAAAAGGTAAACTGGATATAATTTATTCTGTATCTGAGTGGTAGTTTTAAGATCTTCCAGAAAACTGGTTCCCACATTTCCAACTATAAGCCTCATTAAGGAAATTCTGGAATACAGTAGAGGAAAACATGGCACTGCTAGCATGGAGGTTTAGATCCAAGTATAGTTATCTCATTATCACATAATGGATTTGTGCACATTGAAAGGAAATTAATTAGAAGGTGGCCGATGGGGCGGGACCTGGCTAGCCACACCTGGGGCAGTGCCAGCGCTCAAAGGGCATCTGCAGAGTGAGCAGGTCCCTCTGGCAGGTGGGGTCTCTCGGCCTGGCCTGCAAGAATCGGGCCGAAACCAGTAGTCTGACATCCCCCAAAGGGTCCGAGAGTATGAGAGGGCACTTTGCAAAGTTACTGTTGCTTGGCAACTCCTGTGTTGAGCATCTGCCCCCTGGTGGTTAGTGTGTGTCATAGTTACTGGCTGGTCAGTCAGTTGGCCAGTCACTTAGGCTTTTATGGTCAGTCAGTTGGCCAGTCACTTAGGCTTTTATATATAGAAATATGAAAATGAGCTAGAAGCTTCTCTTATCAGTTTGCCCTCTGTAAAGTGAGGTTATTTTGTAACTAAGTTCTGAAGTCTCATATCATTGAGCAGGGTTCTCATCACTTTTATCCCAGCCAGCAGAAGGTGATTAGATGACTCTGGCACTACAAAGTCCTTATGCTTTGGGCAAAAACTGAATCCATTTCCCAACCTGCAACTAATATATGAGTACAACAGGGAATATTACATTTTCAGTTTTCAGATGTTCCTCAATATACTTTAATAAAAGGCTGCAGAAATCCTGAAGTCAGGACATAAAAATCTACCATAAAAATCTGAAATTATACCAAGCATAAAAAAGCATTAGTATATTTGAAAGCCTTGATTTTTATTTTGTTGTTTGCTATAAAAACCAAATCTATTTTTTTCTTTTTTCAACAGGGAAAATCCTTGAATAACACTGGCTCTCAAAACAAAGAAAACTACAAAGCAACAGAAATAACAAAAATAAATAAATAAAAGGTAATGTAAGAGCTCTGTGTTTCTGTTAATGAATAGTAAATACTAAAACACTGAAACCATATAAAAATGTGGACTGCCAGAACAGAGTATCCCCACTGGAAAACTTATAGTTTAGAAAGGTAGTTTTATTTGTTCTTGGTAAGGAAATATGCTAACACATGTAGTAGGCATAGAATAATCAGGCCTAAAAATTTTAGTAGTAATTTTCATTACAACCAAGAGTTTAAAAATATCCAAATTTAGGGAGAGTGTTATGTTTACCATATAATGTCTGATCAATACTATGAATCAAATCCCTTAACTATTTCAGTTGGATTGATTACAAATGGAATAACCCGCACATCAGTAAACCAGCCTCCCTCCAATGCTGGCTCTGAAGTAGAAATACAAATATATATAATTGGCCTAAACCCTCATGCCCTCACAAGTGGCTGCCTATGACCAGGCCAGCAGGGGGGTTAGTGAGGGACGGCCAAACCACTGAACAAGCAGGTTGTGTGGAGCAACCAGGCCAATAGGGGGGTTAGTGAGAGATAATCAGATGACTGAACAGCAGGCTGCATGGGGTGAGTAGGCCAGCAGAGGGGTTTGTGAGGGACATCCAAATGACTGAACAGCAGGCAGCATGGGGAGACCAGGATGGCGGGAGGGACCAAGAGGGACAATCAGGTCAGCAGGGGGGAGGCAGTTGGGGGTTACCAGCCAGTGGGGGCAGGGGGAGTTGTGACAACAAAGCCAGCAGAGGGGGCAATTGGGGGCAATCAGGTTGACAGTGGGGGCAGTAAGAGGCAACCAGGCCAGCAGGGGGGTGGTTAGGGGTGAATAGACTATCAGGTGGGAGGGGACAGTTATGGACAAGCAGACAGTCACACAGAGGCAGTGAGAGGCTATCAGGCTGGTGGGGAGGGTGGGTAGTTAGGGGTGACCAAGCAGGCAGGCAAGTGAGGGATTAGGGACTGGTAGTCTAGGATTGTGAGAGGGATGTCTAACTACTGGTTTAGGATCAGGCCTAAACCAGCAGTCAGACATTCCCCAAAGGTCCCAGATTAAACAGGTTGCAGGCTGGGCTGAGGGGACCCACCTCCTATGCACGAATTTCAAGCACCGGGCCTCTAGTGAATTATAACAGTACTTAGCTCAAAGGATTTGTGGAGGATTACAGATAGCCAAAATGTTTGCTGCTCCTCCCATCATGGAGTGGAGTCTATCCCTTGTACCTGTGATACGTTATGCCTTGCTTTGATCAACAAATGTGGTAGAAATGACACTGTGTAAATTCTGACACTAGGGCTTATGAGGTCTGCAGTTTCTGTCTTTAAATCTTAGAAAATAACTTGGAATTTAACCACCATGCTGTGAGGAAACCCAGTCATGCAAGAAGGGCCCTCGTGAGTTCCCAGGTGCAAGACAGCAACAAATGTGAGGCATACAAGTGAGGCCACTGGACCCTCCAGCTGAACTGGCACCCCAGCCAACACTACATAAAGTATAAGCTGCTCTCAAACAAGAGAGGTTCTGACAAAAAATCTGGACTGTGCTAATTGGAAATCAGCCTACTACTAGAGTGAATTCCCAAACCATATTCATTTAATGGCCAAACAATGAACTGAACTACGAAAACATCATTAGGCTAATCCACTGATTTATACTGACAACAGACTTAATTTCTACAAGTCTTAAATACTTAAAGTTAGAAACTCCCTAATATTATATGTATGCAAAGTGTAAGCAAATACCTGGAATGTTTATAGACTTTATAGCAATCCTTTAATTGATTTAAATCATTTAAATCACATGTGTTCCAAAAACGATTTAACATAACCAGATTTGACATATGTCTAGATAAGAAATCATCATGAATGTTGGCTTGTCTACTTCTATTCACTGGGGTCTCTGTCTAAAAGTCAGACATTATTAATAATTCCTTAATTATCAACACTGAAGTATACATATTGATTTTTAATCATAATTCCTATACCTCCCCTGTACCTAAATCATTACTATAACAATCAGGAGAATACATTTTAAAATACTGCTGTAGAGATCATTGTACCTGTCTACCCCTATAAATGCATTTAAGTGAAATGGTTATTCAATAGATGTACTGCTACACCCAATGTCTGACTTACAGGATTTAATTTATACATTAAGCACAAGACTCAATCATTATTCCTCTCCTGGAGATACCTATCATTTAAAACTTAATAGAAATAAGAAAACCCAAATATTTAAAAATAAGAAGCTGTTTAGACATTCAGTTAACCCTTATAATAAAGAAGGATCATGTAATCCTATCCTATATAATAAAAGGCTGATATGCAAATCGACTGAATGGCAGAATGACCTATCATTATGAAGTGCACTGACCACCAGGGAGCAGACACTCAATGCAGCAGTTGCCCCCTGGTGGTCATTGCGCTCCCCTGAGGGGGAGCGCTGCTCAGACAGAAGCCGGGCTCACAGCTGGTGAGTGCAGTGGTGGTGGCAGGAACCTCTTCTGCCTCCATTGCAGTGCTAAGGATGTCCCTCAAGAGCTCCCAGACTGCGAGGGGGCCCAGGCCTGGATGAGGTACCCCCACCCCCTCCAAGTGCATAAATCTCATGCACCATGCCTCTAGTAACTTATAAAAATTTTATTTTATTTCTGGCTTAACTATCTCCTCTTTAGTCAAGTATTAAAGGAATTAAATATTAAAGAGAACTAATATTTACTTGTAGTAATCTGCAAAGATCAGGCTGTAAAAGCAGCACCAGTTAATCTTTTCTTTCTCTGATATACTTACCTCATGATGCAGCTCACTGCTTTTCTAAAAGTCTAGCTTATTTGCACAAACATCAGCTCTCCCTATTTTTCAGAATTTTATGTGCGTAGAAATTGCAATCTACATACATGGAATTCCAGTGACTTTAATAAAGTTGATTCACTCAACAAATTCTTTTTGAGGCCTTGCTCTGATCTGTCACTATTCTAGGAAATGGGAACAATAAGATGAAACGAGTTATGTCCCTGCTCTCTGGAAGTTTATAATCTGAATAATCTATACAATAAAAGGCCAATGGCCATAATGACCAAAACAACCAAATGAATGGTCACCAGGAAGTGCATGGAGCACCTCTTGCTCCCTCTACCATGGCCCACAAGCTCCTATCACAGCAAAGCTGGCGAGCGGGTGAGGGGGATGGCAGTTAGGTACATAGGGAAAGGTGGGTGCAGCGAAAGAGGCAGGATCTGGTCATCAGCTGCCACAGAGGATACAGACCAGGCCCAGAAATAGGCCTGGAGAGAGAGACAGCTGTCAGGGGGTGCCATTCTGGATTTCCCATAAGTGTCAATGGCTATCTAGGAGGCAGAGCTTTTGACACTGACTGGCATAGAAACCAACCAATCAGAACCAAATCTGGGTGAACTTGAGGAGACAATGGTTGCCTAGGAGGCAGAGCTTTTGACACTAACTGGCATAGAAACTGACCAATTAGAACCTAATCTGCATGAACTTCTAAGACAGAACCTGAGGTGGGGCCGAGGGGTTTTAAGGGCAACAGCTGTTTGGTATAAGTTGTAAGAAAGCAGTTCAATGTTTTAATAACTGGTTTGGCAGTATAGTGCATATGTCTTGCTATCAGTCCAGATATAGGAGTTATGTATTTTTGTCTGCCAAAAGCATCATCTCCTGATGAAATAGCCCCCCCCACCCATTTAAGCAATTCTATAAAATCTATACTAATAAAAGAGTAATATGATAACTAGACCAGATCAATTGGCCATTTTTTGGAGTCTGACTTCCTTCCAGTGGTGGGGGCTAAGGCAAAGGCAGTTAGGGGTGAGATCAGGCTAGCAGGGGAGAGCAGTCAGGGGAGAGATCAGGCTGACAGGAGTTAGGGGAGACCAGACCAGCAGGGGAAGGCAGTTGGGGGTGACCAGGCCTGCACAGAAGGGCAGTTGGGGGCAAGATCCAAGATCAGGCCAGCAATGAAGGGCAATTGGGGGTGACCAGACTGGCAGGGGCGGGTAGTTGGGGGTGAGATCTGGCCAGCAAGGGAGGGCAGTTGGGGGAGACCAGGCTGGCAGGAAAGGGCAGTTGGGATCATTAGGCAGGCAGGTAGGTAGGTGAGTGGATAGGAGCCAGCGGTCCTGGATTGCTAGAGGAATATCTGACAGCCAGTTTAGGCCTGATCAAACATCGGGTCCCAGATTGGAGAGGGTGCAGGCCGGGCTGAAGGACACTCTACATTTTCATGAATTTTGTTTTTACATATATATATATATATATATATATAGTTATATATAAAAACACACAATTACAGCTCTGGCCAGTGTGACTCAGTTAGTTAGAGCATCGTTCCATACACCAAAAGGTTGTAGGTTTGATTCCCAGTCAAAGCACAAACCTTGGCAAATTCAATCCCTGATCAGGGCACATATGCAAGGCAGCCAATTGATATTTCTCTCTCACATCTATGTCTCTCTCTCTCTCTTCTCCCCTTCCTCCTCGTTCTCCTCCTCCTCCTCCTTCCTACCTTCCCTCTTCCTTCTCTCTAAAAGAACCAATAAACAAAAATATAAATTTAAAAAAAATCAATAAACATATCCTCAGGTAGGAATTTTCTAAAAAACACACACACACACACACAATTACAATGCAGTGTCACTGTACAGGATGGGGCCAAAGTACATTTACAATTATTCCTGTACCATAATTAATAAACAATAATACAAGCATAAACTCTATGCTTCATATACTCACAACTATAAACCTATCTATCCAAACATGATTCCACCAGGGAGAACTGAACTGGGGGAAGGGGGTGAAAATGAAAACCACTTTCAATAAAATGTCTCACAAGATATAATTTAATAACCAGGACTTCTTAGATCTTGATCCAAATGCAAAAGCTTTTGTTGAAATTTTCTCTGTTGTAAGATAGTAACTGAACTTCGAGGGTTTCTTCCCTATGCACTTGATGGAATACAATATAAATTTAACAAACTGAGAAAACAAGCAAAAGAAAGTAATGGCTCACAGAGAAGAATGCACCAGAAGTCTATGTCTTAGAAGCAGATGTTCTACTTTGGCAGACTCTAAGCCCCTGGTGTATTACCATTCAAAACAGACTGAGAGATCACATTGCTGATGCACGACTAAAAGGATGTGTTTCTATTTCAAAATACCACAGTAATTCTCTCACTTCCAGAAATGATTCACCAGATAAATATTTACTGTAGTAAAGAAATGTATCCTTTTTCCATGATCTAAAATAGGTCACTCGATATGGCCAACTGCACATTATCAATAACCATTCAAATACCATGCCACCAGGTGACATTCTTGTAGATAACTCCCTGGATAGGAGGCTCTGCCAAAGTTCTCAAGAATAAGTCCTGTTTGATTCCACTGAATGCACTGTAATCTGTTCTTAAAAATGGAGTGTAGTTAAAAAATACATTTTTCCATTAAGTTTTATGGAGCCTGATGTATTTCCAGTGTCAAAATCTGCAACAAAAATCTATTTCTCAGACATCTGTTTGGTGTAATGCTCATGTGAATATGGTACTGCATGAGAGGTCTGCAAATAGCAATTTATATACCCTAGCATTCGGTTTCTGATCAGGAAGAATTTCCAGTATGTTGGTTGGTGGATTTAATTCAGGTTATATTAATATCTATTATTTATTACTGTTCATCCATATAATTCACCATATATATTTTTCATTGTAGATAGCATTTTTAAGTCAAGTATAAAGAAAAAAAAGACTAAACATAAATAAGAATATTTATTTTGTTGGCCTTAGATTTCAATTTGGTATTTAAGTTTTAGGGCAAGAACAAAAAATAAATGCCTATACAAAATAAATTATATATGAAATTCAATCCTTACATCAACAGCCTAAGCATTACTTCACAGTTTGATAAAAATGCAGTATCTCAGGCTCCACCCCAGAACTACTGAATAATATTCTGCACTTTAAAGCAGATTCATAGATTTAGGTGATTCATATATACATGTTTAACTGCTGAAAAGCACTAATTTAGCAGGAACCTCAAAAGACCTTTTCATTTTCATTGTTCTGCCTCTAAGTAAAGTTGCATGTAAAGCAACCCCAAGATTTAAGGACCTATTTTAAGCCTTATGAAATATCCCACTCTACTGTCCCAGACCTCCCCAATGATCTGTTCAGCAGCCAAGATCACCGCAGGGCTGGATCATCATTGTTTTAGAGTGATTTAGCTTCTCTTCCAGGATAGACCTCAAGGCCAACTACTGGTAGGGCTTTCATTTGTCAAATCTCTTGCTCAATAACCCTAAAGGACTCACCCCTAGTCCTTGGTGGCCCAGTCCTGGGACAGTCTGTACTTTTCATTTGTAAATATTAATATCAGACTGATAATAACCTCATCACCACACTCCAAGTCACCCCCACATCTCTATCCTTGGAGAACTTGTTTCTTCTGATTGGCTAATACATTGCCAGAGGTCAGATAGAGGGCCAGCTTCATCCTACTACAGAAAATAGAAGACACACACATCACTGGTTCACTGTAAGTGTGGCTCACCTATATGCCTAATTTGAGAAAGGAACAAATTATTTTCTGTTCAATAATCTACCTTAATCACCATTTTCCTTTGAGATTCATAATGCAAGCAAGCAATACATCTGCCATATTTGATTTGATCCTTACTAACAGCAAAGTGGGAGGCTGGTAGGGTGGGAGTAGGGAGGGAGAATAAGACCTGCCAGCTGAGAAATAAAAAATATCATCTCAAAATGTCACAAAGGTGCTTTTCCTACCTAAAACTGATTTTTCCCATGCTATTTATCTCCTTGTAACTTAATAAAAAGCAATCAGAGCCTCCCAGACTATCCACCAGCATAAATATCCTTGGAAAATGTCAATCAAGCCTGGCTAACTAATTTTATCATGAGAATCTCTAATCAAAGAGAGAAAGATCTTGGCACAGCCTGTGATACGGTGATGAACACAACAGCACAGGCTGGAACCAGGCCAGGGAGTGTCGAAGCTTGAAAGGAGCAGCTGCAGAATCCTGAGAGCGACGCTGCTCCATTCTGGCACCTGAAAGAAGGAAAGTGAAAGGCAGAAAGAGACTCTTGGCAGGGCATGTAAGCATGCCCAACACTGAGAGGCAGCTCAGAGTAATAAATCAAGGGTAAAATTAACTAAGAGGCTCTGAAGAGCAGTGATGCAGAGAAGCAAGCATTTTCAATAAAAGAGGATTGATGAAGGAAGATGTTCTATAAACCACTGGTTTCCAACTGCTTGGACTTAAAAGACCTTGAAATGTCTGACAACAACAAAAATAGGGGAAACTAACATAGGATTCATATTCATTTCACCAAAAGGGCATTAACACAAAAACAATCACTTGTTTGGTATTAAAGAATATTTTCACACCAAAAGAATAAGAGGGACATAATTTCAGGGGCGGGGGGCGGGGAATAGATTCCTTTAAATTGAATAAATTTAAGTTCAGGAAAGACTCACTAAAATGTGTGCTATAACTTCCAGTTCCTGAGGAGTGCCTGTCAGAAGCAGTTGAGAGAATCATGTAGAGTGTAAAAGTTTCACCTTCATGTACCTCTAACCACAGCTGAAGAACTGCACTAGGGACATACTACAAGCTTTGAAAAATTAATGAAATAAAAAGTGTCAATAATGAATTGCATATGGTCTGTTAATAGAATTACTATTCACCTATTAAATATTAGTTCATTTTTTTCCAACTCTGAAACTGACTTGCAATTACAGATCATACATGGTAAAAGTCCCTGAGGAAAAAGAATGACTTTTAAAATATAACCAGCCAACACTAAAAATAACATGGAAGACAACGGTTCCCATAAACTCATATACTTAATTCAACTGAAAGTTTAACACAACATGGAAAGATTTCTTTGTACGTAAAATCTCAGATTATCAAAGTATTTGGATAGTAAAATTTAGTGATGTTAAATATAAATATTCTCTGCTAAACTTCCTCACAATTATTACCATGGAAGGGAAATCATTATTTTAACATGAATCTTAAGTAAATTAGCCTATTACTAAGTCATGCCTCCTTACTGAAAAACCCAAATAGATTCTGCATATCCCAATACTTCTCAATTGTTGAATATAACATGATCAGACATTTATCTTACTAGGCAGTTTTGTTTCCCAAGTTAGCACTATCACTTAGGCATACTTAGGTAACACTCTTTTAGGACACTTCAAAATCATAGAAATATAGATGAAGGCACCTTAGAAATCATAATTATTTCTATCTTTTCATTTATAGAAGTGGAACCGCAAGCTCAAAAAGGCTGTGATGGACCCAAATCACTAATTAGGGGCTTTAAACTCCTACTTTTACTGAAACTACACTTGCATTTGGTCCCAAATATAAATTTGCAATACCTTCTTGTGGGTTAATGAATTAATCAGACATAACTCATGTTTATATGACAAAAAAGTTAATAATATCAAATAAACATATTAAAATATGATAAATATATGCATATATTCTACTAAACAGAATATAGGCATAGCTGATGGCACAGTGATTTCACTCTTAGGTATAATATATATATATATCCATCAGAAATCCTATATAATAAAAGCCTCATATGCAAATTGTCCTCTTGGGTAGTCGACCTAGATAGAGTTCAACAGGGAGACTGAGAATTTGACCACTTGCTATGATGTGCGCTGACCACCAGGGAGCGGTGCAGAACATGGCAGGCGTTGGCAACACAGCACTGGCAGCAGGTGGCAGAGGAGGCACTGCTGGCCCCAGTGGACCCTGATGAGAGCAGGACCGCAGTGGGATGGTGGAGCAGGTGAGCAGGTGGCACCAGGCCAAGGCGGGTGGGAGCGGGCCCAATCACCTCGCCAATCACCTGCAAACAGCAACCAACAGAGGTGGCAGGGGGCAGGGCTGCTACCTGGCTCTCAGGGGCTGAGGGAGCCAGGCAGGGGGCCCAGTCGCTATCGATCGCCCTATAGGCAGGATGGTGGAGCAGGTGAGGGGGAAGCACCAGACTAAGGTGGAGTACCAGGCAGGGCTGTGGGGCTGAGAGGCTGGGGGCATGAACTGGTCAGTCTCTGCAGACCACCCTGAGGGACCTCATCTGTGCATGAATCTGTGTACTGGGCCTCTAGTGCATACGTATGTTCACAAAAGACATGCTCTGGGACCTTCACAATAGTATTATTCAAACCAAACTACTCAAATGTCCATCAATAGCAGAATGGATAAATTGTGAAATATTCACAAAATGGAATGAATAATAAACAACAAAAATGAACAAACTGCAACAAAATGCGTCAATAGGATGACACTCAATCACAATGTTGAGCAAAATAAACCTAACTCAAAGTACACATGCTTTGATTTCACCTTTTAAGTAATATATACCTATTGAGATTAAAATATGGATATATTACCTATTGCTGGATATAGATAATCACAACCATGTGGTTAGATATATGTTCGGTGTATCTTTAAAACTTTTATATATGTATTTCTCCCATTTCCTCCTCTGGGCAAAGAAAAGAAGATTTTGGCACTTTTCTTCACATTCACTCCTTGAAACACAGGCTTATGAATTCAAGAGTCTGACCTCCCAACTGACTATGTTTCAGTCCAAGCTTATCCTGTTAAATACAAGACATTAGGCTCAAAATGGATTCACTATGCTAAGCCTCACATTATCAAATAGACTCAATTCAATTACAGTTTTGGTTCCCCCAGAAATGAAATCTTAACCAGTTAATCAGGAATCATCCAATCAGCATTAGTTCGATAGTCTGCCTCATAGATCTTTGCCATCCCCTTATAGAGAAGTAACCTTGCATTAGCCAACCCATGTTTTTACAGTATAACTTCCTGCTTCTGAACAATTTTGCCTATAAAAGTCTTACATTTTGTACAGTTACTTGGAGCACCTTTTTTTCTGCCACTCTGAATGCTACAAGATTTGAATTGATTTTTACTCAAATGAAATCTTGAAAATTTTAATATGTCTCAGGTTATCTTTTAAGACCCCTAAAGCTGAACATGAAACTGCCAAAGTCCATGAATTGAGATTAATATCAGAAAGAAAACTGGTTTATCATTTTTTCAACCTGCCATTATCTATAGCATAAAATTACTATAGTGGTTGTGGGTTTTTTTAGTTCATCTTCCTTCCATTAAAAAATAATCCAACTACCAACTTCACATAATTTAGGATTTCAATAAAAATTCAGTTTTCCAATAAGATACTTTGAAATTTTTAATATAAATATGTAAATCAATGTAGGTAAAATTAGGCCTAATTTAAGTTTGTAATTTATAAATTCAGAGAGTAGGACAACTTGATTTTCTTGGGTATGAATTCCTCTTCCTCGGGCATTTCCTAATTCTACACATGGATTTTATCACAGTGCTAGATCAATTTGTTTTACTGCATATGAACCTCATGGCTTAAGAGAACAGTAATTATTCCTCATTTGTCTTTGGGTTGGCTGGGTGGTCCCAGTGGTCTTGGCTGCTCAGCTGTGGCTAAACAGCCTAGAGACATAGTCGGCAAACTGAGGCTCACGAGCCACAGGTTGAAAGCCAAATTTTAGAAAGAATTTATCCTTTTTCTGACACTGAAATATTGGTTCATTTAAAAAATAATATTTAAAGCACCCAGAAAAAAATAACATAAAAAAGCAACAGCAGCCATTAACACAAAATTAGCCTATAACTTAATAGCTTGTAAAACACAAATATAAGGAAATAAATGATATAGAATCACTCTATAAAATACCATACTTAGAGAAGTGAAAAAATATAGTATTTTTAATGAGAAAGTATATTATTTTTAATATCATATATATTATAGACTACTTAAAATATGTTTACCTATTTAAAAGATAATGAGTTCAAAGGCTAAAATGACTAACCTTCTAACAAAGTGCTAGTCAAATTACTCATTTAGTTTTTAAGTAAGCAGTAAGTACTAAGATGGGTCTGACAACTGAAATTTTTATTTTATAGAGAACTTTGTTGTGTTACACCACACCTCTGAATTCATTTACATGAAGTGGTCTCCCTCCTTGTGATGCAGCCAACCACTAAGGGAATTCCCAACAAAGGCTGGGCCTTGCCAATTGCCCATCTTGAAGGTGCCTTTGCAATTTGTTGTTGTTGTTTCTACTGTTCTGTTGGCATGGGCAAAATACAACGCTAAACTAACTTACTGCTAACAACAAAATCAAGTTTGTTAAAACTCCTAAGTATAAGAATTAATAATAATAAAGATGCTTCAGAAATGGTGACAAGTTCAGGATTCCACCTCTGTCAGCAAGACACTTTGTACTTCAACCTGGGACAGAATATGGGGAATATGAGGAACATGCCTCAATTGTAAGAAGAAATAGAAAGTTTTATTCAAATATATAAAGGAAAATATACATATTTGAACCAGAGATGATAAAGCTATCAATTCACCCAAAATAATAAACTGAATAATATTAATAATTTTCAAGATAATCCTGTAAACAAGCCAATAATGTGACATAAATATAAATACCTCAAGGAGAAACTCACATACATACATACGCTCACAATGTACTGAATGTCAGATTCCTGCCCTTCTCTCATTATTTGGCACTAGCCTCTGGCCTCATTGCTCACTGGAACTCTCACACAGGATCTGCAGTGACCTAAAGAGGCAGTGCTGTTATAGGCACCAGGGCCCCTTCTCACTTCCAATTCTCCAGCTGGAACAGTTCCTAGCTTACTTCTCAGTCATACTAATTCTTCCCTGGCCTTATGCAAAACTGTCCAGGAGCTTATGTATATCTTTCTTAGAAAAAGAATCCATAGATCTCTACTAGATTCTTTTTTTTTAATTTTAATAAATCTTTATTGTTCAGATTATTACAAGTGTCCCCCTTTTTTCCCTCCATATCTCCCCTCCAACTGGATCCCACCACACCCTCAGCCCTTACCTCTCCCCATTGTCCTCACCATAGGTGTATGATTTTTGTCCAGTCTCTCCCTGCACCCTCTCTCACCACTTTCCCCGAGAATCATCAGTCCACTCCCTTTCTATGCCCCTAATTCTATAAATACACCAGTTTATTATGTTCATCAGCTTTTCAATTCACTTGATTTTTAGATTCACTTGTTGATAGATATGTATTTGTTGTTCATAATTCTTACCTTTACTCTTTTCTTCTTCCTCTTCTTAAAGAATACCTTTCAGCATTTCATATAATACTGGTTTGGTGTTGATGGACTCCTTTAGTTTTTCTTATCTGTGAAGCTCTTTATCTGCCCATCAATTCTGAATGATAGCTTTGCTGGGTCATCTTGGGTATAGGTTCTTGCTATTCATCACTTTAAATATTTCTTGCCACTCCCGTCTGGCCTGCATAGTTTCTGTTGAGAAATCAACTGACAGTTGAATGGGTGCTCCCCTGGAGGTAATTAACTGTTTTTCTCTTGCTTCTTTTAATATTCTCTTTGTTTTTTGCTATTGGTATTTTAATTATGATGTGTCTTGGTATGGTCCTCTTTGGATTCTTTTTGTTTGGGATTCTGTGCAGTTTCTGGACTTGGAAGTCTACTTCTTTCACCAGGTGGGGGAAGTTTTCAGTCATTATTTCTTCGAATAGGTTTTCAGTATCTTGCTCTCTCTCTTTTTCTGGCACCCCCATAATCCTGATATCAGTACACTTGAAGTTGTCCCAGAGGCTCCTTACATATTTTCACATTTTTATATTCTTTTTCCTTTTTGCTTTTCCAGTGGAGTGTTTTTTGCTTCTTTGTATTTCAAATCTTTGACTTGATTCTTGCGATCCTCTAGTCTGCTGTTAGGTTTCTGTATAACATTTTTTATTTCAGTCACTGTATGTTTAATTTCTAGTTGGTTTTCATCTCCTCTTGGTCTCGCTAAATTTATCCATTTTTTCTAGGAAATTATTAAAAAACATTATAACCATGGTTTTGAACTCTATATCCAGTCATTTGTTTTCCTCCATTTCTTTCGCTTGTGATCTGTTCTTTAGCCTCTGCATATTTCGCTGCTTCCCTGAGCTGGTAGAGTAGCTTTGTGTGCTAGGTGTCCTATATGGTCTAGTAGCTCCGCCTCCCCAGTTACCTGAGATGGACACTCTTGGTGCACCCTTTTGTGAACTGTGTGTACAGTCTTGTTGTAGTTAATTTTTGATTGTTGTTGGTATCACTGGGGGGAATTGACTTCCAAGCAAACTGGTTGTGAGGATCAGCTGCATCTGAGCATGTGGCTTGTCTTCAAACCTCTGCCTCTTGTGTGCACGTGAGCTTTCAGAACCCTACCTTTTGGTTCCCCTAAGTTTCCATGTGCTCTAGGGACTCATATTAGTCTGGGTCTCCAGGGTCTCGCCCAAAACTGGGATTCAGTGCAATTGGACCTGCATTTCAGTGCTGTTGTGAGGTTCTGTTTTCTTCCCACTAGACTCTAGCGGCTAGAGGAAGCCAGGCACAATCAGCAGTCAGCTCTCTGTGTGTGCACTTTTGCACGCACTTTCGCATGCACTTTTGTGAGCCCTCAGACTTCTGTCTTTCGCGGTTCTCCTAAGTTTCCATGCACTCCTTCCTTTTCACAACAGTCCAGACTCCCCCTATGAGTCTCACCTGGAGCTGGGGTTCAGTGCAGTTGGGATTTTCCGTCTCCTTCCCACTGGAGCAGCGGTTCTCAACCTGTGGGTCGTGACCCCTTTGGGGTCACCTACGACTATTGGAAAACACCTATTTCCTATGGTCTTAGGAACCAACATACTGCTCCTCGGTGTAGCAAAATGTAGTAATGTAGTTTACTGTTGTCATATGAAGACTGTTACCCATGCTACACCACGATTCAAGACAAAATTTCATTTATTTGTAATTAGAAATAAATATTTCACAATATACAATTACATAGTTTTTGTGATTAATCACTATGCTTTAATTATGTTCAATTTGTAACAACGAAAATACATCCTGCATATCAGATATTTACATTACAATTCATAACAGTAGCAAAATTACAGTTATGAAGTAGCAATGAAAATAATTTTATGGTTGGGGGTCACCACAACATGAGGAATTCTATTAAAGGGTTGCGGCACTAGGAAGGTTGAGAACCACTGCACTAGAGGAAGCCAGCCATACCCTCCTCGGCCCATCCTCTCCAATAGCGTGTCTCTGTACCTCAGGTTTTTACAGCTCCTCTGAGTCTTGTGAGTCCCTCTCTTCTAGTTGTAGAATTTTCACTCAGCCAGCTTTCTTGTGTTCTGGATGGTGTCCGTTCTGTCTTTTAGTTATAGTTTTGAAATTGTGCGAGGCAGCAGCTTAAGTGTTCACCTATGCCACCATCTTGGTTTCCCTCTATTAGATACTTTAAGAGGTGGCTGTTAGGCAAAAGGTTAGAAACCAGTATTCTCCAAAGTTGCTAATTAAAAACTTAAATGTAAGTTCTATAATGCATGGATGCCAAATACCAAACCAAAGTCCCAGATCCAATGTAGGTCCCAAACAGTTTCCAAGGTACTCATAGGCAGAACGAAAAAATGAAAACAAGGATCAAATCCTAAAAGTCTAGCTTAAAAAATCATACACTTATCTCTATATTTTGGGAGGGAAGGTCAGAAAAGGGAAAGAGGAAGATATTTAGCTGGTTCTACCTAGATATGACTTCAATCTATACTTGAGGAAACTAATATAGAAGCAGCTTGGACATTTTATAGGATCAGTGGACTCCACTATTAAATTAACTGTTTCCTAAAGTACTTAAAAGACAATGAAATTTTCATTTAATAATAGGGAGGAATTTTCATGAAGTTATTTAGCAAGAAGATTAATATATAAATGACAAAGTTAATATTTTCTTGGAATGTGTAAATATATGCAGATATTTTAATGCATTATTCAATTTCACAAGTTTAACTGCTTTATTTTAAGAATAGGACTACTGTTTGGCTTAGACAGGGAGGCAAGTAACATTTAATCCTAAGTGTTGATGAAAAATACATCAGAGAAATCACCCAAGTCTTTGCACACTCCATTATAAATAGCTCAGATGCATAATCACTTTATGTTCAAATTTTGGTTACTAAAAGATATGCACTAAGCAAGCAATTCCAGGTAATTTGCTAGTTGTGATTACTGTAATGTGTAATTTTTATTTGTGTTAATTACCCAAGAGATTTGGAACACACAATTTATAGAATAATTATAGAACCTTTATTTATTTCTTTAGTCTCATATTAGAGGAGACTGAATTTATAAGGTCTGAGATTTATTTTTCAGGCCCCCTCCCAAATTACCTTTACATGGCAGTGTATATTCCTCTAATTCCCCACCATAACTGCTTCTGACTACTACTCATTTCAAAAATCAAGGGTACCATAAAGACATTCAGTTTATTTCATGGAGGTACCCCTCCTCAGCATCCTCAAAGCTCAGTAAAAAGAGCCCACCTGGAAGCACACTGCCCTTGCCTTCCACCTGTCTCCAGTTGAAAGCTGGTGGAGCACAGAGGAGTTGTGTCTTCAAATTATCTTATGCCCTAATTTTAATTATGTGTCCTATTATTACAACACATAGTGCACTGTTAGTGAAAAATAAATAATAATATGTTGATTTGAAAGGACAAAGTAATAAAGCTGGTTATATATTATTTAGGATAGGGAATAAATTTAAATTTACTATGTTATACTCCTTAAATGGCTACAAATTTTCTCAACTCACTTTTTTTTAAATTACACTGTTCCCTCAAAAATGTATTGCTGACTTAAAAAATATCTGATACTAGTATTAGAAATATCAAGACATTCCATTCCAGGAGTGATTTTTAGGGTAATGCCAAGAGGAAGTTTTTTCTATTTACCTAAGATCCTGTTTTTCTCTCAAGCTACCTGCAAATTTATTCCATAAAAGTACCAGTTCTCACATAGCACTCTGCACACTTAAATCCCTCCTAACTCTACATTGTTAATATGTCTAAATTGTAGACAATTAAAAAAAAGAAAAGACTTCCCAAACCTCCACTGTCCTTTACAGGCAGTTATTAGGCCCTTCTGCTCTCCAGCACTTCAAATGTGGTTCCTCTAAACTGATCTCTACTGTTAAGTGCAAGTGTACATGAGATTTCCAACAGTTAGTATAAAAAACACTTTAAATGACAATACTTTTCATTTGCTTCTTTTTACTTTCTAATATGGCCTATTAGATAATCTCAAATTACATGTACCTTCAATTATATTTCTAGTAGGCATCATTGTCCTTCGAGCTCATCCTCTCCCACCTTCCATTATATCTATTGCTTTGTTTCTATTTTTCTTTCCGTTTTGTCTCTTCAAGGATCCTTGATTCCACTTAGACATTCCCTGTAGAATTGCTGTATCTCTATTCTCACTCCATCAGAGATAGCCTTCCATTTCTAATACTGTCTACCAATATCTAAAAAAAGATAACTGACATTATAGTTGTCAGCTCCTTTTCCTCACCACCCAGTAACTTCCACATCCACCACAATAACTGTTCTTCAGGTCAGATCCTTTCATCCAAAAGAGAGCCATGGGCAACTATTGGTTTCCCTGCCTCCAATCTCTCTCCTCTGATACATTTCCATACTTTGTCCATGATTATTTTCTAAAACACATGTCAGAGCACTTCATCCACCTCCTGAAATAAATGTTAATGGTAGCCTTATTTTTATAAAGTCCGCATTTCTGAACTCAGCAGTCATTCTCTCTAGCCTGAACTGACAATCCCAGCCATATTTTTATTACATCTCTCCTTTTAAACATCTAACCCAACTTCTTGTACTTGTACATATAATTCTCTGGAATGCTAGGTACATTCTTAACCTCCTGTTTTTGCTCTTGCTTACTGCTTCAGACTGCAAGACCCTTCCCTTGCATGAGTACTTAACCAAATCCTACTCATCCCTTAGGGAAGCTATCTCCAGTCCCAGAAGCTGCAATTAATCACTCTACCCTCTAAAGCTCCACACCACTTTGCCAGTATCAATAGTGCAGCATTTACATTTTTCTTTCCTTGAATTGTATTCACTGATCTGTCTCCTCTGATGTTATTCTTTTTTAAAAACAAAAGAATGAAAAGGAGTTAGGAAGGGGAGGGGATGGAATGTGGGGTAAAACGATTCTTAAGGAAAGGATCATGTTATACATTATTTTTTCCCATAGTACTCTTCCCATGAGCTGCACATAGCAGGGACTCAATAAGATAAATGTTTGCTAGATGAAGAGCAATGTGAATGAAATTCATTATGGTTTTAAAATTTCAGAAATTCAAAAAGATTTTTAATTATCAGTTTAATATGGCAATTACATATAGCATGTAGGAGTTAATAAAGGAATTAACTTCTATATGCCTTCAGCTAGATACCTTATGTCTATAAAACTCTCAAGAAACATAATCAATCTTTACCACACAATGGAAATTATAGGATAATGAACACAGTCCTCTAAGGGATAGTGCCTATATTTTGCTGCATTCATCAAATTCCACTCAAATCAAAAGTAGAACTTGTATGGTGATTACCAGAAGGAAAGAGGTGTGAAGAGGTAGAAGAAAGTATACTGAGGATAAATGATGAGGATAAATTGATTTGGGATGGTGAACACACAATACAATGTAATGTATTCTAGAATTGTACACCTGAAATCTATGTAATTTTATTAACCAATGTCACTCCAATAAATTCAATAAAAAATTTAAGAATGAACACAGCAGGATACAGGAAAAATGAAGATTGTTTACAAACCAGAAAGGGGTTGCAACAATTTAAATTTACATCTTGCTAATTAAAATTTATTTCCAACAGGTCTTTAAAGCAAAAATAGTACACTGACATTTTAGAATACTTGAATTGGAGGGGTTTCAAAACCCCAGATTATTAATCTTAGAGGCATTTCTTTTGTCTATACAAATGCCTCCATTTTGTGGATGGGAAAACCAGGATACTAGAAATACTCACACAAAATTAATTAATTAGTTGATTAATTAACAAATAAAATAAATGTAAAAAAGTAAAATTTATTTTTATTTATAATTTTTATTCTAATAAACTGACTCATTAAAACTTCTCAAAAAAGGCAGAGATAGTAAGTATTTGCTTCCTATCTATTACCATCAAGCAGATATTCTTTTTTAAAGGTCACAAAGATATAATGAACCTTAACCCCTCACAATAAACTTTGCAAATAGCTGGCTGAAAAGCAAGACAAGAAAATAGATATGCCACAGGAAGCAGCATGAGTTACACCAAGTTATTTTTATTTTAAAAATAAAGATTAATGGGCAGAAATTTCCAAAAAAAAGAGTCAGAAAAAATAATCTGAAAACTGATAAAATATAAATCAAATATATAGAAATGTTTAGTAGTTAAATCTTTAGAATTTAAGAAACAGATGAGGCTGATTCTAGCTATGAATTTATGTAAAAAGTTCACTATTACTTACAAAAAAAACTTTTTAAAAAAATTAAGGAATAGATTTTCATTTATAATCCTGAAAACAGAACCCAGGTGACTTACTAAGGTATTATTATTGTGCTGTTTAGAGACACAAATCAAGATTCTTTTAGGCTTACTCACTCTCTAAGGCAATGAGTTAGTTTTCATTAACAAAAATACCAAACTAAATATTTACGTCAATCAGTTCTTAGCACAGTTCATCACACATGTATCTAATAAAATACCATTATACAAAAGGAAAATTAAAACTTTCTAAGTAAACTTCTATTGAAACATCTAAATTGCTCTGAAATAAATTTTACCAGAAATAATTTTTCAGAAAGATTAATCATTTTCCTATTTTTCATTATTACCAATTCAATTACTATACTATCTAGCCACATAATCTTGTAAAGAACCTTGAGAATTTGGTATGTGTCCAGTAAGTATTTTTAATAGTTTGATATATAATTTTATTTGTGAAGTAATTTCAAAATGTTCAGAGAAATGCATACAATTAAGAGAAAACATAGCTTCATTTATGTATATATAAAATTTCATAAAGCATAAGAATTTATAACCAAAATAAAAATTTTATTTGCGTTAAAGAAAAAATAATCAACTGTGATCCTTCTCAAGATTATGCTCAGAGATTATTCAGAATGACTGCTTTTAAAGTCTAATCTAATATATCAATATTGAGCAGGAAAGGACGTTAGTGATCACGTGGTGCTAAAGTTCATAAATTTATAACGTATATAGTAAAAAGATCCAGAAAACTTGTCTGACATCATACAACTAGTTGAAAATAGAATCAAAAATTAGAATCTTAAAATACCTTAATAAGTACTCATTCATTATACTACCACTGCATATGGAATAAATATGTCACTACTTTATATGATAAAATCAGAAACCAAGTTACCAAGTAGGAATCTTTATTTACAGAACTTTTCCCAAAAGATACTGTTGATCCATTATCTGTTTGGCCAGCTTAGCTATGTTGACTTCAATACTAACGACTTTCATCAATTGAGCCTTCTAAAATCAATAGGCAAAGGATTTTCTATATAAATAGAAGAAGAAGAAATTCATCTCCCATTCATCTATAAAAATTATTCAATTTTTCATCTAAAATAGTATTTTTGTTAAAAACTTAAGAAACCTAAAAAAATGAACTTTATTTAAACATCTTAGTTTAACATTAAAACTCTAAAAGACCAAGCTAAATTATTTTTATTCTCCTTTACTCAACCTTATGTAATGCTCTATCTCTGTCCCATAGTCTTCTCAGTAATATCTGTTTACTTAAGGATTTCTGGGTATATTTGTTTGGAGCCTGTGTTAGTGGTAAGCTGTTCAAGTAATCACTTGTTCTCCAAAGATTCCATTTGAACACACTATGTGTTTTCATAATATAAACTTTACATCAATTTCATGTTATACCACAGATTTTCTTATATAATTATACTGTATTTATGCAATTATACTCTTAGGTTTCTTGGAGGCAGGACTCATAATTTCTACATCTTTTATTTTCCTCTATATGCTTTGTACATATTAATGTCTTTCAACTGTTCTTAGTTAACATAGATAATAGAATCTGTAACTTTTTTCTCACTCTTTGAGCCATGGAAAATAACATATATGAAGATTAAAATACTTTAACGATGAGAATAACATTATTAGATATTCACTGACAATATTTTCCAAAAAGTTGTTATATGTTGTTTATTTGGTTCCTTTTGTTCCATTTTCAAAACTAGTAACTATGGGTGCAAATACTTCATGTCACAATTTAAAAGATCACTTTAGGGCAATTCCAAGACTATATTATATCGAAACACTAGAAGCACAGAAAGTAAATTATGAAAAATTTCTAAAACTAAGTAATGTAATTAGCTAATCTAATCATGTCAACTGCTTAAAACATAAAATAACACACCATTTAAATAGATTCCTTCCTTCCTTCCTTCCTTCCTTCCTTCCTTCCTTCCTTCCTTCCTTCCTTCCTTC
>JAAGEH010000286.1:15970467-16111537 GCA_011751065.1 Lasiurus cinereus | reverse complement strand
TTCCTTCCTTCCTTCCTTCCTTCCTTCCTTCCTTCCTTCCTTCCTTCATTCCTGAAATATTTATTGAATTAGGCTATCTACCATGCACACTTCTAGGCAATAGTGATATAGCTGTGAGTGTACAGAAATATATTTAAACAAATGAATGAACATCCAGATAAATATAGACACATACACAAATAAAATTAAATAATTTTTAAAATAACTTTTGTTTCATTATCCTCCATCTTGTTACAATAAGATCAGAAGAAATTACAATAGGAGCAGAAGAAAGTGTATAAGCAACACTATCATCTATGAAGAGCTTGAGAAACAAATATACCCAACATTTTAGCTTAATCATAGGAGATTATTAATATAGCCTAACTGAATGACATGAATGGACTATCATTACTTGAAAATTGTATCAGTAATCATTTAACATCTATGTGGAAGCCTAAAAGCTGATGGACATTAAGACCAGAGAGTATACACTCAATATGCTGCTTCTGTCACAATAGCGACTTCAGACCCTTTCCTTATGAAGCACACCCATCATCTGTCACGAATAATAAGCAAAAGAATAACCTAAGGCAAAACTATGAAGCCATTAAAAAATATCAGTGGGTGCTAAGGATTGAGGGCTGGGGGACTAACAGACAGAACAGAACATTTTTAGGGCAGAGGGAAATACCCTGTATGATGCCATTTTACATGTCATATCTTTGTCTAAACCCACAGTGTACAAATTCAAGAGTGAATCATAGTGCAAACTATGAACTCTGGATGATTATGATGTGTCAATGTAGGTTCTTCAATTATAAAAAATGTGGCACTCTGGTGACAGATGCTAATAAATAGGGGTGGTTACCTTTGAATGAGGGCAAGGCGGATATGGGAAATTTCTGTACCTTTACCTCAATTTTGCTGTGAAACTGAAATGTCTCTAAAAAAATACAGTCAATAACAAGAAAATAATAACATCACCACCATCTTGTGTTTTTTAAATTCCAATGTAATAAAAGGTCTGCTTTATGTTCATTCTTGTTTATAATTATTTGAGTAATAAAATAAAGTACTGGGAGATAGGAATGTGTACAAATCCCATGCCAACTCAGTGACTGCCAAATACTGTTCTTTTTGTTTTCATTTGCAAATCCTGGTTGGTTAACTGTTTTCTCAAACAAATGAGTGCTCAGATCGGGCAAAGGTTACAACACTGTTTAATGGTATGTAGCAAAACAATAATGCCATGGTAAACAACATATATGGCTTTAATATCCCACTATCATACCTCTGAAATGAAGAGTTTCAGTAAAATATAAAGGTGGTATATTTATTAGTAGGGAACCATAATTCTTAAATAACTAAATATAAGCTTACACAGCAAAAATAGAAGTATAAACTTTCTAAAGAAAGACATGTTTGCAGACATTAGATGAAAAAACAAAATTTTAAAATTCTCCACTGACTTCAGGAAGAAATATAATGTTTCACAAAGTACAAAAAGCATATATCCAGAAACATGCTTTAAGCCTTGCTATGAGTTCTACAAAACTAAGTGAAACTGGTTTTGCTATGGAATTTTGCCCATTCAAAATTGATGACTACATGGAAATAGCGCCAATCTAAAGACATTTCTATTGAAAAATATTTCCCCTCATTTTTTGTAAATTAAATTAATGATACTATTTATATTCTCATTATAATCACTACACTATTCTCCATTTTATTACTAAAATAAAAAGTTATTGGCCCAAAATATTTAACAAATTTCTTATAAAAAATTAAAATATTCAATTAAAATATGCACAACTTTTTTGTGGACCAGATTTATTTAAAGTATCTTAATATTATTTTAAATCCAGAAGAATCACATATTTAAAATGACAACCTATATACCAGAGCTTATCCTAATGTAATGAAATTATTAAAAATATTAGAATCTGCCAAAATCAGTTTGGTTCAGTGGATAGAGAGCATCAGTCTGTGGACTGAAAGGTCCCAGGTACCTTGGTTGTGGGCATATTCCCAGTAGGAGGTGTGTAGAAGGCAGCTGATCGATGTTTCTCTCTCATCGATGTTTCTAACTCTCTAACCCTCTCCCTTCCTCTCGGTAAAAAAAAAAAAAAAATCAATAAAATACACTTTAAAAAAATATTAGAATCTGCCATGGACAGATGACTCAATGGTTAGAGCACTGGCCTGTGCACTGAAGGGCAATTCCCAGTTAAGGGCACATACCTGTGTTGCAGTTCGACCCCAGCCCTGATCCAGGGATCTGTGTGTGTGATGAAGCCAATTGATGAGCCTCTTTCACATCGATGTTTCTCTCTTTCTCCCTCTTTCTCTCCTCCTCCCACTCTCCCATCCTCCTTTCCACTCTCTAAAAATCAATGGAAAAAATATCTTCAGGAGAATTAAAAAAAATTTGAACTCTATTTTACAGGTATAATTTGACTTGAGAAAGAAATAGATAATCCTAATAAACTTTATTTCTAAACTTCATAATTGTGTTGGTCATGTCAAATGCTAGAAAACATCACTCCCCCAAAATATTGCAAAGTTTGAGAAAGTAATCCATAGTTATAAAACATTTTGTTCTACAACTAGAAAATATAGAAAGGCTTTTAATAGAATTGCTTTCAAATAAGAAGAAATTAAACAGTTTATCAGATTCCAAGACCAAACTAAACTCTTATATTAATTTCTTAGTACTTATTAGGAATAAAGGCCTGTTACTTCCAGAAAATACTAAGGTTACCCCTTAAAACAATTCATAGGTTTAAGTTTAAAACACTGCTCTATACATTAAGTATACATATTCTATAACATATATAGTTCAGAAACAATATGTTTTAAATGCATTAGGTCTCCATTTTTACTACTATAATTTTATTATCAAAGCAATTAGTTACCAGAAGAAAAGCATTAGCAGATATGTATGTGATTTAAAGCATTTTTTAAAATTCTAATCCAAGTAATTAAAGAATAGTTTCAGGAAACCTTAATTAGGTCTTCCCTGAATATTCAAGGGCTGCAGTTGGGCAAAATCAAAAGCAAAGATTTAATTCCAATATTTGACAAAAAAATCCAAGTTGATGGAACTAAATGTTTTGAGTCTGCATGGACATAGTTGGCTAAGAGGCATAATTAATACCTTCCAATATAAGAAAATAAATCAAATGTTATCTAGCACTAATGCTAAGGAACAGTCCTGATACTTGTAGAATTCCATTATAGAATTCATATCTGATTGACTGGTAGCAACATTAAATTAAAGAATCAATTATTTTGTCTCATGGATTGGTGGGTGACCCTTAGCAAGTCAATTTCAATCAATCAATCTTTCTCTCCCTCTCCCTCTTTCTCTCCCTCTCCCTCTCCCCCCCCTCTCTCCCCTCTTTTAGTGCATGCATATAACTAGAGAAAACTAAATGAGCTCAGTGGATGATGTCAATGTCAATTTCTTGCTAGAGATATTATGCTACAGTTATCGAAGATGATAATGTTGAGGGAAGCTGGGTGGAACTTAAAAAGTTGTGGAGGGGGGGGAGATTTGCCTAGATAAATTCCAATAATCTATCCAGCTCTGAAATCCGTAAATCTGTGAAAATCCACTTCCTTTTTTCCTATGTGGCTTCCCTCCCTTCTTCCAGTCACACTTCTTAAACTTGTTTATTTGTTATTTTACTTAACCTCCAATAACTTGGGCCTACCAGCAATATCCAAGTTACTACTTTGCTAAAATTGTCATAGAGCAAAAGAAGACAATTGGTAAATGCAGAAATGGACCAAGAAGAATGGTTGATTATAAATGTTAAAAGACTCCAGACTCCGTATGTCTCAATGTCTATGCCAGTCACTGAATAATAACAGACATAAACACAGTATAGTCATCTCAAAGAATTTACAGATCAGTGTGATAAAGGCAGGAATCAACCTATCATTCAAATAAAGTAACATTGCAACTGTGCTTTGTGCTATTCAAAGGCATTTCACCTGACATCTTTCTGAGGAAGATAAGATCTGAAGAATAAGTGTAAGTTACTAACACTGAAAAGAAGATAGGGCAGCCACAGGCAAAAAAGAGCATGGACATTAGTTCTGTGGTAAACGTGAAAAAAACAATTCCAAGGGACTAGAAGAAAGGCTCAGCAAAGAAACACGAGAAATCTGGTGTGAGATGAAGCTACAGGGGTAACATGTCACAGACTCAGGAGGACCTTGTAGGTTATGTTTAGGATTTGAGACATATCAATAATTTGAGACTCATATTCTTTGTTCTTCCTATTTCTATAAAAAAATTATGTAGGATAACTACAAAGCTTTTCATTGACTACTGTTTCAAATAAAATCAATATGTTAATTTCAGAATCCTAATTTCTTATTTCAATTTAGTCATCTTAGGTTACTTAAACTGACTGCCTTTCAGGTGCTCTTGGGAGCATGCCCTTTCAGTCTCTTCTTCCAAGGCCCATTATTTTTGCCTTTCTCTCTCCTAAGTTCCTAGGGCCCTTCTATTGTCTTGGTAACCTGATAAGTAAATACTCTCTTATAATTATAAAAAACAACACCTGACAATCCATCAATTTTCTCATCTATAAAATATAAATGAAATCATCAAGCCCATATATGTCTACTGAGATAAATGGCAACATGAATTTTAAAAGATAAAGCAAAGAATAAATTAGCACTGGATTCAAAAATGACACTGCAAATAGTATTAAAACTAACCTAACAAAAAATATTTTTAGATGGGGAAAATTCAGCTAACTCAACAAAAACAGAAGGCAACAGTGATAGATCTTTTTCTCTGGAAGGAAGAGTGATAAAGTTATTAAAAAAAAAAAACTAGAGAATTTTTCACTATATAAGAGCACAATTACAAACAAAACAAGGAAGAAGTCAAATTAAGTATAGATTGAACAAAATCTCCAACATAGGGATCTTAGGCCTTATCTTTGCTAGCTTGTGTCATGGAGGAAAATATTTTTAAAAATTAGTGATGACAGATGTAAGAATAAAAATAACTACTGCCACTTCACAGACAATAGTTATCAATTATTCTAAGTTACTAATAAATGCAAAGTGGTTGCTCCTTAGTCACTTTATTATTTTTATATTATTTTTATGAAAAGGTTTTTTTAGTAAGGTTATAAAAAGCTATTTCTCATCCAAAACTATCATTTTTTACTATGAAAATATGAGTACAAATTATAATTATACATTTGTATTTCAAGGTCAATTAAGTTATGCCCCCAAGGGTCAACATCAATATTGCATTTATAATTTATCACAGAAATACTAGAGAATGTAATTTTGTGGAGTAAGACTCACATTTGAGGTACATGTTAGCAATTACACATACAGAACCAATGTAAGGAGATAACTGGTAAGCTACATACACACACACACACACACAAAAAAAAAAATCTCAATTGGAAGAACTCCAAGCTGGTATCACACTCAATTCCTCTTAGAAAACTGTTTTTGTTTTGTTTTTTTTCCCTCCTGGGAAATCTGCTTTTCTATTCCTCATCAATAGCAGATATCACTAAAGAAAATCTGTCTTACATGCTGCTTGCAACGCCTATTAGATTTTTCCATGAAGATAGATCCTATGACTAGAAAAGCTGGTTGATGGTATTGAATGTAGCCTGGCTTAAAATCGAATTCAATTAAGCAGTTTTGAGTTTTTTTTAATTCTTTCTAATGAAAATAGAAAAAAAAATCATCTGCTTTTTATAACTAGTGCCCCAGAATTTAAGAAATCAAGGAGTCAGACCCAAATTTGAAGAGGATTTTGGACAGAATTAAATTCTCCCACTCAAAGCTCTTAGATACTTCATTTTTTGTATGTTCATCAGTAATAAGAAGAAAAATATAATTCGGTGAAAAAGAAAACTTACAAAATAGAACTCAGATATGAGGATTTGTCAATATACTTAAATCCAAAAGCATCAGTGAGATTAAGTAACTGTTGCTTTCATTTTGATTTTATTTGAAATAGAATATTTAACTTAATTTAAATTCTGTAATAAATCTCATCTAAGTTGTCATGAGAGTGAACAGACTTTGATGCTACAACTAAAATATTTGAATAAATTATTACTTTCATTATCAACCATATATGGGTATAGTAGAAATACATAGTATATGCTCAAGGAATGACTAAATAGATGCATGTAAACATAAAGGGACATAGCAATAAGTTTTGCTAATCCATTTGAAATCACTCTTGTGCCCATTCATTCTGTCCCATTCTCACTGACACTACTGTAAATTCAGGCTTCAATTACTTCTTACTTATCTATACTAATAAAAGCCTAGGTGGCCCTAGTGCCCTCACACAATGCTCTTACATCATCACAAGATGGCCACCACAAGATGGCCGGCAGAGGAGGGCAGTTGGGGGCAAGATTAAGCTGGTAGGGGAGGGCAGTTGGGGGCAACCAGGCTGGCAGGGGAGGGCAACCAAGCAAGCAGCGGAGGGCAGTCAGGGGCGACTGGGCCAGCAGGGGAGGGCAGTTGGGAGCAACCAGGTCTGCAGGGGAGGATAGTTGGAGGCGATCAGGCTGGCAGGGGAGTAGTTAGGCATCAATCAGGATGGCAAGTAAGCGGTTAGGGGGCAATAAGGCTGGCAGGCAGAAGCAGTTAGGGACAATAAGGCAGATAGACAGGTGAGTAGTTAGAAGCCAGCAGACCAGACTGTGAGAGGGATGTCAGACTGTTCCTACAAGATTGGACCTAAACTAGCAGTTGGACTTCCCCCGAGGGGTCCCAAATTGGAGAAGGTACAGGCTGGGCTGAGGGACTCCCCCCACCTCCATGCACAAATTTTGTGCACCCTGCCTCTAGTATATAATAATAGTCTCTTTATAAGTGTCCTGATAACTAATTTTATCAAACTACATTTTTTTTCCTGCCCAGTGATGTCAAATCTTCATAAATACAAAACTGGTCATGTCACTGTTATTTTATTACTCATCATATCTTAATGAATATGAGACATATTCTTTAAGATTCAAGATCTGGTGTCATCATCTCCATATCTGTATTTTCTATTCTTCCCCCATAAACACCACCACCACATACCTTGTATCTGCTGCCCTGTACCTTGCACAGTAGTCTCTCCATCTTCCATCTTCTGCCCACTGATATCCCATTGTTTCTGAAAATGGAACTACATGCTATCCACAAAACACTCCATGAAACAGCCCAGCCTGACATAAGAAATCCATCTTCAAAAGTTCTTTTTTTACTTCTTCCCAGTACCCTACTTATGAAAAATCCTAATGTTCTTTATATACCAACATTATTCCCCAAATTTGAGATCTACTTCAGGATAGACAGCTTTAAATCTAGGGAGAATTTCTGAAACATCTATAGACACCTATGTGTTTCTTGAATGTGTGAAAAATAATTTCTTTGTTCCTTTTGAGTGTAGCAGTAAAAGGAAAGATCAAAAAATGATAAGCAAAAACCACAGGAAGAAAGATTGTTAATAGCTTTACTTTACAATGGAATATCCATAACCTTTACCAGTTCCATTGAAACATACAGAGATTACATGATGTCATCTGATTTAATCTTGTTTTCCATGTTGCTAAATTATAAAATTAAGAAGAACAGACTACTCCAAAGCCACTTGAAACAAACCTATTAATTAATGTCATTTAAACCATTTAGACAACTACAAGGAAGGTTTGCCCAATCTTCATATTTAGTGCTAAGCTTCTTTTTCAAAAGCTTAATTTTGCTATGTTAATTCTCTTGAGTATACATAAGGCTACAGGTACATTAAGAGAACTCTTATAAATACTATTTATTATTTCTTATGCTAAAAAGGATATTTTAAGAAATAGAAGCACTCCAGAAAGTGGCTTACCAAAAAAAAAAAAAAAGTGAAGCAATAAATATCTCTTAGAAGTATCTACAGAAGTAAATGATACATAAAGTGAATTATCTTTTGATGTTATATCCATCAGCTGTTCACATAATGTCAAGTTATGTACTTTTAAAAAACAAAGTCTTTAACAGTTAAATTATCATCTCCTTAATCAATTCAATCAACTATCAAGTTTACTGAGTATCAAAATATGGGCCCAGCACCTTCAAAGTGAATATTGAAAAGTAAAAGATCTCTGCCAAAAGAATCTGTATTTCAACTGAAGTGACAAGTTTACCACAACTGTAAAGCAGTGTGTAACAAAGTATACTTTGGCATACATTGGTATCCAGCACCTAAGAGCTAAGACAGGTTCAGGAAAAGGAGAAATCAGCAAGGCCAAATCATAAAAGAGCTGGGACAGGACCTGTGTGGGTAGATTTCAAGGGTTGTGGGGAGAGGAAGAGAAATTATGACCAAAGGTAGAAGGACAAAAATTAGCTTGATAGGAAGGATTAAGAGGGAATGAAAAAGAGAGTGAGACAAGTCTGGAGCAATGACTAATGAGACCGGATATGTAAAGTAAACCAGATTAATCTTCTGCAACAGAGGCAAATGCCCACAATAGGGATTAAAGTGTTAAAGAAAGCTTCTCTAGCTTTAGCACAATGGAAGAATAAGATACTGGAAGGTCAGTCTTTAAAAGTAGCCTATCCTTAAGTGAGGGAAAGCTGAAAATTACATTGCAGGAGTAGAGAATAAGCAGCAGCAGCAGCAGCAGCAAAGACTATATTTAAGGGAGAACAGATTCATAGAACTCAGGACTAAATGAAGAGAGGAAATAGATAGAAAAGGATGAGTAGTCACAAATGACTGGAAGATTCCTGACAGTGGTAGAAGCAAGAATGTTGAGAAGTAAGAGGAAGAGTTCAGCTTCATTAATCTGAGATAATATTATCAATTCCCAGTATACATGTTCACAAACAATGTGAAAACTAGAACTAAGTTGAACAGAAATAGAGACAAGAGAAACATAAGTATGACAATGGTAACTGACAGTTTAATGAAATCACAAAGAAAAGATGAGACTTGGGTCAAAGACTAAGCTTTGAGGAATAGTAGCATTTAGGAGGAAGAAATAAAAGCAAGAGGAGTGCAGAAGGAATAGTTTAGAGACAAGAAACAAATTGAGACAGATAATGTTACTGAAAACAAGAGAAGTATTTAAAAACCAATGGGAGGAGCAGCAGAAGCCAAGCCCGTGAGTTAAATAATAAGGTCAAAGGAAATCTTAGAGCAAGTTCTGAAAACTGGACTATACTGAATCCCAAATTCAGGAAATAACAAAAGGCACGGTTTAGGAAAAATTAAAGAGTTGGTCCACCACTTGTTTGGCAATATAGGCAGAAAGAAAAGTAACCAAGGCAAATTTTCAGGTTTATGTTAGAAAGAAGTTGGTATTTAATGAGCACTTTACATGTCCAATGTATTATACACATATACACAAACAAGGTACATTGTCCTAGCCAATAAAATCTAATTTTCATTAAAGTTTATTTCTATCAATTTAGTATTTTAAATCATTGTGCTAAAATTTGTTTCCAGGAATAAAAACACACTTTTGAAAATAAACAATTATTTCAAAAGGTCTCATATATTATCTCTGTTTAAATATTCTGGTTTCCAGAAATCAATGTGCTTTAACTTAAATATATTACAATCCTACTAAAATGGCTGTTTAAAATACCCAAAACTTCATCGGAATTAGTGAAAACTTGTCCTGAAAAAACTTCAAACAATAATTATTCCAAAGAATGGAAACTAATAAGTTGGTATTAACCAAATGCATTTACAAACATAATCTCATAAAATCAACTTTCAGAAAACACAAAATCCTTTATTCCGTAACAGTTCAATTTAGTAAATAAGTCATTAATTTTAATGGTTCAACATCATCAACAATCAACATGTATTAAGATTATATTCTTGTCCTGAAAATAAGAAAGGTTAAGACATAAAATCTCAATGTATTTACAGTGCAATTACAATCACTGGAAAGACATTACAAATGCAATAAACTTGCGTTCATGATAATAGCATTCCCTACTAAAATAGAGCAATTTAAAAATAAAGCACAATGACTTCAGTTTTTTCACATCAATAAAAATGCTGAAAATAGCACTGACATTTTTAAGACAACAAACTAAATATCAAAATTAGGTTAAAAGGGAAAAAAAGGGAGATTATGTTTATTTTTGATGATATATCATAAATACAACTGTGCATGAACACTAAATGTAATTCAAACACTGCTCAAATAATTCTAAACATAACAAAAATTGTACGAATTCTTCAACCAATAAATTAAAATTTAGAAAGCCTTTAGAAATTTAGAAAATGGTGATTATGAAGGTTAGTTTTATTTGAACTACAAACACTAAAGTATACAGCTAGGTTACTAGTAGCTACTCTGACTTTAAGACCTTTAGTAGTTTATGAAATACAGAGTACAAAAAAAGTATGGAGATTTAGATTTAGAAAACTGAGGATTTGTCGAGTGCTACAGACTTGTGGAAAAAAAAAAACCCTCAGAGAAAATGGTTGAATCAGTGAGCAAAAGGAAAATGGAAAATAAAAAAACTATTTCAACAAAACTCTCTCTAACTTAACTTCACAACTGCACCTGTCAATCTACGAAACAGAAATACTACTTATATGTACACAAAAACTTCTTTATGCTTTGAACATAGTTGGCAAAATATTAGACATAACTTGACTAAGTCTAGACTAGTATATCAGCTAAATATAGTCAATCATTGTGAAAACCACTTGAAATGTATAAATATAAATATTTAAGTTGGAGCATGAAGCTTCTCTAAGAGACAAATAAAAAGATTTCATCAAAATACATAATGAGGTGAAAATAGGTTTCTAAACTCAAATGCAAACACTTAATGGCTCTATAACTTTTTTTAAAAATATATTTTATTGATTTTGTACAGAGAGGAAGGGAGAGGGATTGAGAGTTAGAAACATAGATGAGAGTGAGACATCGATCAGCTGCCTCTTGCACACACCCTACTGAGGATGTGCCCACAACCAAGGTACATGCCCTTGACCGGAATCGAACCTGGGACCTTTCAGTCCGAAGGCCGACGATCTATCCACTGAGCCAAACTGGTTTCGACAAATGGCTCTATAACTTAATTTCTGGTCAAAGTAATCAATAATACAGTTTTTGTTGTTGTTTTATTGTGTATATTTTAGGGTTTTTCTGTCATGTTTCTTGTGTCTGGGTTTCCTTTCTCCTGGAAAAGTTCACCTCTCATTTCTAGAAATACAATAACATCAGAACTTTGCCTAACTGCTCTACAGAAAAATTCTCTAAATGGATACCAATGTTTCCTTTCAGTTTTACTCTTTGCATAGAATACAATTCCTAAATTATGATGATGTACTACTATAACATAGAAAAAAAATTCCTAAAATGAAAATGTTATCTTTTTTTTTATGAAATCCATTTATCCTAACTATAATAGAGTTCAGAAAGTAGAAACTAATAGACTTTAAAGTAGGAGAAAGATTAGAAGGGGGAGTGTGTAGATTTAATTTGGTTTTAGAAAAAAAATGTATTAGATATAAATACAGTAGACTAGAGACCCAATTTGTGTATGGGTGGGGTCCCTCAAGGTGGCCTGCAAGGTTTGGGCCCCTGCTTGTAACCCCAGTCTTGCAGCCCTGCCTGGCACCCTGCCATGGCTTGGTGCCACCCCTTCATCTGTTCCACTATCCCGCCTGCAAGGTAATTAACTGGGGCCAGCCCCACTATGGCCACCACTGGTTGCTATCTGTGGGGCAATCAGTGGGGTGATGCCCCTGCTCACACTCTTGGCCTGGTGCCACCCTCTCACCTGCTCCACCATCCCACCATGGGCCCACTCTCATCAGGGCCCATCTAATGCCAGTGCCTCCACTACCACCCAATGCTAGTGTCAGGTAGCAGACATCCACCATGTTCTGCGCTACTCGCCCCCCTGGTGATTAGTGCACATCATAGCAAGTGACTGAACTCCTGGTCAAATGACAGCCCCAGGGGACAATTTGCATATTAGGCTTTTATTATATAGAATGGCTAGGATATCAAAGTTCATGCTGATCAATTACTAATTCTCTCTCCCTACCCAAATTCCTTTTATTGTCTTATAGTGATCATGGAATATAACCCATTCCAGCTTAGGAAGAGTAATTCATTTGTTTTTAACCTGTCACCATAATTAAAAGTTTTGTGAATTTCACAGGCATACACAAAATTTAAAATGTAAAATTTCAAAGAATACGTAAAGAAATTTCTCATGGTTAAATTTTAAGAATTAAATACCATAAAATACATATACAGATAAACTAGACTCTGTTACCCTGTAAGGAAATCAATAGAACTGAAAACTTAATAAAACATTTATTTGGCTTAAAGTGTCCTAGAAAGCTTGTTTTCTACCTTTGGGGATACTACTACTCCTCAATCCATTTTGTCTTGAGTAGAGAAAGTGAAAATTTGATTTTTTTTTAAAATGAAAATTTAATAATTTTAATAAAGGTTCATCAGATCTGGTTTACAGAAGATATTTTACCTAGATCCTTAAAGTTGGGAAAGGAAGTGATGACTGTGATGTGCAATAAGATGCTATTATTTCCAACATTTAAATTTTTATATGAAAGAGAATTAAATTTTATTGTTTCTATTTTCCTAATTTTATAGGATTCAAAAAATTGATTTAGGTATTCTTCTGTCCCCCACATCTAAACACAAAATAATTTAGGTGCCTGGCTAACACGATTCAGCATCCTAATCCCTTAAAGATCAGAGAAACTAAACCTATTTAAACAGTAAACTAAGAGACCCATCAATATTTCAATGCCAACCAGTTCAAAGGTTTATTCATTCACCTTCTTAAAAGTCAAGTGCCAGAAGTAAATGACTTACTACTAGTAATCCTTTTTCAGTTCTACCACTAAGTAGTACCCTATCACAAAAAACATGTATAGGCAGGATGTAAAATTTCATAATAAGAGTACAGATTCACATAAATATTAATGCAGAAAGAAAGAAAGAGGAGGTTAGAAAAAGGAAGAGAGTGGAAAGGAAAGAAAAGGAGAGAGGATGAAAGGGGAAAAAGGAGGGGAGAGAAGAAGAGAGGGAGAAAAGGGATGGGAGAACGAAAGAAAGGGAGGAAGGGAGATATTTAAGCAAGACAGGCAGAAAACGAACATGCTTACAAAAGTCAGAGGCACTTCATCATGCTACTGCCAAGTAAGCATGTGTACTCTTCTCCCAAACAAAATTGAAGGCACTGCAATCATCCCACCAATGACTCTGGTTTCTCAAGATTCCCAGGTATTGAGATGTGCATTTTAGAAAACATACAAGATTGCCTGGCTGGTTTTGCTCAGTGGTTGAATGTCAACCTACGAACCAGAAGTTCAAGGTTCAATTCTTGTTCAGGGCACATGCCGAAGTTCTGGGCTCAATCCACAGTACAGAGCATGCAGGAGGCAGCCAATCAATGATTCTCTCTTATCATTTGTTTCTATCTCTCTCTCCCTTTCCCTTCCTCTCTGAAATCAATAAAAATATTTTTAAAAATAATAATAAAATAAATACAGAGGATGTTGCTCATTGACTGCCCTTCTTTTTTTCTTCAACTCTTTTGTAATTATTTCAAAACTAGAATCTCAGTGCACGAAAATTCATGCACTCTGGGGCTCCCTCAGCTAGACCTGTACCCTCTTGCAGTCCAGGAGTCCTTGGGGGATATCTGACTGATGGATTAGGCCCACTCCCTCTGAGAAGTAGGCATAAGCCACAGGGACATCCTTACAGGTGGGCTGCCGCTGGTCACCACCATCCCCGATCGTCATCCCCTCCACCTGCTGGCACCTACCTTGCCTGGCCTGGTGCTGCTGGCTTGCCAGTCCTGCCCCTCCCCATTTACTACTTGTTCCACTGTTCAGTTGATTTGCATATTAGGCTTTTATTATATAGGATTTCTCTTTATCTTTGCCCAAATTCTCCCCATCTCAGGGGAAGAAGCCAGGTTTCTCATTCCCAAAGTGATAAATCCATCCTTTCTTACCTCTTCTCATGGTCCAAATATAAACAAGTATAATGTGAGAATGTGACTACACATATCTATCCCTGTTCATATCATGTTATCACACTAAACACACTTGTCTGCATTTTGTTGTATTTTCTTTTTGTTTGTGTAACACCTTAAAAACTGTTCCATATCAGTTCATAAAGACAACTCAATATTTTTAAAAGCAAAATTGTCCTATTGTGTAGGTGTATCATTCTTTGATTCTATCATTTGCTATTATAATTTACAATTTTTATTTATAAGTATTTTTATTCATAGGCATTTACATATGAACTAGAGGCCTGATGCATGAAATTCATGCACTGTTGGGGTAATCCCTCAGCTTGGCCTGCGCCCTCTCACAGTCTGGGCCTCCTTACTGCCCGCCTGCTCACTACTCCTTAGCACTGCTATGGAGGCAGGAGAGGCTCCTGCCACCACCACTGCTCTCGCCAGCCACGAGCCCTGCTTCAGTCTGAATGGAGCTTCCCACATGGGAGTGCCGCTCAGCCAGAAGCCGAGCTCGGTACTCCTTAGCGCTACAGTAGAGGCAAGAGAGGCTCCTGCTACTGCCACTGCTCTCATCAGCCATGAGCCCGACTTCTGGCTGAGCAGTGTTCCCTCTGTATAAGTGCAATGACCACCAGGGGGCAGCTACTGTGTTGAGCGTCTGCTCCCTGGTAGTCAGTGCGCATCACAGTGACTGGTCCTTCCACCAGTCATTCCACCATTTGGTCTATTTGCATATTAGGGTTTTATTATATAGGATAGTTTTATTTATAGGTATTTATATGTGAATACATATGGCATAAATACACCAATCGTGACAGTGTTTAACATATTTAACAACAAATCACACTTTTGAATGGGATAACATATTACCTTTTTCTAGGAAAGCTGCTCAAGAAAAGTTGGCAAATGTGAAAGAAATAAAATGCCTTAACAATTGTTAAGTCTGTTAATTCTTGAGCAACTCCAATAGTTCAGGTCCTATCTTAGGATGATCATGCTGACAGGCAAAGATTTTAAATATTTCCATGGCTGGTTAATTTTGGAACAAATAGTACTCTGTGTTTTGGATACAATAAATGAGATCCCCTCCTTTTAGAGTGAACAAAAATAATGCCCTCACTCAGTTACATGTGCTGGCGAGTGAGAGTTAAGTATCTCTCCGGCATACTCAGAGCAAAAGAAAACAAACTAATTAAATCTAAAATACAGTGAAGAGATAAGTAAGAGCAGGATCCTTTCAGATGTGGATGGGAAATAAACTTCCCATGTGATAGGATTTAAAATTTTCTTCGAAGTCTCCACTATTCTTAGTAGCCAAACAATTCTATCCATCTTGTTTTGCCTTTCATGTTGTGGTTTTTATAAAAAGCAACATGTTTAATCAACGTACAATATTATTCACATATCACTCAGTAGCACTGTCTAGAGAACTGAATAATGGTGGTTAGGTACATCAGCATTTTCTGATTTATAACGTAACTGCTCCTTAAATCAAAGACAACAGAGTTGCTTCCCCAGACTGGAGCAGAGAAAGCTCTCAGCCTCGGCCCTCTCCTCACATCCCCTGTCTTGCTGCTTGTGTTCCTATTTATGGCTCAGAAACATACTTGTTTATAGAACCCGTTCAAGGCCCTATTCATCCCCAGAAGTTAAGTGTGTTGAAATTAAAAAGCTGTGCTTAAGTTTGATAAGTGAAATGGCAGAGGACAGAAGGTCTAAACAGTTTTATCATGTGCCCTTCTAAAAGGCCCTAAAATTCAAACATCACCTCTGCTTCTACTGAAAATAGATGGTAAGTCTGAACTTCACTAAAACAGTCCGCTTCAGGCTAAGATCAGTGTCACTGACAAACAAAACTACACAGAACTGACAGCTCACTGGCCTGATCTCATTTCTGCTTCTTTGAAGACCTCCCATCCACACCACTGTAAGAAGAAAGGGCAAGAAGGATGGTCCCCTCCAGACTGAATCAATAGGTTCTACACTAGACCGCCTTCCAGACTACAGCAGTTCAACAGAGACAATGTCAGATTCACAAACTATTTTTACATTACTAGAAAATCTTGAGTTCAAAGTAATGAAACACCTAGGAGTTTCATGTTACTTAATTAGCTTATATCCTACTTACAAATCAGTCAGTTTATTCAAGTTCCCCTCATATAGTCACCTGTACACTTTGATAAATAAGCACTTTTCCTTCTGGGTCCCTCTTCCTGCTGGAGAACATGGACTGAGTCCTGCATCTCAGCAATCTTGACCTTTGAAAAGGAGGATGCTTCTCTATCTTGGTCACAATTACTCTCTGTTTCATATTGCAATGAAGCCCTGGTGCTGAATTCCAACTTGCCAAGTTCCCGTAAACTCTACACCCAGAAATTCTCTTCTTCCGAGCATAAAATTCACCTTATAGTGCTCCCTTGAGTTTCAATTCTTGCCATTTCTCCATTACTCTCCTTCCTCAATGCCCCTGCCCCCCAATCTCTCTCCAATTCTAGCTCTACTGCTATTTCTAAATAGCTGATTCTCAATTTTACCACTGCCCTTCATTTGCTTAAAAAAAAAATCCAAATAAGGTCCTTCCTCCCCACTCCTCCTCATACCTTCACCCTTCCTACTTTACCTTTTGAATTCAGAGGTTCTCTAAAACCCTCCCTCTTTCATAAATCTCTTCCCAATCATCAGTCCTCCTGAGAAGCAGAACATTCTTTGGGAGTCTTAAATTAAGCCTATTAGTGTTTTCTTCCTATAGCTTCACAATTCCCAAAACTTCAGATTTACAGGTTGTCAAATCCCCCTAAACTACCTCTGCAGCCCCATTCACTATTCAGGGATGAATATGAGGGAGCCAGTCTTCTTTCTTTAAAGGGAAATTTTATGCATAAGGGGACTTGTAACTAGTACTATTGTGGTGACTTACCACAGCTTCAAATTCAAATGTCAAACACCAACCCTGCTTACGCATGTAAAATGGACTGCAGACTGCTTTTCTGCTGGCCAAGCAAGATGACTTTAGTTAACAAAACAAGTACATAAAACCTAAACCAAATGCCACAAATTTCTGTCACATTAAGGGCTTACACCACAAGCAGCCTTGGCTCAGGGTACCTGTGAAGTAGACAAAGACTGTCTTTAGTAATTCTACCCTCCCCTCTATGGACCCCATTCTTCTTCACTGAATTATTTCCTGGTGCCCAATCACATAGCACACTCCTGTTCAGTTAGCAAAAGGTAATAACAAGTTAAGAGAGGATCTGGATATGAACTGTGGAAATCTGGGTGGTGGAAATGGGGGAGGAAGCCGACAGCTCACTCTGATACAGTAACCTGATGAGGTAACTAGAGCACTGAGAGCAGGGGCAGTCTCCTAAATCCTTCCACTTCACACCAGCTACTAAAAGGTCAACTGCAGTCTTTTACCTTCTCCCTTTGACTCAGTCGTACAGGAAAAACTACCTCTACTCCCAGCAAATGTGTCAGGAAATGACAGTATACAACACTAGAGTGAAACAAGAATAGTTACCTATAACATCACTATAAAGCATCTTCTCTTTCTATTCTCTTACCCTAGATTACTCTATAAGTCCTTCAAAGAGCCTATCACTAACTGAAATGACAGCATTTTGTATATGTTGATATCCTAGTCTGCATCCCCCACAATAATGCACAGCAGGTCCTAGAATAAAATCCTTTAGTGTTGTTATGTTATAATGTTGATAAAATGCCGTGGGAATTTAACATTTGTTTATATCACTTAGCCTGTGGTAAAATTGGTTTCCTTCTACGTCATATCACTTTAAGGTACAGCACCTATTAATGATGTTAAGTAAGACTTACTATACGCTCCAAGAGGACTGAAGTGTATCTTGTTTGCTCACCACTGTAACCCTGTTGTGCCTGGCATACTGATAACTGTTGGATGAAGGATTTACTCTAATTATTGTCATCTCTTCTTTTCACAGTTTTGCAGCTAATGGCTTATCAGAATCTAAGCCATGATTCAAACCCAGGACAGACAAAAGGTTTCGTTAAACCAGTCCCATCCCCTCATCTCCTAGGGGGCAGTTAGGAGCAATGAATTGTAAAATGTGAATGAATCACAGACAGAAAGGATGAGGTATAATGGAAAGCAAAAGGAAAGAAGGAGGACAAAAGGGAGATAGAAAATAAAAAAACATTCCAAACAAAAATGTAGCTATTGTCTAGTTTTCTGTCTATTTTCTTTTTTTTTAATATATTTTATTGATTTTTTACAGAGAGAAAGGGAGAGAGATAGAAAGTCAGAAACATCGATGAGAGAGAGACATCGATCAGCCGCCTCCTTCACGCCCCACAGTGGAGATGTGCCCGCAAGCAAGGTACATGCCCCCGACCAGAATCGAACCTGGGACCTTTCAGTCCGCAAGCCAACGCTCTATCCACTGAGCCAAACCGGTCTCGGCAAGTTTTCTGTCTATTTTCTGATCCACATGGGAAAGACTAATTATCTTATTATCCTAATATATATAAAGCTAAAGGTCATCACGACTGAAACAACTGGACAGACAACCAAATAGCAGGCTGCATGGGGCAACCAGGCCAGCAGGGGGGTTAGTGAGGGACAACCAAACGACTGAACAGCAGGCTGAGTGGGGCGACCAGACCGGCAGGGTGGAGCAGTTGGGAGTGACCAGGCCAACGGGAGGAGAGGAGGGCAGTTGGGGGCGACCAGGCTGACAGGGTGGGCAGCTGGAGGTGACCAGGCCAGCTGAGGGCAGCAGTTTGGGCAACCAGGCCAGCAGTGGGGGCAGTGAGGGGTGACCAAGCTGGCAGTAGGGGGTGGGGGGCATTACAAGGAGACCAGGCCAGTGGGGGTGGGGGGGCAGTTGGGAGCAACCAGGCAGATGGAGGGGGCAGTGGGGGTGACCAGGTTAGCAGAGGTGGGGGGGCAGTTAGGAGCAATCAGGCCAAGAGGCAGAGGCAGTTGGGGTTGATCAGGCTGGCAGGTGAGCAGTTAGGAACCAGCAGTCCCTGTGGGATAGGGCCTAAACTGGCATTCAGATATTCCCTGAGGTGTCCCAGATTGGAGAGGGTGAGGGCTCGGCTGAGGGGGATCCCCCCCCCATGCACGAATTTCATGCACTGGGCCTCTAGCATAATTAAAACAGGACCAGAACAGACTTCATGTTCAACAAATCATGTTGAAGGAACCAATGAATAAGTACATGAATTCACAAATATTTGAGAGTAAGGTAAATTAACAATAGCAGATTTTACAATCATGTATCTCTTGCTTCAGTTTTCAGATTATGAATAAGTCTTTATTAAATTGTTTTAAGGTAGGAAATGCCTTGCTATTAGTTGAAATTTTTATCTGCCTTTGAGTGACTATTCCTGATAAAAAGGTGTGAAGCCAATAATTTATGAAGACATATGTCACCATCCTAATCTGATGCTAAGTACTATTCACTTTCCAGTATAATAAACAATGTGCTGTGTTAGCAAGTGAACAGTAATCTTTCCACTCATATTTAATTTCCAATCTGAATGGCAACTTTGAGAGTATTTTGATAACATAAATTGATGGAAATTAGACAAAATCAACTTAATGAGGTTTAAATTCCTCAGAAGATTGCTTTAATTAAGCACCTAAATAACAAATCCAAATGACTTTGAAATTTAAAACCAAGCACTTCAGGCTTCTAAATGACTCCCCACAACACGTCCCCAATTTTGTTTATGGAGACTCGAGTTCATTGTATAACTCTAAGGCAACAAAATAGTATATAGTTCAAAAGAAATCCATTATGTCCTTGACCAGACAAATGCACTCACATACTACATTCATAAATTGTTTTCTATTAAGTCATTCTTTAAAAAGTAATAAAACCATGTGGTACAAAATGTCATAATACAGTGTTAAAAGATGATCTACATTAAAAAGATAAAATATTTAATGAGATACAGTAACCTGGAAACACCATAGTTTCAGTATATAATCCAACAAATTTCCTACCCTGTTCTCTAGTTTTTAACACTATGACATACACTGTATCAGAATAACCTTTCATGTGCATTGCAAATGATGTCACTTAATCTACAATAGTTTTCCACACTTTTGTAAGATCAAATCTATATTCCTTTCCATTTAATTATTTTGTCTCTAATTTATTTCACCTTTTCAACATCTTTTATCATTCTCTCAATATCAAAGCAGCTCACATTAATTTCATAACTAATAGTACTGATTTCCACTAGGCGGTTAACTAACATTTTTCTATATACACTCAACCACTCCACTAGATGGATATCACAATGCTCTTCTTATAAGTAAGAATGTTGAGACACAGGTAAATTATCTAAGTTAGTTAGTAACTTGGGGAGCCAAAGTTTGAACTCAGATCTGCCTGGCTAATGATTAATGGGATCCAAATTGTATATGGAAATGAGTGAAGCCTGAAGAATCAGTAACAGAATACTAATGAAGTTTAAAAGCAGATTTCATGGTTATACGAAAATGAGAGGTGGAAGAACTGTTTGCAGAATGAGATTTTGGAATCAAAAATTCAAAAGGCATGATTTGGCCAGGGATACACATGGATGAGTGGAATAATGGTAAGAGTCCCTAATAGTGCAGTCACTGAGGTGAGAACTATGGTAGCCTAGCATGAAGGAAACATCTGGAATGCAAAAAGACTGTACAGCAATCCCCTTCAAATGCTAGAGTATGCTATGAAGACTCATATTGACATCAACAAGGATGTGCCTGTTACAAGACTCAGAAAACTATGGAAGCCTTGACAGGAAGTTTTTTAAAAAGTAATTAGAAGAGCAATATACACAGTGAATTTATACATGAAATGTCCAATATTGTTCTATGGATCAAGATATAAAATGTGATGCTAAAATGTTTTCCATGATAGTGTTCCCTTTACTTTTCCATTCATATATAAAATGAAATGTAAAATGTGAATGAATCACAGGCAAGGAAGATTACATGTAGCCATTCCCTTGTATTCTCTAAAATGCAAGATGCCTGGTATTTGCTTGTTTTATATCTATGCATACAGAATGTAATGCAATTTGGCACAGCCACAAATAGAGAACTTGGAAAGGGCATGAATACAAGGACATGCATTGTTCTTGCAATATAATACTGCCCTTCTTTCCACTTGCCCACCTAGAACATATCACAATTTTTAATGATTCTCCAGGGGCAGGGTATCTCAATATTGGGATGTGTGTTCATATGAAAAAAACACAAAAACATGGTTATGATTATTATAATAGCTTTATCAACTATGTTTTGCATACTAAAAGCTGTAAACCTACTTTTGCCTACTCCCGTATAATGAATCATAATTAAATAACTTGGGAAGCAAATCATATCCTTATATGAGTCTATATATATCCTATCCCCAATGTGATGATGTAAGCTGCCTTTTAGAATGAAAATGAAAAACTAAACAATGCTTTCTGAAAATGTCTCACTTGACATTGTGAAACTTTTTTTTTTTCCCTCGTACTCATCTCCCACACAAAATCTGGTTCCTATAACATTTGCAATTTCTCGTAAGTGGTATTACTTAGTCTAAAAGGTTACAAAGCACAGGGCATTTTTCCATCCATGACAATATAAACCCACAAACTCTCCAAGCAAGGAACTGAATTTCACCAGTGTGTGTGTTCAGGAACAATGCCAGGCACCTGGGCTCTATTAAGGTCCTGTAGCTCTGGGCAGACCTGCACCAGAGCTGTTTTCCCAGACACTGCCCAAATGTAGAAAGGGGAGAGAAATATGTGGGGACACAGGTAAAATAAGAAAAGTATAGTAAATCAGACACAAACACTACAAACTAAGGAAATATGGACTATTAATAGATAATATCCTGTTTAACCCTAGTTAGGTCTTAAGAGCCAACAGAGTTAGGGACAGTCATTATGTTGTTATTCTGAATGTTTTAAAACATAGTAACAACATAATATAAACCACAACAATATAATATTAAAGGGCCTCATTAGCGTGACTCAGTGTTTGCTTTGAACTAAGCAAGGTATAATTAATAAAGCTTTATTTACATGGCCATGACTTTACTTATTATACAAATTTCTAACTTAAATCTCAAAACAATGTAGCAGAAATGGTGAATACTTTCAAGACAATGGTTAATTTTAGCATGTAGCTTTGGCTGATAGAATAATAGTGTTTTACAATGATGTTTATTTCCCTCTCATCTAAAAGTGTAGCAGTTCTAGTCTATGACATGATGGTCAGTGACCAAGACTTCTCCTTTGCATTCCTATCCCATCACTCTTCTGGTCATGACCTAAGATGGCTCAAAACATTCTCACATTCTAGACAACAGGGAGCAGGAAAAAGGGGGAAAGAAGGACATGTGACCTCCCTTTAAGGGCATAATCTAGAAGCTGCATACCTCACTTCTACTCACATCCAATTAGTCAGGACTTACTCAGAGGGCCACATCAGCCCATGCAAGCCCAGGAAATACTCTTTACTATGGGTAGATAAAAATAAGAGACGATCTCATGATAAGAAGCAAAATAAGTTTTGGAGGATATTTAGCAACCTCTAATAAAGATGGCAATGGAAACTACAAAATTACTTTTGTTACATATTAAATGAAGTTTCACTGAGTGGATTAAGCCAAATTAGACCATGTTTCCTTAAAGGATAAAACATTAAGATTGAGTCTAGTAACATTAAATATGGGACTGATTACATAGCCCTACTTGGTTTAGCTCAGTGGATAGAGCGCCAACCTGCAGACCAAAGGGTACAGGGTTTGATTTTGGTCAAGGGCAAGTACCTCAACTCCAGGTACCTCCCTGTCCCTGGCCCACAGCCAGAGTAAGTACAGGAGGCAACCAATCGATGTGTTTCTCTCTCATCAATGTTTGTCTCTATCTTTCCCTCTCCCACTCTCTCTAAAATCAATGGAAAAATATTCTCAGGTCAAGATTCAAAACAAGAAATAGAAATAAAATGATTATATAAAATATTAAACATTTTTAAAAACTAACACAAAAACAAATATTTTTCCCATTTCAGCCTCAAACTTTTAATTAGTACAAAAAATGAATAAATACGCCTCAGTAAGTTTAAATAATATTACTCTTGATCCTGGGACAAAATACTCGCCCACTTTTCTTTGAGTTGTAAATTTATAAGACAGATATGATTATATTTAAAATATAAATTGAAGTATTGTAATAAATAAACATACATATTTGCATAAAACCTATTTGTTTTTTGAAATAATCAGCAAGTCTATGGACTTTAGCCCTTGGTCCAGAAAAGGCCAAAGGAAATTTTACACATATCAAGTTATTGCCTACATCAGCAGTAATGAGGGAGTTCAAGAAGGTGAGAAAACATTTCAACCACAATGGAAGAGAAGCTTCTAGGGAACTTCTCTACCACATTTCTACACCCAAAAACTTAACATGTACAACTTGCTGAAATTCTTTTTCAATTACAGTCCTCCTTAAAATAAAAAGCAATTTAAGCAACAATCATTTTTTTAATCTTCTATCTTCCATGTAGAAATGACTAAAGAGATACTATAATAATAAAGAGTAATATGCAAATTGACCATCACTCAAACACACAAGGTGGCCACCCTCATGTGATCAAAGATGGATGCCCCCATGTGGACACAAGATGGCCAGCAGGGAGGGCAGTTGGGGGCAACCAGGCCTAAAGAGGAGAGTAGTTGGGGGTGACGAGGCTGGCAGGGTAGGGCAGTTAGGGGCAACCAGGCCATCAGGGGAGGGCAGTTAGGAACAACCAGGCCATCAGAGGAGAGCAGTTTAGGGGCAACCAGGCCATCAGGGGAGGGCAGATGGGAGCAACCAGGCTTGCAGGAAGGGCAGTTGGGGGAGACTAGGCCTGCAGGGGAGGGAGTTGGGAGTGACCAGGCCAGCAGGGAGGGGCAGTTGTGGGTGACCAGGCTAGTAAAGGAGGGCAGTTAGGGGTGACCAAGGGAGCTATTAGGAGGTGATCAGGCTGGCAGGCAGAAGCAGTTGGGGGCAAGGAGGCAGGCAGGCAGGGAGTTGAGAACCAGCAGTCCTGGATTGTGAGAAGGATATCCGACAAGGATTAGGCCTAAATGGGCAGTCGGACATCCTTCGAGGGGTCCCAGATTGGAGAGGGTACAGGCTGAGATAAGGGACACCCCCCATGCACGAATTTTGTGCACCAGACCTGTAGTGTAATGACAAAATAACATTTTAAAAATCGCATTTTTATAAAACTCCTTTAGAAAATATAGGTTACTTTTCCAATCTGGTTTTACAGTTTATGATAAAACTAGAGGCCCAGTGCATGAATTTCTGCATGGGTGGGGTCCTGCAGGGTGGCTTGCAGGGATCAGGCCCCAGTTTGCACCCCCAGCCTCACAGTCCCATAGACCCCTCTGGCAGCCTGCCACGGCCTGGCACCACCCCCTCAGCTGCTCCACCATCTCATCTGCGGGGTGATCAACTGGGGCTCCGTTCCCGCACCCGGGTCCCTCAGCACCTGGGAGCTGGGTGGCGGCGCACGTCACAGTGAGCAGCCGAACTCCTGATCAAACTCCCAATCGAATAACTTGCATATTAGGTTTATATTATATAGGATAAACATTTCAATATGGGACACACAGGTAAAATAAATGTAATGAATACTGTTTATATAGTTCTTTTCTCACAGAAGGCAGAAGATCAACTTCTACACACAAAATTGCAGCCATCTTTATGATATGAAGGTACACATTTAAAATCAGAGGTTTCTATCTTTTTCTCCTCCACTTCTACTAGAATAAGACCTGATATCAGTAACACCTGTCCCTGTGCCAAGTCACAATTCTCCTAGTTATCTTGAGTATGAACCAAAATTTAAAAGAAAACCCTTTCAAGGTAATTAGCATTTATTTTAATTTAAAAGTTCCTACCACTAAGTCTAGCAAATCACTAAAAAAATTTTTATAGATGCATTAGTATAATTTTGGAAACATCTGTTCACATTTCTAAATGATTATCCCTCTGCAAGAGAAATTGCTGCTATTTTAAGCCATTGTAAGAAGGTCAAATCATTTATTATTGCTGCAAATTTAATTTAATACAATCTTAATAATGATATATAAAGTGCTATCTTCAACAACTGTCAATGTAAAGAAATATCTCATTTTATATCCAACTAGTGGCCCAGTGCACAGATTTGTACACATTGAAGGGAAATTAGAAGAAATATTTTAATATTGCTATTCACTCTCTCTATAATAGAAGTGTCAGAGATAAAATAAATTAGTAAAATGTATAAGAAAAATATATAAATTGATTAATAAACAATAACATGATATAACAACAAAGATATATAAACAATAAAAACAGGATATAAAAATAACAATGATAAAAACAATGACTGATAAATTTATTACAGTTATTCTAGTATCTCCCTGTATACCACATTAAGAGTTTCAGAATGCTTAATTAATTTTCCTTATGATGAAGTATTTACAACTTTAACATCACACACTCTTCAAACTCAAGAGAAAGCAACATATAACTGACCATGTCCGAAAATGTGTTCAGATAGAAATATTCCTGCTCTGTCTAGGGTTTGTCCTTGTGATTTATTAATAATCATCACAAATCCTGGCATCACAGGAAAGTGTCTTCAAATTAATTAAAATGGGAGGCCAGTTCAGATGGGGACGCTAACTTCTTTCAGCTTCAGAATGTCAACAAAACAACCTAATTCACGATTGACAATGACAGATCAAAACACATGCATACAATTGGTGTCATTGAGTGCTTTATATGTATCCTGAATGCACAAGTCAACATTTACTTTTAAATTGCCAGTGCATGTCATATGTACCAGCAGGTCAGTTGGCCAGATGGTCGGACAGGCAGTTGGTCACTTAGCCTTTTAGATAGATAGATAGATAGATAGATAGATAGATAGATAGATAGATAGATAGATAGATAGATATAGATAGATGATAGATAAAGTCAGCAGGCTTGTAAATCCAAGAACCCCCATAATCAGGTATATTTGACTTGACTCCATTGTCAATAGAACAAATGAACACTTACTAAATTCTACTGCTCTAGATGTTAAGGAACAAACAGAAGAGTAATGATGCAGAATTTCAATCTGTGCTTTCTATCCCTCCTTCATAATGCATTGCTGCCAACATCAAAACAACCTGTAAGGCTGCCAGTGGTATCCCACCTTAAAAATCTCTGAGAATCATGAAGGGAAAGTGTACTAACAAAGTCATTCTATAGGGTGTTCCAAAATTGCCTAATAAGGTTGTTCCTTATTTATGTGATAGACATTTAGATCCTATACTTCATTTCCTAAAGGAAGCAACATTTCCTATCAAAGCCTTTTCCTCTGTAGATTAATACTTTCTCCTGAGTCAGCAATACAAAGATCTAAATGTTTTTCTTCTGCTAGGAAAAGTGTTGGCAACCTTGATACAGGAACAATCTTAGGAAATATCATATAATGACAAGAAAGATTAATCAGATTTTGTTGTGGGAGACAGGAGACAGATGAGAACTACATATTTCTTCTTTTTAAGAAACATATCTTTCTCTAAGAATTTGTTAAAAAACAACCCTGCAGTCTAAGATTAAATTATTTGGTCATATATTTTCAGAGACAAAGCTATTTTAGGTTGCAAAGTGAGGCACATACTTGCATGTAATCAACTGCTTATCTCATGAGCCTAATGTGAAGCAAGTCTACTACAACTGTAATTAAGGCACAATAAAAAAAAAAATCACCAAATTGATTCTTTCAGGTGTTGAGTGTCCCCTCTGCAGAGGGTACATAGTCTAGTACAGTGGTTGGCAAACAGGCTCGCAAGCTACTTGCGGCTCTTTGACCCTTTGAGTGTGGCTCTTCCACAAAATACCACATGCGGGCATGCACAGACAGTGCAATTGAAACTCTGTTGCCCATGTGCAGAAGTCAGTTTTTGGCTCTCAAAAGAAATTTCAATCTTTGTACTGTTGATATTTGTCTCTGTTGACTAATGAGTTTGCTGATCACTGGTATAGTACAAAGCTAAAAGTAGTGAAGCACTGAAAATACAAGGCAGTAGAACCAAACTTCAAAATGAACAATTAATGGGTTCATTTGAAATACCCGAAAATACAAAAATTTGTTATTTAAATACAAAATGGTGTGGTACTTCCTTTCTTGACTTCCTTTCTTGTAATTTTTTAAATATATCCCCATCCTATCCAGCATCAGAAACATAACCATGCTCATAGTTGAAAAGTCAGAGAGCAGAAAAGTATGAAAAGAAGAGAGAAATCCCCAAGTTTATATCCTGCTGAGGTGTCCAAAACCACAGAACCCTAACACAATAAGCTTTCGCATATTTCTGACCTAGGTGAGTTAAGTTTCATAACTTTAAAATGTCTTCCATGACTCCTTGCCCTGCCTACATCTAAAACTGCTATTCAACCCTCCAGCATCAACTCACCTATAAATTCTACTGGAAGTCTTCCCTGACCCCCACTTGAGTCTTAAGGACTCTGAGGGTACCTTAACTAGATACAGGACATCGAAGAACCAAAATAGAACTGTTTCTACACTACCGACTATAGAGATTTCTGACAATAGTAAAAGCTAAAAAAACTAAAGTGCCAATCCTCTATTGTTCAAAAAAATGCTTTAAGAGTATGCATTTCAGTTGTGTCTTAAAAGATAGGTAACATAAATGGGAAAAAGAAGAAACCATTAGCAAACATCTATATAATAAAAGCATAATAGGCAAATCAAACAAATGGCCAAACAGCAGAAGAACTGTCTAGACAACCACACTGTGACACTGTCGCCAGGCCAGCCAAGGCAGGTACAATGCAAGTGGTCGGGGTTAGGGGGTGCTTGCTACCGCCCCATGATCACTCTGCAAAGGGAGACCCAGGCCACCAGCCAGCAGGGCAATCAATTGGGGGCCTCCATGGTCACCCCAAAGAGGCCCAGGACACCCATGGCAACCTCTGTGGGGCAATCGATCCGGGGTGGGAGAGGGCAGCTCTGGGGAACCTGGGATATGTGGCAACAGATGCAGGCAGTGCCAGGCCAAGGCAGGGGCAGGCAGAGGGTGGGGCTGAGAAGCCTGAGCCTGAGCCGCAAAGCCAGTAGCTGGGGAGGAAGGCCTACCCTTGCAAGAATTTTGTGCATTGGGCTCTAGTTGATAATACTGAGACAAGCTATTTTAGTGGTCAAAGCAGACCCATCTAAGGAGGTGATCGTTACACTTAGATCTTTGTCCTTGGCTTAAAAATATGAAGTGTTGGGGAAGAGCTTTTCAGGAAGGGGAAGCAATCTGAAGAGGCAACAAGGTGGAAAAAGATCCTGGCTCAATCCAGGAATTGAAATTAGACAAATGAGGGTGAAGTTTCAATTGTTCTTCAAGAGTAAGCAAGAGAGAAACATGGTATTTTTTTTAATTATTTTAAGTTATGGGAACCAAATAAAGCAATAAGGAGGGAATACTGTAGTTTGAGTAATAGATGGAGGTAGAGAACCTGGTTCCAAAAAATAGGGTGAAGCCAGAAAGCTAATCAACACAGTTTCAGGTTGATATTGGAAAAAAAAGGAACCACTGAAAACTGTTATAAAAATTATCTGGCACAATATAATTAGAATATAAAGGATGGCAATTCCTTCAAGAAAGTATACAGTAATGACTATTATTCACCTGTTTTAGGAAGAAAATGTGTAATATATTCATAATATTATGTTCATTAACTTAAGAGTTACCACCAAGAAACAATTCAATTGACATTAAGCAATATATCATAGATGCAGCAGATTCCAATTTCATGCCTCTCAATAAAACTTTTAAATATGCTAAATTTAAGCAGCAAAGTAGAACAAATAATTAAATATGTTGAAAGTGGTTTCAATGCAGTTCTGATGGTTCTCTGGTATCTAGTTCTACACTAAAATATTTTAGATAGTGGTACTAATTATGGATCAGCAGGCCAAAGAGTAATGCATGTGGCTTCAAGGCCTTTTTCACTCTTTCTAAAATGTTATATGAAAACACAATCCCCAGTTGATTAAAAATATCATATAAGATTAACATGCTCAACTGAATTAAATTTCTATGGCTTACTATTTATTAACATTTTCCTTCCATCCCCACAGAAAGAAAACAAAAACAAACCAAAAACTACTCCTGTGTATAGAGGTTCAATCACATCTGCCTAATTTTTTGGCGCTCCTTAAATAGCATGTATCTTGAGATTAGTAAACATTCATCCATTGTTCCATTAATTCATAGTTACTGAGTAGCTACTATGTGTAGAAACTGGAGTAGGCACTGGAGAGAGAACGGTGAAGAAAGAAAATTATATGAATTATGACAGGTTCTAGAAAAAAGACAGAGCACCCTGAGAGTTAATAACATGAAGAATAATACGGAGTGATCAGTCAAGGAAAGCCTCTCTCAGAAGCTGACATTTAAGCTATGATCTGGAGGATGGGCAAGAGTTAGATAGCGGAAAAAATTATCAGGCAGATGAATCTGTGGCTTATGTGGAGGTCCTAAAGGCCTGAAAATCTAAAAAATGTTAAATGCGTAGAGCACAAAGACCTGAGGAAAACTGTCTTGAGACGGGGTTACAAAGGCAGATAATAGAGAAATATAAGTGATAAACCATTCATATGAATAAATAGTGCTTTTTGTCATGTTATTTCTCAAGGTTATTGCCATCACAATTTCCATTCACTTCAACCATATGGTCTTATATAATGAGAATAGATTTTGAGGCCAGAAAATAAAAACTGTAACTCATTCAGTTGATGGCTATGGAGAGATGCCAAAGTCTTACTTCAAGCAGAGGAATGAAAGACCAAATACCTTTCTCTGGGACAAACAGGCTTATTAATTTCTAAGACCAGTTAAAACTACTAACGACAAAAAGACTTCAAGATAAAAAGACTGTAAAATGAGTGATTTTTTACTTTTTTTATAACTCATTTCACTTGCAAATACTCAGGATATTTTCTTTCTGCTTGAAATCAGTTTCATTTTTTGAATAAGAAATGTTATAAGATTTTTTTTTTTTCAGTATCCAGGGGTACTGTAAGTATAAATGTTTGAATTCAACTCTGATTTGAAATAAAGTAAGACTTGGACTCAAAGGCATTTTCCTTAGAATTCAAACATTTTTATTATTCATGGAAATATCAAAAGCCTAATATGCTTCTCTTTTAAATTTACTGAAATCAATAATGAACAATTTTGAGACTTTTTTTTTTAAATCTTGAAGCAGCATAACTTTTAAAATGAATATTCAGTTTTCTCTGAAAAAGTTACACAATCACTAAAGACCAATGTTCCAAAGGATTTAGAACTTGATAATTAAGTAAAATCTTTAATTTAAAAAAACCCTGAAAGTTACTATTTTATCTAGATCTTAAGCTTACCAGATCTTTTACCTTACTGATTTCATTTGAAGAAACAGTTTTTAACACAAAAGTACAACAGATTTTCTGATGTTCATTTTCTAGGGCTTTTACTCAGAATCCAAGGAACTGCTTCTTACATAGTTGTGCACACTCGTGGGTATTTTTCCAATAAAATAATGCTAAATGCTACTTAAACCAACAAAAGAGTTAAAGGAAACACCAATAGATTCCTAGTAATAAAGAGAAACGAGAAAATTAATACAGGGAAATGGGGGAAAAGGAATATACTACATAATATTGATATCATGTTTTATTTAAAACACATTTTAGCACAAAATTAACTATGTAAGTTGATTTTAAGTGCAAAATGAGAAAAAAACGAAAAGACTCACTCATGTTAAAAATCATTACACATAATGTGTGCAGGTCTTTCTCAAAATTATGTTATCTTCTCTAAGTTTATACCAATTAAAGAAAAATCACCTTACAATTTTCACTTTACTATGACCATATCACAAAAGACTCTCGTCTCCATAAATGCTGTAATCTTGAGAGGAAAATCATCTACTGGTTCTTTCACAGGAAACTTACTTTATTCACTGAATAAACCATGAATGCATGCTGTGCCCTGAACTGGTGAGTCATACAACTGCATAATATTTTGCAACTGAAGGAGAGTCTGTCTTTTGTGTATCACTTGTTAACCTACATAAACTATCAACACCAGATATGTTTCAAGGCTATTTTTATTTTAATGTTAAGATACAAGTTTTTTTTTCTATTATCTTCATATTATTTGTACAGATGGAAAGAAATATGTACTTCTACAAAGAATAAACAAAGATACCTTTATATATGAATTTATTTTCCTATACCAAATAGTACTAAAAACTAGATTCTACCTGAAAAAAGTAATTGTGAGGTCACATTTTATAAAAATTATTTGTGAAAATGGAAGACTGAATTTTGAATTATGTTAATGACTACCTTTTCACAGTGAAGAAAATCTCTAGTAGAGCTGTGGGAAATTAAAAATAATCATAATCACCATGAAGAAAAATGAACATGAAAACTTAACTTAAAAAGGTGGTAAGACACCTGAAAAAAATTTTCAATGCTCAAACTAAACAAACTTAATTCTGAACTCCCATTAGAAATTTAAAACAGTATTATGTAAAATTAAGTAGAAAAAGAGCTTTACTCTAAGACACACAGGGACCCAGAAAAATTTTCATATTCTTAAAAATATAAGCTCTATTTCAACCACATGCAATAGATTGTTGACATATTAAAATACATGGTGTACATTCTGCTTTATCTAAGCTTCAATGATCTGCAGTGAATTTGAAACTTCCTAAAATAACATCTAATTAAAATTCTTTACAGTTTAAGATTGTAATATGGCAAATAAAGCCCTTCTCTCTCCTTGTTTACTTGCCATGTATCTCTTAAAAGTCAAGTAGTGAAAATGCTACAAGAATTCTAGTTATTTTAATCCCATATAGAGTTGTTTTCATTTTAATCTCACATAAATAAATAATTTTAATCCACATAAATAAATAAAAAATTACATAATAGAAAATTATCAGCAACATAAGATAGCCACACTGGTCTTTAAATGTCTTGGTTACCTTGAGTGACTAAAGGAAAACATTGTTTGCCTTCTTCTGTCTCATATATAAAACTTGATTTCCCAACCTTAATATAATGTCAAAGATGAACTAGGAACACCAGGCTACACAACTCCCTGGAGTGCCATTTCTCCTAGGAAAAAGTAAACGTGTCCAGATAGATCTGCTAGACCACCTTCTCTTTGTTAATAGTTTCTAAAAGCAGAAGACCCATTCCATCAAGTCCAGGAGCCCCATCCTTTGTTTCAGATGGTACAATCTTCCTCCATCCCTGATCAAAACAATATATTATGGTTCTCTGTATCTATAACCAATTCTCAAAAAATGAAACATGAACTTAGGAGAGTTCCTAATCTTACCATAATGAATTAAACTGAATTTTATTATGTAAGATGAGCTATCAAGATATATTAAAAATAATAATTCAAGGAGGTTCCAAAATTAGTTTACAGAAATACCTTGAACATACCTCAAAGACAATGTGAAATAAAGGAGTATACAGGGTGGGGCACAAGTAGGTTTACAGTTGTGAGTACGCCAAACACAGAGTTTACTCTTGTATTATTACTTATTAATTACTAGAGGCCCAGGGCACGAAATTTGTGCACAAGGGGCGGAGGGGTGTGTGTCCCTCAGCCCAGACTGCACCTTCTCCAATCTGGAACCTGTAGAGGGATCGAGCCTAAACGGGCAGTCGGACATCCCTCTCACAATCCAGGATTGCTGGCTCCCAATTGCTCGCCTGCCTGCCTTCCTGATTGCCCCTAACTGCTTCTGCCTGCCAGCTTGATCACCCCCTAACCATTCCCATGCCTAACTGCTCCCCCAGCCAGCCTGTTTGCCCTTCCCTTGCAGGCCTGGTCACCCCTAACTGCTCTCCCCTGCAGGCCCGGTCCTCCTCAACATCCCTCCTCTGCCAGTCTGGTCACCCCTAACTACCCTCTCATGCAGGCTTGATCGCCCCCAACTGCCCTCTCTTGCAGGCCTAGTCCTTCCTAACTGCCTAACCCTGCTGCCCTGATAATCACAACTGCCCTCTCTTACAGACCTGGTCCCTCCCAACTGCCCTCATCTGCTGGCCATCTTGTGGCAGCCATCTTGTGTCCTCAGGGGGCAGCCATCTTGTGTGGAGTGATCATCAATTTGCATATTACTCTTTTATTAGATAGAACAGAGGCCTGGTGCATGGGTGGGGGACAGCTGGTTTGCCCTGAAGGGTGTCCCAGAGCAGGATCGGGGTTTCCTTGGGGTGTGGGGCCTGGGCGAGGGACCAACAGTGGTTTGCAGGCCAGCCATGCCCCCAGTGACCTAAGCAGAGGCCCTGGTATCTGGAATTTATTTATCTTCTATAATTGAAACTTTGTAGCCTTCAGCGAAGGCAAGCCTCTTGTTTGCTCTGTGGCTGCAGTCATTTTTGTTGGGATTTATTTATCTTCTATAATTGAAACTTTGTAGCTTAAGTGGAATCCAAGGCTGGCAAGGGCTCTGAATACTTGGCTTCCTCCATCACCAAGGACAACTCAAGCCTCCTGCTCGCTCCAGCTCCATAGCTGCCACCATTTCTGTTGGGATCTATCTTCTATAATTGAAACTTTGTAGCCTTAAGCAGGGAAATGCAAACCTCCTCCTCTCTCCATGGTTGCAGCCATCCTGGTTGAGTTATTTTGCATACTCACTCCTGATTGGCTGGTGGGTGTGGCTTGTGGGTGTAGTGGAAGCATGGTCAATTCGCATATTACTCTTTTATTAGATAGGGTTGTATTATTTTCCATATGAACAGCTTAATAAAAAAACACATACTCTTGCCCTACCCTGTATATCTTAAGAACTGGTTTCAACCTCCAAAGTTATAGGAAGAGAATAACTGTTTGCCAAATATATTAAAGCAAGTTTTAGTACTAAAATATGGCCTGAGAAAAGGATGGATCAAGGCCAATCAAAATGGTAAAGTTGGGATTACTGACATCCCACATTAGTTAACTTACAAAAACACAGAAAACCACCCCCACCTTGGTATAGTGAGTCAAAACAAACTGCTGACAAATCCTCATAGCTATGTGAGGAGGCGCAACAATAATACACAGTGAGAACACACATGCCTCTGTTTTCCTTTAAAGTCAGTTTCTAAGACTGCATGGTTGATAGAAAAGAACAGCCATTCCTTTCTTTAAAAGCCCTGTCTACATATTCAAAATGTCTCAGATGTCCATGCTCCTGCGAGAGAGAGAGAGAGAGAGAGAGAGAGAGAGAGAGAGAGAGAGAGAGAGAGAGAACACAGCATATATGGCAAAATAATATCTGATCCAACCTTCCAAGCTTGCCTTTAAGAAAAAGAGATAGCAGTTAAGTAAATATATAAATACAAATAAAATGTTAGCTAAAATCTGAAAACTAAGTTTCAAGTTTAGAAATTCTTATCTGTTTTGGGGAACCCCATCAATAAGAACACAAGAGGCTTACACTAATACGCCATTTTTTTATTTGTGCACATGTACTTATGCATTCTCTGAGGAGTCATAAATGCTATAGCAACCATCTGCTACACAGCAAGCTATAAAGAGGATAGAGCACCTCTGTCAATAATATGTGCCAGATGAAACCAGACTATTCATGTTGAAAGCATAGATTTTTTGGAGGATTCCCCAGTTGCTGAAAAGTCCTGTGTATTCAGAGTAATAAATACAACACAGCAGAGAAACAAAAACATTCTTTGAAGAAATGTTAAAATAAGAATAAAAGGAAGTGAAAACACTCATAGAGCTCAGAAGGAGAACTAATCTGTCAATAGGAGAGCCGTAAATATTCTCATTACCATGCATAAGTTGGGAAAATAGGTAGGATGGTGAATGAATTTTTAAGGGATATATTTTATAGGTGCTAAGGTAAACCACAAGGACATTCCATTAAAGAAGTGCTTCCAAATTGTAGTAACCACCAGCTTTATCCAAAAATGTCACTAAATTGAAGACAGCTTGCATACAAATAGAATTAAGAATTATTTTAAAATATAATTATTCTAAATAATGGTACTAGCATGTTTTTTCCTTCTAAAATCAATGTCCCTCATTGCCAAATCTGAAGAAGCTGATATTCAAAGTTAACATACATATCCTAAAAGTGGCCACTTTATTGGACACTTTCCCATGTAACCCTTTCACTTTCTCTTGTTTTTTGGCCCTAGTAGACAATAATCAAGGAATAAATCAGGTTTTTCAAATAATCCTACAGCAATTCTAGAGAAATAATCACAGATTTTTATGAGTGTTTGCCAACTATAGAATACTATTATGGATACTGTGGAAGATACATAGGAGCAAAAAGTGGCTTTTGTCTTTAAAGAATTTGAGACATTTAAAATGACTTTTCTTACCATCATTTTAAAAAGATAGAAATACTTGATAATATATAGTTTAGTGCCACATAATTGCTATAGTCTGAAGAAAAATAAATTTTGGCTAGCGCGATCAGAAACTGAAACAAGATGGGGATGGGGAGAGAAGGTGAGTTTTGGCTCTGTCAAGAATAAGAAGGAGCCGAGACCGGTTTGGCTCAGTGGATAGAGCGTCAGCTTGCGAACTGAAAGGTCCCGGGTTCAATTCCGGTCGGGGGCATGTAGCTTGCTTGCGGGCACATCTCCACTGTGGGGTGTGCAGGAGGCGGCTGATCGATGTCTCTCTCTCATCGATGTTTCTGACTTTCTATCTCTCTCCCTTCCTCTCTATAAAAAATTAATAAAAAATGTATTAAAAAAAAAGAGTAAGAAGGATCTGCATAAAGGGAGACACATAGAAAAAAAAAAGATAAATTCTAATGATAGTGATTAGGCCAGAAACTTTCAACCTTTTTCATACACTAATTATTAAAATTCTGTGGCACACCAAAAAATATATTATATATGCAGTCGCTCTGACAAAAAAAAATAATATTGTTTAATTCATATTGGACAACTATTGTTGTACTGCCTGTTGTCAGTTTTGTATTTGACAATCTTAAGGAAAGGGGTCAGTGCCCTTGACTAAATAGTCAGGTGTTGCACATTTTAAAAATTCTTGTGGCGCATTAGTTGAAAAATCACTGGTTCAGGCCAATCTGAAATGGAGAAATAAAGAGAATCTCAATCCTTCTTTTCCAACAACATTCCTTCAAAGGCCTTACAGAAGTTTATCTTTCTTGGGGATTCTTTAAAATAACTTACAACTGTCAATGGATCCCTGTGGTGATGATAGAGCAAGCTTAGTAAAGTAAAAAAGTTCTGAACGGATCCAGGATTCCAGTCCTCTCTGTGCCACCTCAATGATCCCTCATTACTATGTATATCAAATATAATTTGACTTGGCAATTTCTAAGAGCAGGCAGGTTATCAAAAATGGCTAGGGTCCTTTTTTAAAATGTGGCTACTCTGATCTTAACTGGTAAAGATAGAGTTACTGTAGGAAGTCAGGGGTCTGTACTCAATCATTATGATTACAATGCATCATCTGGTCCAGGGACTATGTAGGGAAGCACTAGACCAGATGACCACTAAAGACATTCATAACATATACTGTGTTCAAAAAAAAAAAACCTACAAAAGAGTTTAAATTTACTGTACTTTAAAAATTATCATATATATCAGAATACTGACATAAGATAGGAATTGGGGGGTTATGCGGGTTTTAGCTCTCAATCATTGACTAATTGTCATTAACTTTTTATTGCCCTTAGAGTAAGCATGTCAAACTCAAAGGCTAACGTGGGCCAAATAGACAAGGTTTAATTTTATGTGGACTGCAAAAAAACAAAATCTTCAATTTTCATAGGAATATATGTTTATTTCAATAGAGATATACTAAATACAAAGGGCTGAAATAAATGAGTAATCCTTAACATAATAGAAAATTTTAATAAAAATTATTTTTTTCCTGAACATTAACTTACCAAACATTGAATAACTGCACAAATTAATGAGTGTAATGCTAATAAACCTATTTATCTTGTTCTCCAAAAGCAAAATATTTCTTGTTGCGCATACCAAACAAGTCAGTCTAAGACTAATGATGTGGCAATCGGCTGCTAAAATATTCGCTGCCAGTGTGTAAGGTGCATAAGGGAAATCAATGCAATACAATTACAGTAATTAGTCATTAGTGAACATTGTAGTTTGTTTTTTAATAACTAGAGATTCCATGCACCGGTAGAGTCCCTTGGCCTGGCCTATGTGGATCAGGCTGAAACCAGTTCTGTGACATTCCTGTAGGGTCCTGGATGGCGAGAGGGTAGTTTTTGGGCTCCCTCCTCTCTGTTTTCAGGGGCATCACCCAAGTCATAGCAGCTCGTGCGCTGAAAATCTGCTCCCTTGTGACCAGTGCAAATCATAGCTACTGTCAGATGGTCAGATGGTCGAAAAGTCAGCATGTCACTTAGGCTTTTATATGTAGAGAATAGAGGCCCAGTGCACAAAATTCATGCACAGGGGGTGGGAGGGTGTTCCTCAGCCCAGCCTGTACCCTCTCCAATATGGGACACCTTGAGCATAAACAGGCAGTCGGACATCCCTCTCACAATCCAGGACTACTGGCTCCCAACTGTTTGCCTGCCTGCCTTCCTGATTGCCCCTAAACACTTCTGCCTGCCAGCCTTATCATCCCCTAACCACTATCCTGCCAGATGATTGATGCCTAACTGCCCTCCCCTGCAGGCCTGGTCATCCCTAACTGCCTTCCCCTGCAGGCCTGGTCCCTCCCAACTGCTCTCCCCTGCAGGCCTGGGTCCCCCCCAACTGCCCTTCCCTGCAGACCTGGTCGCCCACAACTTCCCTCTTCTGCTGGCCTGGTCATCCCTAACTACCCTCCCCTGCAGGCTTAATTGCCCCCAATTACCATCCCTTACAGGCCTGGTCCCTCCCAACTGCCCTACCCTGTTGGCCTGATCACCTACAACTGCCCTCCCTTGCGGGCCATCTTGTGGTTGCCATTTTGTGTCCACATGGGGGCAGGATCTTTGACCACATGGGGGAAGCCATCTTGTGTATTGGAATGATGGTCAATCTGCATATTACTCTTTTATTAGATAGGATAGAGGCCTGATGCATGGGTGGGGGCCACTGGTTTTCCCTGAAGGGTGTCCAAGATCAGGGTGGGGGTTTCCTTGGGATGAGGGGCAGCCTGGATGAGGGACCTGTGGTAGTTTCCAGGCTGGTCATGCACCACAGTGACCCAAGAAGACGCCCTGGTATCTGGGATTTATTTATCTTCTACAATTTAAACTTTGTAGCCTGGAGTGGAGCCAAACCTCCTGCTCACTCCATGGCTGCAGCCATTTCTATTAGGATTTATTAATCTTCTATAATTGAAACTTTGTAGCCTTAAGCGGAGGCCAAGGCAGGCCAGGGCTGTGGAAAGCTTGGCTTCCTCCATCACTAGGGAAACCCAAGCCTCCTTCCTGCCCTCTCCATGGCCACAGCCTTCTTGGTTGGGGTTAATTTGCATACTTGCTCCTGACTGGCTGGTGGGCATGGCTTGTGGTATAGCGAGGGGATGGTCAATTTGCATATTACTCTTTTATTAGATATGGTTATATAAACAGGATATTATAAAAATTCAGTTATGAAATTTTTATTAAAATGTTTCTTATATTGGCTGGGCAACAAAAATATTCACTGTGAGCTGCATGCTGCCCACAGGCCGCCAGTTTGACATACTTGCCTTAGAGGATTACATTGATAATTATAAAGCATTACTGGCAGAAATAGGAGAGAAAAGAAAATCAAAACAAAGAAAGTGTTTATAAATGCCAAGTTCCTAAGAGTGCCATAGATTATATCAATAGTGCAGGGGTCAGTAAATTATGCAATCTCTGTGGCAACTTCTCACTTCTGTCATTTTAGCCAGAATGGGCAGGAATCTGTGGCACTGAAATTTTGTTTCTTTCTTTCTGGATATGACCCACAGGTTGTAGTTTACCAAGTATTGATAAAATGGAAAAAAAGTATGTGATACATTAATAACTTCACGATTTCAGATGCTTTGTAAAAACAATTTTTATATATCCAACTGTGGGGAGAAGAAACTAAAGTTAGAATTTTATGGGGAAAAACACTCACAAAATTTGGTAAGGAGACTGTTCTGTTTCTTAGATCTTGAGTCCATGCAAATCTCCTTTAATCAGATAAATGAGACCTGGCTGACCAGAATGCATTCATTCTTTAGTCAAAGTAAAGGTTTCTGAAATTTCTGGAAAAGGATAAACCACAGAAAAATCAATATACCTCATTAAAAATCCTTTAGAACAAAAAGTGAACTGTTAGTTTGCACAACTGCAAAATAAGCTAACATTTTGTTTCCATTAATATATTGAGGAGGGGGATGTATTCAGGTAATCTTTTTTATTAAAAGAAAAAAGCTCATCTAAAGAAGTTAAAAGCTTAAAAAATCAAAGGCAAGTTTTCACACACAGGGCAGAGTGAGGTAGAGGAGGAGGGAGTGAGAGAAAGGTATGCTTGAGAAATTAAACTTTAAATAGTCCTGAATTTAATACATAAAAGCTGTCTTGTTAAAAAAAAAAAAAGCTTGCATTTTACTGACCATGTGACATATAATATTAATACTGGTGTAATGAAGATGAGAAAACACACCTCATTTCCACAAGTATAAAATGTGCTAAGTGTTCAAATGAGTCTTCCTGAAACAAACTTGAAAAAAGTTTACAATATTGACACCTTCAGATGTTGAGTTTACAGCAGTCAAAGTTTAAAAAGAATAAGGTAATACAGTGGTACCTCGAGATACGAGTGCCCTAACATACGAGATTTTTGAGATACGAGCCGTCGAGCAAGCGATTTTTGCTTTGAAATACGAGCAACATTTGAGAAAGGAGTAATCGTGCAAATCAGCCGGCTGCACTCGACCCACCAGTTTACCAGACTGGAGCGTCTCATAGTTTCCCATGCCTCAAGGTTAGGAAGGAATTAAACTAGTATCTCGAGGTACCACTGTACTCAAGGGAAAAGAAAACAACTGTTTTCTCTTTTAAAGGATAATGAGTTTGAGATAAAACTGCCTTAGTATATTTGTGGCTTCTTTTATCTTTGAATATTTTTTTTCCCTAGAAAGCCAACAAGAATATAAAAAACTTACACTCAACCATTTTCACTATTGTTCTGGATGTCATCTTTTTTTCAGGCTTGAGAAGACTAAGAGGAATCAGTTGGCAGGAGCAAGTCTGAGGAGAAGGTTCCAGGGCAGCTTTTCAATCAATGATAAGAAGAGGACAGGCATATGTGGTGCTACACATCTTTCCTCAGTCTTATAGACTTAAAAATACAGAGCTGCAGCAGAAAGTCTACAACCCTGAGGTTCTAGATTGAGGAAAAACCCAAATACTAAGCACGGAGACTGCAAGATCAAAAAGACTTTTGGTGTCTCAAAGCACTGTTGAGAGATATACAAGATAGGCAAAAAGTAGGTTTACAGTTCCTGATATGGAAAAGACACGTAGGTTATGATTATTATAACAGCTTTATTCAATCAAAAGAATGTCACAGTGCAACTGTAAACCTACTTTTACCAACCCTATATATCCCTAAATATGTAAGTTACTATTGGTTAGGTATTGTTACTTTTATTTCTTTTTCTTTATTGATTAAGGTGTTACATGTGTGTCTTTATACCCTGATTGCCCCCCCCCACCAACCTCCCAATCATGCCCTCACCCTCAGCACCTATTGTCTGTGTCCACTGGGTTGTTACTTTTAGCCAAACGCATTCCTAAGTGATGCAACTTACTTACTCAATCCATTTTGATAAATACTTGTAAAATTTTGACCATCCAAAATTTGGATTAATACTTTAAGCCAAGAATTGGCAAACTATGGCCTATAGCACAAATTTAGTCTAACACATGGCTTTGTATATAAAGTTTTATTAAAGCCATTCCAATTCATTTACATACTGTCTATGCCTTCTTTACTACTCTAAAAACAAAGTTAAGCAGTTGCCAGAGGTGATCTGACAAAGTCTAAACTATTTCCTATAGAGCTCCTTATACTTTGCTGACCCTGTGCCTTTTTTAGAAACAATTATTTACTCTTGTTTAAACTAAAAGTCTTGAATTGATTCTCTGAAATCTTAATTTGAAGTCTTACTTAAAATACATTTTATCTTATTAGAGACAAAAATGAATGTACCCTTTTCTATGTCATCAACACAGAAAACACCTCCTACCTCTCTTTTTTTAATTTGCAATACAGAAAACTTTGTAAACAGATTTAGTGGTGATGATGTAAGTCATAATTAAATATTTTAATTAAATCAATGAATAAAAGAATGAAACAAAAATTCTTAGAGGCCGAAACTGGTTTGGTTCAGTGGATAGAGCGTTGGCCTATGGACTGAAAGGTCCCAGGTTCGATTCCGGTCAAGGGCATGTACCTCAGTTGCGGGCACATCCCCAGTCTGAGGCGTGCAGAGGCAGCTGATCAATGTTTCTCTCTCATCGATGTTTCTAATTCTCTATCCCTCTACTTTCCTCTCTGTAAAAATTCAATAAAATATATTTTTAAAAAAAAATCTTAAAGATAATCAGCGCTATTAATATTACAGCTTTTATATAAAGGTATATATTTATAACATCAATAATTTCTAAAGATATGGCTTTTTATACATTAAAATCAGTAAGACTGTCATAACAAATTACTTATAAATTAACATATATAAAATTTAACTAATAAAAGTTGAACTTTCTATGCTTTTCAATATATACATAAAATTTATGGATGAATTAATTCACTATGCTTTTTATTATAAAACTGAAAATAATTACAAAAATATTTAAGCCAGAGGTCTTTCAAAAGAATAATTTTAAGACATTTTGTTTGGCATTATCTTCTACTATGTGAAGTTTTCATACTTTCATGACACACACTCAAAGTTTCAATTTTCTCCCCCTCTTTAGTGTTAGAGAGTAGAAATTTTGAACATGCTTCCTCCTTTCAACTTAGCCTTGCATCCCAGTTGCACCTCACAAAGAAGCCTTGCAAGATAGAACACTGTCAGCTTTCTGAAGAACAAGATGACCCTGTAAATAACATGGTCATCAATATGACCCTGACATTGAAATTATTTTGTTTTAAATTACTTGCTCTGTGAAAACAAGATGTGGTAAATGTGCTTAAAAGCAGTCCTGCACAAAGGGTCAGGGCTGCTCTCTGAACTCCCTGCCTGGAGAAAGGCAGAGCAGTCGCCGGCCGGCTAATAAAGGCTCCCTAAATTTTAATTTGGTCTGGACTCTAGTGGATGTTCACTCCACAACACTTAGTATAAATTTTACATTACCATAATTGATCACTTAGAGTGAATTTTGTCTTTTAAAAAGATTTTTTTTTTTTTTAAATCATAACCTCCTTGCAGGAACCAGTTTGTCTCAGTGGATGGAGTATTGGCCTGCAGACTGAAAGGTCACAGGTTCTATTCTGGTCAAGGGCATGTACCTTGGTTGCAGGCACATCCCCAGTAGGGGACATGCAGGAGGCAGCTGACTGATGTTTCTCTCTCATCAATGTTTCTAAATATCTCTCTCCCTTCCTCTCTGTGGAAAAATCAACAAAATATATTTTAAAAAAAAAATTCCTAACCTCCACCCTAACTATGAATGTGAACTTATTTGGAAATAAGATCTTACTAGACATACTAAAGTTAAGATAGGGTCATTATTCTAGGCCTGATCCAATATAACTGGTATTCTTATAAGAAGAAAGAAATTTGTTTTTGTTTTGTTTGTTTATAATATGGAACACCACGAATTTGTATGTCACCTTTGTGCAAGGGCCATGCTAATCTTCTCTGTATTGTTCCAATTTTAGTATATGTGCTGCTGAAGGAACACAAGAAGAGAAAAACTTGGACACATGCAGAAAGCAGAACACCAGGTGATGACAGAGACTGTGAAATGAAATTATGCTGCCAGAAGCCAATAGGCGGACATCCCCCAAGGGGTCCTTAGCACTGCCATGGAGGCCAGAGAGGTTCCTGCCACCTCTGCTGAGCTTCCCAGTGTAAGCCCAGCTTCTGGCTGAGTGGCACTCCCCCTGTGGGAGCACACTGTGGGGGCAACTCCTTCATTGAGCATCCAGTGTGCATCATAGTGACCAGTCATTCTTCTGTTTAGTTGATTTGCATATTAGCCTTTTATTATATAGGATTTTGTAAGGACCTCACATGTGAATCTTGAAAACTATATGTGTTTAAAAGCAAATTAAAACAATTGAAGTTTTAACTATGATTTTAAAGATACCAAAGATTAATATTAAAAACGGGCTTAGAAAAATGAGTATTTCTAAAGCACTGTATCACAAAATAGGATAGTACTAAATTTTATGACCTGCTCAATTAGTGCTTGATACTAATCTGTTTGGATTTCTGGAAACTTCACTTCTTCATTAAATCACTGAAACACACACACACACACACACACACACACACACACACACACAAAGATGCTTCTAAGACTAGATTTCCAAGCATTCCTCGGGGCTATAGTATTATCACTGCAGATTATCTGTTTTATAAACATACTTTAATTTAGTTTTGTAAGAAACTGCCAAAGGGAGCTTTCTTTAACTAAATAACAAATCAGCCACTTGAAAGACATCAGTCATCAACCTTCTCTGTGGGAGTATTATTATTATGAAACTAAAAACAGGCATTCTTTAAGTGCTTCGGGATTTTAATTATCAAATTTGAATGTCACCAGATATTTAGTGAAAGGAAAACATCAATTTTAATAAGCTGCCTTAAGACTGAAAACATAAAAGATATTCAACCATAAAGCCAAGTTCACTTGAGTCTTGTGAGTTGGCTTACAGTAGTATAATAGTTATCACTCTCAGGAATTTATAAACATTTGATGAACTCTATGCTTCAAGAAAAAAAAATCTCCAATTTTAATATCAAAATATCATGTGTGTACAATATATAATTTGACTTGGAAGGAAATTAAATGCATTGCAATAAAAATTTTCACAGCTAATAAACCAGGAGTTGGGGGATGGTAATTAACACAGGACTAAAAAATAAATAAATAAAATAAATAGCAAATAAATGGATTGAATGTAAACATTTTATTTAAAAACAATTGATTTAGTTTAAACTTATACCTAATAACTTACATTCTTTTGTATTTTGAAATTGTACCCCCAAAAGGAACTGCTGGAGAGGCCCTTTTCACTTTTTCTTACATGAAAATCAACAAGAAAATTACGTACTTTGTATCTGGTTAGCAAAGAAGCATGGATATTTAGCCATGAAGTCTTTAACAGTCAGATTCTGCAAGTTCTCACTTGACCACTCTCACAGACTCCCTTTGTTTAATTGGACATTTGTCTAAATAACTTTTTTGTGGCCTCTATTTTTACAGTGTGTTAAAGAAATAAGCTCCTTCATTTTCAAACTTTATAAGAGTATATTCACATTTCCCAGTTGTCTGAAATATGAACAAAGGCATTCTTATCAAAAGTTAATAAACTTTTTTACTCATTTATGATAAATCAATGTCAGGAAGATATTCATGTTTTCTAAAGAAAATCCCATTTCCTACCTGGCAGACATACTTTCACTTAAAAAGACTGACTAGTATTTGTCCTCTGAATCCAAATTATAGATTGTCATTTTAAAATATTAATAAGTAATATTTTCATTCATCTAATCTTCTGCTCAAATAGAAAAAGAATGCCTAGGATACAAACAAATATAGAAAAAAGTTAAATAGTTAAACTATGTATGTTTACATTAAAATACTTGTGTTCAAAAAAACATCAATAACTTATTTTGATTTATTAAAAAATCATTTTTTCTACTTGTACTTATCCCATAAAATACAAAAGAACTGCAATTTTCACCATTTGTAAATTTAAAAAGAGAAATAGACTAGGTTAATTTTTAAAGTCTAAAATTATTTTTAGAGTATAAGCCATTCCCTTTCCTGTATAATAAATGATATTTCATAGAATAAATATAATTTGCTAGTGCAGCGTACAAATTATTTAAAAAGAAAGACATAACTCTAAGATTAATTCTCCTGCAAATAATTATTGTGATAAAAAAACAATATTTTTACCACAAACTTACTGAATTTGAAAAACTATAACCTGATGTAGCATTCATCTGAAACAAAACTACAACTTCCTTTTATGATGACCAATGAAATATCTGAGCCAAAAAATATGGTGAATATCCAGAAAATAACTTAAAAGCTAAAAAAACAGATTAGAGTCAGGAAACCAACAAAGGCCACAAAGACACTTAGGGCAGAAATGGCTTCAGACAGTGATTGCTATGCTCAGTTCAGCTGCACTCTTTCCTCACTTCCTGCTTCTATGTACAGAGCTGCCTAGGAGAAAATGTGGAACTATGTGATACTACAAACAAGGTCATAAACCTGTGAGGTCCAGTAGTAATTAAAACTATTACATAAAGCCCATGTTGTGCAAACAAGTCAACTTCTTTATGTGGTTAAAAACTGAAAACCCATGAGGAATTTCAGAATTACTTCAATGACCATGTAACCAGCATGTTTTGTATTTATACAAACATAAATATTTAAATTAATGCAACATTATTCTTTGGCCAAAGCAATATTGTCATACAGTGGTATGAGGAAAGAAAGTAGGCTCGTTTGCAGCTTTGTGTGTTGTTGTCACTTCTGTTATTATTGTTGTTGTAACTAATGTTTTTGATTCAACTTTCAACTGAACCATGTATTTTTAATATGTCACTTCCACAATGTTTTCAGTACACTAACTCATAAATTACAACACAGATATAAACAGCAAGCCAAGTGATCTGTAGTGCATTAGCAGGAAAGGCATTTTATTAATGTAACAGGTTATATATTTTCCTTTCTTCAGCCAAATGGTGAGTGGAGAAAAGATTTTTTTCCTGAAAGATTTTAAATAAAAGCTATCCTTTTTCTAGAACTAATTTTTTGATGTCAAAATACTTTTAAAAAACATCTTAATTGGAGTGAATATTATTATACCAACTATAAAAACTATGATTTATTTCTATAATACATGTGCATAAGAAAAGGTCCAGGGCTTTGAAATGACATAAGAAATAACACAACATCTATGTGTCACTCTCTGGCACAAATATTTTAAAAGCTTTTATTTTCTTTATAGATAGCTTGTCAAACACAGAGCTATTTAACACCTCAGTCAACTTTTGGTTTTGTTTCAGTGGTTGTAAACCAGAGTGTGGGAGGGGAAAAATGGGTTGTAGCACTCTGATTCACTGAAACATTTCTAAAATATGGAAAATGTGAATATTATTAGGCCATCACCTCTGGATATTCTTAAAAAGAGTACCAAACATCAGGCCTTGCAGAGCCTGTAATTAATATATAACTTTTAATATGAAAAAGCACATTTTATTATTAAAATGGTCATCTGATGAAACTGCCAGTCAAGTCACCAAAGAAAGGCATCTCCATCAGTATTAACATTTGTCAGATATCACTACATTTATTCCCATTTGCTTCTTCTGCCACTAACATTTTAAGCAATAAAATAAGTTTGTCTTCTTTGTGCTTTAAACTATAAATTCCCCCTTCTTCACAAGATCCCCACTACACACATATGCACAAAAACGTTATGTGTGCCAAAAATCACTGAATTACTCTTCCAAAAATACCAGCTTAAAATGGTTTAGACACTCAGCTGGAGAAGCACTAGCTCAGGGAGAGGCTCGATTATAAGTAGAAAACAGAAAAAAAAAAAAAAACATGGGAGGAAAAGTGATACTAGAGATGGAAGAGGTAACTATAAAAGTTGAGCAAGGCATGCAGCCTGCTTCTACAGAAGTCACTATTTCACCTATTCTCAAAGCAAGAAACTTGCACTATGTGTCTTAGGACCTATTTCAGTAATAAATAAATGTATCTATACTTTCTACCTCTTGCCTTATACATAAGAAATACATTTTGTGGCATTTTCCATATTTATCTATTTGTACTATTATCACATATATGTTAAGTTGCTTTAAAAATTCAGACTACTCATATTTTCACAATCAGTTAACGCAGAAATAGTTCAAAATTGATACATGAATGTTACCCATTTGCCCTTACATTTAAAGCATCCACAGAGCCTATTTTTGATACAACAGGAACTTGATTCATACTCTCATCTAGCATAATTTTCTTCAATAAAGTACTAAATCATTAGAGAAAATACTGCTTTAAACAATGAACTCCAAATTAATATCGCTACTATAACTGTCCTACATTTTTAATCTAATAATACTAATGTCTTTTGTGATATCATTTGTAAAATTAAAAAATATATATATTGTTTAGGGAATTTATAATATTCCCAATAATTAGTGTATCATACAACAGCCATTCTACTAAATAGAATACTCTATTGCCTAACAACTATAATCATTTTTTACAGTTTCTTATACATTCTATAGAACAAAATGCCCAAGAGCTCCCATATACAATGGCACATTTCAGCCTCAGTTTGCATTTGGAATCCTAAGTGAATCTGGAATTGAGCATAAAAACATATTACTACCAAAAGAAACATAAGTCAAAAATCTATGTCCTTGTTACAATGGACCAAGAATGGTCATTATGAATTATGATTAGATATTTACCAAATGTAAATTTCGCATAAACACAGCTGGCCACAGAATACTATCAGAATATGGGGCATGGATGACAATAAAATCTAGGAATGCTCGACAAGCACAAATACTAATAAACTTTGCCTTAAGGTTGAATTTAGGAGAGTGACAACATTTAGACACTTAAAATACAGAATTTAAAGAGCAGTATCAATGTAATCAGTCAGCATTATGCAATCTATCATCATCTATAGAAATCTACACACAATCAACCAAAATGTATAGAGTCCCCATGATATGCTCCTACACAAAGTCACAAATATAAAAATTTAGAAATGAAATCGTTGTTACAACTAGTGAGTGAGCAAATGTTTCAAATTACTGCAGAAGATGTAAAAAGTGGGATACAAGTTTAGCACATTACATATTACTACAACCAATTAAAACACTGTATCAACTCAAATTCTTGATCTAGAAGTTACACACATTCTCACTGTCCTAATACCCTAAAATGTAAATTTTAAGGGACCAGGAAGAATTTCAGGGCTTCTAAATCTGAATAAGAATGTAAAGATATTTCTAGAAAAACTTAGTTTTATTAGATCAATAGAACTACAAAGTGAAATATAGTTTTAAACAAACATCTGGCATCTCACAATTGTGGCTATTCTTGAAAGGTCTAAGAAGAAACATTCACTACTGATACATCTCTACCTTATTTCTGGTTCCTTCTGGCAATCTAAACTGCCCTGGGCAGTCCTGGGGAACAGTAAGCTAAAAGGCAATTGGAATATTTACCACCTTCAAAATATGCAAACTGTGGTCCAACAATATTAAGTGATGAATCTACAGTTATATAATTGACCAGACTACTATGATTATGTTAGGGTTCATCAATAATTTAGAGAGCAAATTATGAATAAGTAAATCTTTATGCCATTTTACATTTGGGAGAGGGTTTCCCTTTGTTTAAATTAGATAGTTTTATTCTCTCTGGACTATTTGCTTTACTGGTATTTACAGATAAATTCAGAGTCTGCATACTCTATACAATCATATGTCTCATTAGCCTAATTTTTCCAACCTGAAAGAAACATCAGAGGTTCCTTAGAGATTTTTCTATGTAGAAAAGAAAAATAAAATCCACAGAGGTTATCTTAAACTGAAATTCAACTTAACTATGGTAAAATATTATATATTTTAATTAATAACTGTATTCGTTTTTCAGTTTGGAAATCTAAGTAGCACTATCAATGAATATTCCCAATATATATTTAAAATATCCTAGAAATCAAATGATTTATTATATTCGTTACTTGATTTAAGGTAGAACATAAAATTTTAACATTAAATTAGCCAAACAACAAAGCTTTAATGAGGAGTCCCTAATTCAAAAATTATGGCCACAAAATAAGGAGTCAGTTGATATCTCCTCCACCCTAGTCCAGTTTCTCACTTAATAGACAAGTATGAAAATGGAAGTTACATCTCTCACCCACACATCCACACATTCAATCAAGACTCTATCTTAACGACAGTGTTTCCTATATCAAATTCTGGTGGATGTGGAGCAATAGGAAACCAGTAGCAATGTAAAATAGTACAGCCACTTCAGAAGACAGTTTAAGAATTTCTTACGAAGCTAAACATAAGTTTACCATAAAATCAAGCAATCATCCTCCTAGGTATTTACTCAAAAGAGCTGAAAGCTTATGTCCACACAAAAACCTGCATATGAATAATTACAGCAGTTTTATCAATAATTGCCAAAAACTGGAGCCGAGATGTCCAGCAACAAGTCAATGAATAAGTAAACTGGTATATCCATGTAAGTATTACTCAGTGACAAAAATAAATGAGCTACCAAGCTATGAAGACATGGGGGAACCTTAAATGCATATAGTTAAGTGAAGGAAGCCAGTCTGAAAACATTATATTATTACATGCTTTCAACAATATGGCTTTCTAAGAGGGTTAAACCATACTGAGGAGCAAAGGGCATTTTATAAGCAGTGAAACTATTCTATGATGATACTGTACTAGAAATTACATGACATTATACATCTGTCAAAACACACAAAACTGTATGATACAAAAAGAGAACGCTAATACAAACTATGAACTTTACTGAATAATTCTGTATCAATATTGGTTCATCAATTGTAACAAATATACCACACTATACAAGATATTAATAATAGGAATAACTGCATATAGGAGAGAGGGTACTTTCCAAGTAATTTTTCTATAAATCTAAAACTGCTCTAAAATATAATATCTATTTTAAAAAATTAGAACACTCTCTCTTTTAGATTAGCTATTATCACAAATTTTTGTAAAACTACAACATCTAGATAATGTGAAAAATGAATACACAATTAAAATAACATTTCCCCAAAGTAAACACATTTTGACACATGCTACCTATAAAACAAAAAGCAACATAAATGACTTTAACACTAAGAAATAAAATCTGAAATAGTCTTACCTGTCTTGTGACTGCTCCTCGTACATCCTTTCCTTGCCTTCTTTAAAGAGTCTTATGGCCCGCTTTGACTTTTTCATTAGACTATCAATGTAGATTTTAAAATATTCATTTTCACTGAGTTGGGCAAGTTTCTGGTTGTCATCATATTTATTCAATATAAGTCGTAAATGCTGATATGTATCAGGTAAAATATCAAGTATATATGGTGGGCTATTTTTCAACTGAAGTTTGGGATTTTGGCACAGTCTGACCTTAAAAACAAAGACAAAAATAAAACATTTCATATGAACCACAAATAGAAAAACTTATTATATGTACTATTTCTTCACTTTCCATACTATGAATTTTGACTTTAAATTATTAACACCAGTCTACAAAGAGTTGACAAATATCTGTATCTATCTTAATATAATTAAAACCTATTTCCTTCTTCTTCTATTCAGTTTTTTTTTTATTGAATTTATTGAGGAGATATTGGTTAATAAAATTATAGGCAGTCTTCGGGTTACATCGTTTTGTGGTTAAGGTCTCAACTTACATCATTTTGTGGTTACGTTGCCATCTCCCATTTATATATATATATAGATAGATATAGATATAGATATTAAAAAGTTCCATCATTTCTATGTATGTACATATGTGCTTTGTTTTTTATTATTTATTTACCACAAGTAAAGGCCAGGAATTGTTATCTTTATTTTAATTTTTTTTTTCCTGTTTCACTTTATTACTGCTGTGTATGTGCTCCATGTGAGTGACATAAGTGCTTATGTAGATGGGTTCGGACTTATGGCGAAAATCGCATCACATTGCGCATAGGAACGGATCTCCAACGTAACCCAAGGGACCTACTGTTTATAGGTTTCAGGTGCACAATTCTATAGTACATCAGCTGTATACTGTATTGTGTGTTCATTGCCCCAAGTCAAGTCTCGTTCTATCACCATTTATTCCTCCTTTACCCTGTTCTACCTCCCGCCAACCCCCTTGGTCTCTGGTAATCACTACACTGCTGTCTGTATACATGAGGTTTTTTCTGGGTGGTTTTTGTTTGTTCGTTTATTTGTTTTGTTTTTTTGCTCATGTTTATTTTGGTCATACCTTTACTTTCAAGTCCTAAAGTTTTCATTCTCTTTTCTACAATGTCTCATTATTCATGGCTTAATAGAACTCTAGGGTATTAATTATTGCATACCACTGACATTCTCTTTTTAAAATAAAAATGAGGAAATGAGTCTCTTCTGCTGGTAACCAATGTCTCATATCTATATATTACTTTACTATGTTGAACTCCTAAGTAAAATGCTTTTATAGATTTTAATTAATGTTTTATATATTGTTCCTAACCCTAGGGAGAATAAAACATAAGTGCAATTTTAATAACTGAGTTATTAGGTAGTAAAGTCAGGTTAGAATGAGTCTTTTCCACATCCCCAGATTATCTACCATGCCTATAAACCTGTGTTACAGTATAACCACTCAGTCATTCATCAGGTGCTACACAATCGCTGGGTGTTTAGGGCTGCCTGCAGAACTGAAAATGCCTTCTGCTAGCAAGAAAAGACAGTAACTCAACTAGTACATTCACTTTCACATGTTCTTGTGACAGGGTATAAGGAACCACCTGATTACTTAATTAAATCACACAAAGCTACTCTACCAACTCAGGGAAGCAGCAAAATATGCAGATACAAAAGAACAGATCACCAACGAAAGAAATGGAGGAAAACAAATGACTGGATATAAAGTTCAAAACCACAGTTATAAGGTTTTTCAAGAATATCCTAGAAAAGATGGATAAATTTAGGAGACCCAAGAGGAGATGAAAAAGGACCAACTAGAAATTAAACATACACTGACTGAAATAAAAAATATTATACAGAGGCTTAACAGCAGACTAGAGGAATGTAAGAATCAAGTCAAAGATTTTAAATACAACGAAGCAGAAAACACTCAACTGGAAAAGAAAAAAAAGAATAAAAAAATGTAAAGGTAGTGTAAGAATCCTCTGGGACAACTTCAAGCATACTAACAACAGATTTATAGGGTGCCAGAAGAAGAGAGAGAACAAGATACTGAAAACCTATTTGAAGAAATAATGACTGAAAACTTCCCCCACCTGGTGAAAGAAATAGACTTCCAAGTCCAGAAACGCACAGAATCCCAAACAAAAGGAATCCAAAGAGGACTACACCAAGAAACATCATAATTAAAATATCAAGAGCAAAAGACAAAGAGAAAATATTAAGATCAGCAAGAAAAAAAGTTAATTACCTACAAGGGAGCACTCATATGATTGTCAGCTGATTTCTCAAAAGAAACTATACAGGCCAGACAGGAGTAGCAAGAAATATTCAAAGTGATGAATAGCAAGAACCTGCAACCAAGATTACTCTACCCAGCAAAGCTATCATTCAGAACTGAAGGGCAGTTAAAGAGCTTCACAGATAAGAAAAAACTAAAGGAGTCCATCAACACCAAACCAGTATTATATGAAATGCTGAAAGGTATTCTTTAAGAAGAGGAAGAAGAAAACAGTAAAGGTAAGAATTATGAACAACAAATACATATCTATCAACAAGTGAATCTAAAAATCAAGTGAATTGAAAAGCTGATGAACAGAATAAACTGGTATAGAATTAGGGGCATAGAAAGGGAGTGGACTGATAATTCTCAGGGAAAGTGGTGAGGGACCGTGCAGAGAGAGATTGGACAAAAATCATACACCTATGGATGAGGACAATGGGGAGAGGTAAGGGCAGAGGGTGGAGTGGAAAACAGATGGAGGGGGGCACTATGGGGGAAAAAAGAGGAATAATCCGAACAATAAAGACATTTAAAAAAATAAAATAATGACTTATTGTAACTTTATTGTTCAAAGCAAACAGACCTTCATATCCAATTTTGTATTTATACTTTTGTATTTTTTTTTTAATTAAAAGGACCCCTCCAAATATCAGATTCTGCAAAACTTGCATCCACTGCTGAATATTCATAAAAATGCCTGGGCCAAATAGAAAGCAGTTGAATAATACTTTCAAGAATCACAGACAAAAAAAACAAGGAGCCCTGGCCAATGTATCTCAGTTGGTTGGATGTCATGGTGTGTACCAAAAGGTTGCTGGTTCAATTCCCAGTTAGGGTACATGTCCAAGTTGTGGGCTGGATCCCTGATAGGAGGTAACAGATCGATGTTCCACACTTGACATCAATGTTCTTCTTTCTCTTTCCTTGCTTTTTTAAAAAAAAAAAACCATATAATTTTTTATTGGGAGGAAAATCTTCCTCAATCTATCAAGCATGAGCCCCTAACTTAAGACAACCATTTGTCACATTCACTAAGAGCATATTCATTATCTTCCTTCTTTTTGTATACAGTGCCCAAAACAAAGTTGTCTGGCATATAGTACAGAACTAATAGATGGATATACATATGACTTAATTAATTCTGAAATACCACATACCATATATACATAAGGTATATATAAAATAAATAAATAGTATGATTATATTACTTCCCTATTTTCATGATTAAACTACACTAATATTCAAATCAATAACCCAAAGGTATGGGCATAGTTTAAATATAAAAACTGCCTTAAAGGCTAAGGAAGTCACAAATATGTCAATGATTTAAGAAATCCCAGTTGAAATAAGATACAGTTTTTCAATTCTTAAAACTAAAAAATGGTATCAGAAGAATATGCAAATTTCAAAAATATCTCTACCAACATCTTCCAGTAGCAGTTTAATTTCAGCATATAAAACTTGGTATAACATGTTACAGTTTAAAAAATTATTAACTTGTAGTTAGGGGACTGGGCAAATGCAAATTCATTTCCTCTACTATTGAATATTTTAACTAATAAATAAAAAATTTCTCCCAGAAACTTTTTTCAGACATTCCAAATAACTGTTCTTTAATTATTTTAAATGTTACACATTTTTAATTGATTATTATCTACCTAATCTTTTTCTCATTTGCTTCATTTAAATTGTAATTCTCTCTGGGAATTTATTGTTTCATTCAGGAATACTGTCTGAATAACTACTATATACCAGGTACCAAGCTTTGTTCCAAGAAATTACAGATGATTAGAAGATACTTCCTGCCTCAAGGAGTCTGGCAGAAGAGGCCTAGTTCTCTATATTTAACATAGGAGCAAGGCAATTCTGCTCTAAGGGATCTTAGTAAAGACCCTGTACAATCCATTCATTTTCAGATAAAGCAACTAAGAACTACAAAGATTAAGGGACTATTAAGAAGTCATTAATCCAACACAAGAGCCTGGATCTTCTGAATCTCAGGCTGATCTTCTTTCTATCTATATCATAGTTTAAACAGTATCAGACATATAATCAATGATCCCTGGCCAAACTCATTTACATTTTTATTTTATTTCATTTGCAAATTTACATGAACTTTGGGACCCACTTTTTAATTTTAGAAACCTTTGTGACAGGCATTGTTTCAGGGGCTAGGGAATATAGAAAGAAAGAAATCACAGATCTGTGAGTTTTGTAGTGAAAAGGACTAGTGGCTTAGAAAAGAAGTTCAGGAGAATTTGAGCACTGCAAAACAGGAATGTATGAAATGCTACATGGGAGCATAAAGAAAGGCATACCAAAATTTGTAAAAGAAATATTCCAGGCAAAGGGTGTGCAAAGGCTTGAGAAGAAGCAGAGTGCAGTGTGTGAAGAGCAGAGTCAATGTACTCTTTCAAAACCATGGGGACACAGAAAACCCATGGGTGAGTGGTGCAAGTAGATTTGAAATCGGCTAGTCAGTTCATCAGGCCCTTACAGGTCACACAGTTTTCTAAATTTGCACTGAGGAATGTGCAACATACAAGGCTGAACTACCATATGCTGCTGAGTATGCAGTTCATCAGGTGGATTAGTATTAAATTCTGATTTATGATAGCTCCTGCCGAAAATGAATAACGCTATACCAGGACTATGCCTTCTAAAAAGGTCAAATTCAATTCAACTCAATAAATATTTATTGAGTGCCTGTTATATGCAAAGTCTGCCAAAGCCAGGGAAAGAAAAATTGCTTTTCATAAAGCAGTATATTAAGAAGAAAAATCAAGTTCACCACAAGGTTTAAGTTCTGATTCGAGCAATTTTGACCTCTTCTAGAAGTACCCAAGACACTCCCTAGAATGAAAGTGGATCCCAATACAGAAGAGCTTACCCAAAGAATAAATCTGCAGTCACATTTTACAATAAGCTTTTTAGGGCACTGACTGAAACATGAAAGCATTATTCATTAGCAACATTACTCTTTGCTTTTGAACTAAAAGGCAAAACACTTAGTATTGGAATTAGGCTAAAAATTGCATTATAGTCACTGACTCAAAGGATTTTAGACCTAGCTAAAGAGCACCTTGGGGATCATCAAGACTAAGTCCCTCCCTTTGAGATGACAATACTAAAATACAGAAATGGAACCTCTCTATTACAGTAAACAAATGCCCGATGTATTTGTTTAAATGTATTTAAAGAATTTTAAGCAGACCTCTCTATATATGTCCACATTGTTTGACATACAAAAAATATATGTCTAATCCATACATACTGTACGTATGTGTATGTGTGTGTGTGTGTGTGTGTATTTCAATAGATACAAGAGTATGTATACACATACATAAAAATTTATATTCAATCATATCAAAGCAAAAGCACAAATATAAATAGAGAATTTACAAGAATTTTAAAATCTATTAATTATTCTTGGAACACTCTTGCATTTAAAGATTCCTGACTTAGCCTTAATTAAAACCTTCAACCAATAGGTAACAAAGAGGTATTAGGTTGCCCAACATATTTCTTGTAAACAAGGTCAAACCAGCCCCTACAACTAAGAAAGTATACTGACCAAATGGAAACTTTAACAGTAAGAAATTGTGTCTATATGGTAGCAAACTTTCATTATGAAACACACCTCACTTCATGGGGCATTTAGTATTATTAAATCAAGTAATGTACCCACGAAGTGAAATAACCATTTTTAAAGACAGTTTGGAAAGCCTGAAAGAATGCCTTGTCTCTGCTTCTCATGTAAATGTTGTAAGAGGTTTTGTATTACAGTTACATAAAAGTACTGATAAAAAGCACCTATAAGTAGTTTGGGTTTTTGGTAGGCAGTTAGACATGAGCAGGACAAAGATGCTGGACCAAGTATAGGTCACCAGGGCTAAAAGCCCCGAGTGCCTAGCATCAGGCAAAACTGGGAAAACAAGGACCTCGCCCCTAGGTAACCTTTCCTGTTCTAGCATATGCTGGTAATACAGTTCAGACTCTCCCCTGACCTTTCCTCCCCTGGCCTATTGCTAGTCATGTGGTTTTAGACCACCTTAGAGGAGAAACAAGAGGCAGAAGGATAACTTCATACAACCCCCAAACTAACCCCTTAGCCTTGCTCCTAAGTTAATTATAGAGAACTAACTAGGTCTCTTCTGCTAGACTCCTTGAGGCAGGAAGTATCTTCTAGACTTTAGTTGTGTTTCAGCTCCAGGACCAGAAAAGCAGCAAAACCAGACAAGGGATGCATGGCTGGACCAGATGCACTGACTAATGACCCCCTGTCCTGCTGCCAACCAATCAACCACAACCCTGAAAGGAGACACCTGTAAAGCTCATGAATATTCTATTAAGATCCTCCTCCTGGGACCTCCCCTAAAGACTCCACCCTTGAAAGCCTTTGAGACAGAGAACCCAGCACATTGTTCCTCTCAGAAGCACACCCATGCCCTTCATGTTCCCCTTTTCTTCCCCCAGGCCAGGCACCTTTGGCTTTCTCTTTCCTAAGCTCCAAGGCCCTTCTTTTACCTTTGTAACTTATTTCTTGAGCCTATTTCTTATAGGGCTCACTTCTTATTCCTCTCTGACTTTCCACATAAATGTTCTCTTATAGTTTGAGTCTTGGCTCTGAACTCTTTCTTGTCCAGAACTTGAGTACAGAGGTTGCTGAACCAAGGTCTGGTCTTACCATTTGTCTAACACCTGGAGTGGTTATCCCTGCCAACAGGTCTTTCCATTTGAATTCAGCAAATCATCACTAAGTGTACAAAAGGCAAAATGTATAAATTATAAAATGTAAAAAGTACAAAAATAATATAAACTCTTCCTACATAGAATATCAGTTGGGCAAAACAAGAAAGTTAGCATATAAAATTGGATTTGGAGAAAACTAACAATTCCTATGGTTTTCAATCAAGATTTCTTTATAAGACTGAAATAATGAAGTTCCATTAAAAAACTGATTAGTTGTAATTAAAATGGCAATTGAGTATTCGTTTGCAATTTTTCTTCCAAATAAGAATGGAAACCAGCTAGTGTGGCTCAGTGGTTGAGTGTAGACCCATGAACCAGGAAGTTACCTGGTCAGGGCACATACCTAGGTTGTGGGCTCAATCACCAGTAGGGGACCTGAAGTAGGCAGCCAATCTATATTTCTCTTTCACATCAATCTTTCTTTCTCTATATCTCTCTCCCTTCTTCTCGCTCTAAAAAATCAATAGAAACATCTACACTAATAAAAGGGTAATATGCTAATTAGACTGGTTGACCAGATATCTTCCGGATGTCTGACTTCCTTACAGACGGTTAGGGGGTGCCCAGGCCAGCGGGGGGTGGGGGCAGTTGGGGGGCAACCAGGCTGTCAGAGGGGCACTTGGGGGTGACCAAGCCAGCAGGAGGGCAGTTGAAGAACAATCAGGCAGGCCGGCAGGAGGGCAATTGGGGAGCAACCAAGCAGGCCAGTAGGGGGGCTGTTAGAGGGGGACGACTAGGCAAGTCGGCAGGTGGGCAGTTGGAAGACCATGGCCAGCAGGGGGGCATTTATGGGGGGCAACTAGGCAGGCTGGCAGGAGTGAAGTTGGGGGGCAGCCATGCTGACAGGGGGCATTTAGGGGGTGATCAGGAATGCAGGCAGGCAAGCAGTTACGATCCAGCAGTCTGGGACTGCAAGAGGGATCCCTGATTGGAGAGGGTGCAGGCTGGAATGAGACCCTCCCCCCCCCGCCCCCTCGGGCATGAATTCCATGCACTGCGTCTCTAGTATTTTATTAAAAAAAGAATAGAATTTTCTTAAGGGTAGAGAACATCTATAATAGCATTGGTCTATCATGTCACCTAGTATAGAATCCTGTACATAGTAGATGTGCAATAAATACTTGATGAAGGGAAGGAGAAAAGGAACAATGAAAGAACCTCTCACAAGAAGCTAATAACACAAATAGGAAGTCTATAATATATTATAAATCTGTCTAAAAAAGTGAGAACACAGTTTGCAGAAGAATTTGATCTTATCAAATACAGGAGTAAAGGTTCTCTTAACTTAGAACTTAATATAGAAGAAGGCAGAATAATATTATTCCATGGAGCAGTGTGCTTGAATCTATATACTATGAACACAGACATTAGAATAAATAAAAGCTAGGAAGTGGCCCTGCTATTTACTAGCTTTACAACTTGGAGCAGTTTCTTCCTCTGGAAACCTCTTAGAATGTTTAATTCTTAGAAGAGGAAATGTAAAGTGCTCTGCACAGGCACTGGCACATAGTTGACACTTACTATTTTTTAGTATTCCTTCTCTTTCTATATGTTTTATTATACCATACATGACAAGATCCCTTCACGTTTTGCAAAGGTATGAGAATGAGACCAAAGGTACTAAACACTTTATAGATCAAGAGCTTTTTTACATCCTAAAGTTTTTAATACTACCTGAAACTCTTAAATCTGAAATGTTTTGTGCAGGGAAGCAGCAAATTAACCTAATAATCCCAAAGCAGTTCTCCTGAGTACATCTGATATAAGAATTTTAACAGGTAAAACATGTAATAACTGTTTTATTACCGCTATTGGAAGATACTATGAGTGAGCTTAATTATTTAAATATGAATACAGTGGTACCTCGAGATACGAGTGCCCTAACATAAGAGATTTTTGAGATACAAGCCATGGAGCAAGCAATTTTTGCTTTGAAATACAAGCAACAGTTGAGATACGAGTAATCGCGCGGATCGGCCAGCTGCACACAACCCTCCAGTTTACCGCGACGCGAGTGTCTCATAGTTTCCCACGCCTCAAGGTTACGGAATGAATTAAACTCATATCTCGAGATACCACTGTATGTTAAAAATCTAAAACTCAAGATATTTTCAAATTGCTTCTTTCATTACTAGGGGTGGAAATCAGTTAACTTACAAATATATTTTAAAAAGTGAGGGAGAAACCAAGATGGCAGCACAGGTGAACACCTAAACTGCTGCTTCACACAATTTTAAAACTACAGCTAAAAGACAGAACGAACATCATCCAGAACCACAGGAAAGCTGGCTGAGTGAAAATTCTACAACTAAAAGGAAAAAGAAAAGCTTATGGAGTTTCAGAGAAGCTGCAAAAAACCACAGTATGGAGACATGTGTATGGAGAGGACGGGTGGATTAGTACCTGGCTGGCTTCCTATAGTGGGAGGGAGATGGAAACTCCCAACTGCATTGAATCCCAGCTCTGACTGAATTGAACTCCAGTTCTGACTGCACTGAACCCCACTTCCAGGCAAGACTCATATGAGGGGAGTCTGGACCGTTGTGAAAAGGGAGGAGTGCACAGAAACTCAGGGAAGCTGCAAAAGGTAGAGGTCTGGAGGTGCACTCAAGTGCACACAGAGAGGAATGACTGCTGAGTGTGTCGCTGGCTTTCTCTAACGGGAGGATGACAGAACCTCCCAACTGCTCTAAATCCCAGTTCTGACTGCATTGAACCCCAGTTTCGGGCAAGACCCTGGGGACCCAGACTCATATGGGTCCCGGGAGAACACGGAAATTCAAGGAAGCCACACAAGGCAGAAGAGGTCTGGAGGCAAATGCACAAGTGGGCCCAAGAGAGGGCGGCAGCGATTACCAAGGAACATTGAGACCCAGGGACTGCATCAGGCAGGGCTGATGGGAAGCCAAAGCTGTCTGCTAAGCCCTGAGAATCCACCCCATCCAAGCCAAGCACAGAGGTTTTTGCAATTTTGCAGGTCCTGTCTCACAGGCTATCTCCAATACAGACGTTTTTTCCCAGCGTAGACATAGCTGATCCTCAAAGCCAATTGGCCTGGAGGTCAATTTCCCCCAGTGATATCAACAACAATCAAGACTTAGCTACAACAAGGCTGTGCACACAGTCCACAAAGGGGTGTACCAAGAGATTCCACCTCAGGTAACTGGGGAGGCAGAGCTATGGGGCCATATAGGGCACTTAGCACACAAAGCTAACTCAGGGAAACAGCAAAAATACAGAGACAAAGAAACAGTTGACAAATGAAAGAAATGGAGGAAAACAAATGACTGGATATAGAGTTCAAAATCACAGTTATAAGGTTTTTTAAGAATTCCCTAGAAAAGGTCAATAAATTTAGCAAGACCCTTGAGGATATGAAAAAAGACAACTAGAAATTAAACATACACTAACTGAAATACAAAATATTATACAGAGACCTAACAGCAGACTAGAGGAATATAAGAATCAAGTCAAATATTTGAAATACAAAGAAGCGGAAAACATTCAACTGGAAAAGAAAAAAGAAAAAAAAATCCATAAATTTGAAGATAGTATAAGGAGCCTCTGGGACAACTTCAAGTGTACCAAAATCAAAATCATGGGGGTGCCAGAAGAAGAGAGAGCAAGCAAGACACTAAAAAGCTACTTGAAGAAATAATGACTGAAAACTTCCCTCACCTGGTGAAAGAAATAGACTTACAGGTCCAGAAACGCGCAGAATCCCAAACAAAAGGAATCTAAAGAAAACCACACCAAGACACATTATAATTAAAATGCCAAGAGCAAAAGGCAATGAGAGAATATTAAAACAGCAAGAAGAAAACAGTTAATTACCTACAAGGGAGCTCCCATACGATTGTCAGATTTCTAAACAGAAACTATGCAGGCCAGATGGGAGTGGCAAGAAATATTCAAAATGATGAATAGCAAGAACCTACAACCAAGATTACTTTACCCAGCAAAGCTATCATTCAGAATTGAAGGGCAGATAAAGAGCTTCAGAGATAAGAAAAAGCTAAAGGAGTTCATCAACACCAAACCAGTATTATATGAAACTAGAGGCCTGGTGCACTAAATTTGTACATGGGATGAAGGGTCGGGGGGAGGTGTCCTTCAGCCCAGCCTGCTCCCTCACCAATCTGGGACCCTGTGAGGGATGTCCACCTGTCCATTTAGGCCCAATCCAGGATATCCCTCTCAGAATCCAGGACTGCTGACTCCCCACTGCTCATCTGTCTGCCTTCCTGATTGCCCCTAACTACTTCTGCTTGCCAGCCTGATCACCCCTAACCACTCCTCTGCCAGCCTGATTGATGCCTAACTGCTCCCCTGCCAGCCTGTTTGTCCCTAACTGCCCTCCCCTACAGGCCTGGTCACCCCTAACTGCCCTTTCTTGCAGGACCAGTCACCCCCAAATTCCCTCCTCTGCCAGCTTGGTCACCCCTAACTGCCCTCCACTGCAGGCTTGATCACCCACAACTGAACCTCCCTTGCAAACCTGGTTCCTTCAAATTGCCCTCCCCTGCTGGCCTAATCACCCACAACTACCCTCCCTTGCAAGCCTGGTCCCTGCCAACTGCTCTTCCCTGCTGGCCTGATTGCCCACAACTACTCTCCCTTGTAGGCCTGGTCCCTGCCAACTTCCCTCCCCTGCTGGCCATCTTGTGGTGGCCATCTTGTGTCCACATGGAGGCACGATATTTTGACCTCATGGGGCAATCATCTTGTGTGTGGAAGTGATGGTCAATTTGCATATTACTCTTTTATTAGATAGGATAGAGGCCTGCTGCACCAGTGGGGGCCAGCTGGTTTCCCTTGAAGGGTGTCTCGGATCAGGGTAGGGGTTCCCTTGGGGCATGAAGTGGCCTGGGAGAGGGACCTCCCCAGGGATCCAAGCAGAGGCTCTGGTATCTGGTATCTACAATTGAAACTTTGTAGCCTGGAGCAAAGCTAAGTCATCTGCTCACTCCACAGTAGCAGCCATTGAAACTTTGTTGCCTTAAGTGGAGGCCTGAGCTGTGTGAAAAACTTGGCTTCCTCTATCGCCTGGGGCAACCCAAGCCTCCCTCCTACTCTCTCTGTGGCCATAGCCATCTTGCTTGGATTAATTTGCATACTTGCTCTGATTGGCTTGTGGGCATGGCTGGTGGGCGTGGCTTGTAGGTGTAACAGAGTTATGGTCAATTTGCATATTACCTTTTTATTAGATAGGATGCTGAAAGGTACTCTTTAAGAAGAGGAAGAAGAAGAAAAAGGAACAATAAAAATTATGAACAACAAATACATACCTAACAACAAGTGAATCTAAAAATCAAGTGAATTAAAAATCTGACTAACAGGTTAAACTGGTGAATATAAGAGAATCAGTGGCATAGAAAGGGAGTTGAGTGACAATTCTCACGGAGAAAGTATTAAGGGGGTTCGGGAAGAAACTGGACAAAAATCATACACCTATGGATGAAGACAATGAAGGGAGGTAAGGGCAGATGGTGGAGTGGGAACCAGGTGGAGAGGAATATGGGGAGAAAAAAGAGGAACAATTGTAATAATATGAATAAAGACTTACTAAATTTAAAAAATAAGAAAAATAAAAAATTTATAACCCTTAAATATATGCCCAAACAGAGTAGATAAAAATAGCATCATCCTGGCACCATTTAAATCACAGCATGTTTCTAAGATGATTTTCATGTACAGGGTGAGAAATTATTTCCATTTCAATGTTTTACTTATTCACCCACTTAATTACTAGAAGACAAAAATATATATTGTTTATTCTATAACATACAATTTTAAAACACATGGTTAAACATTACAAATATTACACCTTATATCACTTCCTGATAACCCAAGATAAAATTTAGAAGTGCTCTCAAAAGTTGTGTTTATTTCCTTATTTTCCTTTTGTCTGAGTGGAAGTTAGTTATCTACCAAGGGTTTATTGTTCTACTTGTTCTTAGCCTTTCCTTCTCACCCTTGTAATCAAGGATGCCACTTTATCAATTACTACTACTTACTTTACATATCAAATCTTTCCCTACCAACATCCCTTAACTACCATCTACTAACATCTCCTACAGCACCCATGAACACAAAGTTATGCTCTGCTCAGTTAAGGTATCATAACTTCCTTCCTTCACTGGTTGTCACAATTTTAGAACAATTTTTAAGTAATCCACACACACCTTTTTTTTTTTTTTTTTTACAATCTAGCCCCATTGTATAAGTGAAGCTACTCTGAAAGATCAACACTTGTCTTTACTCATGAAATTCAAAGACTTTGAATTTCAGGTAAATTTTCATTCTACCTGATATTCTCCACTTGAATTTGATTTTCTCAGAATATGAAACTATCTCTTTATTGATGTTGTCTCTACCCAAGAAATCAAAATGTTCCAATTATTTCCCACCTCTCTCCTCACTGTTCTTTGAAGAATTATTTTCTCATCATTGCCATCGAATTAAAATATAACCTGACATACAGCCAAAAATTCCAGTATCTGACTTTTTCTCTGACTCTCACTTACTCTGCCTTGCTGATCTCTTACTAATCTATAGCCTGAAATGCTACCTCTATAGGTATATCTACCAAACATATTCTCTAATTTCAACTTCTCTCTTGAAATGCACATTCAATTTTTCTGACTTGAAAATGAATTTCACTATGGCATGTCAAACTTAACATGGTCAAAAACAAATTTATCATGCACCAACTCCCAAGCTTCCTCTTTTTCTTCCTATGTTCCTTATATTATTAAGAGCATCACTGCCTTCAGAGTCAACGAGGCTGAAAACCTCAAGAGTCACTTTCACTTCACCTTTTCTTTCATTCTCTATATCTGAAGGGTCATCAAGACGTGTAGATTTTACTTCCAAAATACCTCCCACATTGCAACCAATATTTGCCATATCTACTGTCAATTCTCTAGCTTAGCCCTTCATTATATCTTTCCTAGTCTGTTTTAATTTCTCTTGATTGTTATTACTACTTTTAAGTTTATTTTCTCTTAACCCTCCTTTATAGAGTCAAGGAAGTTATCTCACCACAGCCTTGACTTTTTCTCTGCTCAAAGACTTCAATGGTTCTTTGTCTAATAAACAAAGTTCAAATTCCTTGACAGAGTTGTAAAAGCCTCTTCATCTTCCTCTAACACACTCTCTCATTCAACAATCTCCCTTTACCCATTATTTCTTCAACCCATGCCCTCCACCTCACAGGAACCAAAAGCATACAAATTAATAGCTTGATAGTACCTCCACTATGCTGTGTTCTACATCAACTGTTCACCTCTGCCACATACTATCTCACAGCACTGTATTTATACCATATTATAGCATTTACTGCATTTTACAGGCTGGTATATTAATTATAAATCTCTATCTCTAGAGTTGAGATATGATAAATGAACGAAGAAATCGATAGTATATAAAGCAACTTTGAAGGAAAGTAAGAAGTTGTTTAAAAATCCAAATGATTAAAATTTTATACCAGTTTAAAGATTACTAAGTGGGGAGTAAGGGAGAGAAATCAACAGAGGGTCTTGCGTGCATGCATATGAGCCTATCAATGGACACAGACAATAGGAGGGTGGGGAATGAGTGGAAGATGGGGGGTAATGGGGGAATAAGGACACATGTTAAAAATAAAAATTTTAAAAAAATAAGGAAAACAAAATATTAAATCTAATCCATACTAGTGGTCACCATAACCTTAAGAGAAATTGTTTCATGTGACAAAGATCTTTAAATGAAACTCTCTGTAGACTAAAAATTATTTTGGAAGGAAATAAGGATTGTAATTGAAAGTCAATATATTTGGCCTCTTCAAATGTCATAAGGATTGTAATTGAAAGTCAATATATTTGGCCTCTTGAACTAAAGTAAGTAATTTGTGTTTTTGCCTCCCTGACAAAGTTTATATTAAGTTACAAAAAGAAATTGACAACCAGTTTGAAATTGAATTGCCATGGCCTAAAGCAAAGAATATCCTTACATAATATTATTCTACAATGTCATTATAATTTTTTATATTTCACAACAAAATATTGTGCAATTATCCCAAACAAACTTACAAACTAATTCTTTGAATGTTTGACAGCAATTTTAAAAAGGACATGAAAGGATTTAATCCCTGTTAGATGGAATTAAGGCACTGGGAAAGCTCTGGAGCATTCTATATTGGCCCCTCTTACCCTTTTTGCCAAGAAGGACCTTCTTCTCACAATCTAATTACCCTCAGCTGTTGCCTGAGCTTTCTATTCATGCTGAGGTTGAAGCCTCAAGGTGGCTGGTATAATGGATCTGTCTCTCAACCAATGGTTAGAGTGGGCCCTCCCTGGAGAAAGAATATGAGTTCCCCAAGATATGTGATCAGTGCAGGGGTCCCACCAGCAGGTGAGCTGATCCCAAGGCAGGTGCTGGGCGTGGAGGCCACGGGGATATAGGCTACCAAGGAGACAGAACTAAACCTCACATCACCCTGTTTGGCCCCGGAGGATGACTGGTTAGCCAGAAACGGGTAAGATTCCTCAGGGAAGGAACAACCTAAGACAGACACAATCACAGAGGGGCCATCTGGAGAGAACTTAGGGGTCAACAGAGGAGGGGCACAGACCCTCATCCCCCTAATCTTGCAGGGACCTGAACCCTCACCCCTTCTAAGGGAGGTCTCCTGCCCCCATGACTACTTCTCTTCCCATGCCCAGCCCAGATCGGGACCCAGGTAACACAGAGACGTAGCCGATGGCAGCTGCCCTATATCTAAATCCAGCCTAGCACCAGGAATGCTCAGAGCCTACTAAAGAATGCAAATAATCCTTTTCACTAATATGTATAGGGTAAACTAAGACTGTTGGTACGACATACTATTGGTATCCCTTTTAGCTCAGTGGATAGAATGTCGGCCTCCAGATTGAAGGGTCCCAGGTTTGATTCCAGTAAAGGGCACATACCTTGGTAGCAGGCACATCCCCAGTGGGGGGTTTTCAGGAGACAGCTGATTGATGTTTCTCTCTCATTGATGTTTCTAGCTCTCTATCTCTCTCCCTCTCTGTAAAAAATCAATAAAATATATATATTTTTTAAAAATTGTTGTTAGAGTGTTAAATTTGACAGTAAAATAGTAATCAAGTTTTCAGATTAAATTGGCTAATTGAAATAAGTGAATATTCAAGAAAACTTAATTGTACTGGACAAAAAGCTGTTCCTAAAGTATTAACTAAAATTTCTATTGGTAGTTTATCTCATGGTAAAATTGCCTAACATGCAATGAACCTAAAGTAGTCATATTTTTGTGCAAAAAATTAAAATTTACAAAAGCCTCCATTAATCAAAAAAAGGGGGGGATAGTAGGGTAATATCATGTAAGGAAAAACATCCGGTAAGTAAATTACATCTAGAAAATTTTTACTTTAGAAAATTAATTTTCCTTTGTAATACTAACAGCAAGACACCCACAAAAAATACACATGGTGTCAAAATAAGCCAAAGGAAAATCATATGGGCAAAAATACAAAGGATCCCAAGTCAACATTATAGAAAAGATTCATTTATTAACTCTTGGTCGAGAATATGTTTATATACTTTCAGAAAACAACTCCAAGACCATGTGGACTCCTGCAACAGAGGAATTGACAGGTCTGCTCTAACCACGAAGACAAGAGGAGAAACAGCCCAGAGATGGAAGACGCTAAGGACACTTTGCCATGCTAGCAGTCAGCAGCTATGCGTAGCTACAGGTTGCCTAGAACCAAACCAGAGAGGGTTGGACCTGCATTGCTACCATTTGTCCACCATCCAGATACCATTGCTGACATGTACACATAAGGAACTGTTTGACATTGAAACTGGGACTCAGAACTGTTGGACAATGAAATTGGGACTCAAACATTTTTTGTTCTTATAGGTTTATTTCTAGCCTGCAGAGGCAAGATTTTTTTAAAGAAAAGAATTGGGGGAAAAAATGAGAGAGGGGCAAAGGAGCATTGAACAATTGAACAGACTGTCAAACTACAGCGGGAAGGCAGGGGAGATTGGGGTGGGGGGGTGGACTCTAAGAGATCAATGGAAGGACTTGTATGCATGTATATAAGCACAGCCAATAGATACAAGACACTGGAGATGAGGGCATTTACTGGGGGGTAGGGGAGGACAGGGGGAGGTAAATGAAGGGGAAAAAAGGAGACATAGGTACTACTATTTGTAATACTTGAAACAATTAAAAAAAAGTAAATTAATACTTAAAGAAAAAAAGATTACTAAGTGATTAAGGCTTCTGCTACATATATGCCCTATATCACAAGGATAAGTCAAGGTAAATCTTGGTAGGATTCCTTTAAATCTTTTATTTTATCAAAAGCTTTTTCTAAAAGTGACAAGTAGCACAGCATAGATGGACTTGGAGATTTATGCTAAGTGAAATAAGCCAAAGAAAAATACCATGACATCACTTATATGTGGAACATAATGAACAAAATAAACAAACAAAACAGAACCAGACTTACAGATACAGAAAACAGATTGACATCTGTCAGAGGAAAGGGTGTTTGTTGGAGGAGGAGGGAGGGCAAGTTGGGGAAGGAGCCTGGGTAGAAAGATGAAAAGATGAAGATTAAGCAAAAAAAAAAAAAAAAAAAGCTAACAGAACTCTTGTAAACAGACAACAGTATGGTGATTGCTAGAGGGAAAGGGGGTGAATTAGAAGACGGTAAAGGGGAAATAAATGGTGATTGAAAGAGACTTGACTCTGGATGGTGAACACACAATACAATACACAGATGATGTATTCTAGAATTGTACACCTGAAAACTATACTATTTTATTAACCAATATCACTCCAATAAATTCAATAAAAATATTTTTAAATAAACATAATAAAAGCGACAAGTAGCAAACTGTAGAATCACTTAATTAAAGACAAATTCAGAATCTAACTCAGTACTAAACAAAATTGCCCATACGCTTACTGCATTATCATCTATGTAGGTCTACTTGGGCACATGATTCTGCTAACACAGAACAATTTCACAAAGGAAAAGAAAATATGTAAAAAATTATTTAAATATATGGTACTTCCTGTCCAAAGGGCCCAAAAAAGATGATATTCTCATACCCAACAAATAGTTGTACATAATCCAAGCTTCTTTAAAATATATTATGGTCACAATGAAATTATACATAGAGAGAATGAACTATATTCCAAGCTTGACAAATGTGCTAAATGTATTGAGGATAAAAGGCACAAAAGGCTGTTTGGCATCATTTTCTAAAGACTTTTAAAACTCAGTAATGTAATTTCAAATAAATGACAAGAACAGTGAAACAAAATTGCATGTAGGTACTCAATGTGCTTTGTTTTCTGCCATCAATTAATTACTTTATAATTTCCCGAACTGCCACACATGCTCAGTACATTTAGTACCTATTAGATAGAAAATGGTTTCCTCCATTTTTCATCACCTGGCTAAGATGCTTGTGTAAATCATGTTCAGGAACCTCACATTAATAAATTATCATTCCTACCATACTGATTAGCAATCATTTCCTTGCCCTCACCTCAGCACTTCTAGCAAGAGTACCATAATGCTGTTCATAAAGGCAGTGGCCAACAGAATCCATACAGACAACTATCTCAACAGTGGCCAGAAAAAACAAGGGGGCAGTTCTCTACTTTGCTGCCACTATACTTTGTGTAAATCTGCATCACAGCCCTTTCCATACTAAATGGCAATTATGCATTTTTATGCCTGGCTCTGCTGCTGGTCTCTGAATTCCCTGACAGATTAGGGATAGAGTTATATCTTATCTAACTTTGCAACCCCTGTATAAGCACTTAATATGGACATAGTAGGCTCTCAATAAATCTTTTATTATATCGTGCTTAAGAAAAAAAAAACATCTTTGCAACAGCTTTGGAATGGACTCTACATTTTAAGTGAATTTGAGTTCAGATGCATATTCATGAGTAACAGTCCTATCACTGTACCAAACAGAAATGAACTGACTTGGAAGAGTTTGGTATCAGCTACTGAGTTATACTAACACATAGAACTAAGGCCAGAAAATATGAGATGCTTTGGGATATGCTACTATTCTTTTTCTCAGTAAATTTACTATGGTAATTCTATGCAACTCAAGTTTTGTTACAACATACTTTGCATCTTATAAGGAACACAACTGAACAATTACTCTCTTCTCCTTTCAGTGACCTTGCATAGAAAGACTTCCTTCTAAAAACATAAGAAGTAGAACTAGGACCATTTTAAATTCTGGAAGTCAGGGAAAATGACAGTTACTGGACTGCTTCATATCCCCTGTAACTAACTAAACTCTTAAACCCTGTCCTTTATATAACTACCAGTTAAACCTGAAATTATGATTTTCTGTTATTCCGAAGCTAAATTCATCCTACTGCAATTACTTTTCAAAACAGTTAGGTGATGTATCAAGGGATTAACTTTTGGATTACTAATAAAGTTCCTGATGTAATTACTGGGAGAATGTTGAGAATCTGAGCTACTTCCTTCACCACTGACAAAGAAAGATGAAAAGATAAATACATGTGAGGATTGCTTGTGCACTACACAATTAAATAAAATATATCTTCAATTAGTAATGATCAATTCCTTTTTATTAATGTGTAACAGAATAGTAACATACATACTGAACTCTTTTATAATGATTTATATAGTTTCCCTCCAAAAAAAAAGCCCACAAATGTACTCATAAGTGCACAGAACAATTTTCATCACTGACAATGAAGACAAATTGGGTAAGAACCATACAGTGCACCTTTGCCAATACCCACACCTACATTCCACTAAGTAGAGACTTGAGGTAATTGATTTCCTTGCAAGTTAGTTTCTCACATGAAGAGACTAACCCAAATCCACAAAAGGGTTAATAAAATAAACAATGGCAGAAGCTTAGCTATTAAATATCTATTTTACCATAACTCATGGTGAAATAATTAAAAGTAGATAAAACTTACGTTAGCAATCAGTTACAGACCAAAATTATGGAGATATTTTTTAATGTTTCAAAAAGAATAACTTTATGTTAACTATAGTTCACCACTTCCTTACATAAATCTTGTTCATTTGATGTCCTGTACAAATTCTGACCACTCAAAGAAGGGGATAGAGTGGGAGGAGCAGCTCTCTGGCAGAATATGACCCATTTTTTTGTCATTCATGTAATAGGTAAGTTAGAAGAAAACCTTGCATTCCTTCTCTTAAACCCAAATAATGATTTCAGCAATGAGTGACCTTCAATTGCATACACTTTAGAAAAGGAAAGACAGCTAGTATTGTGTCTGCCAAATACACGCAATTTTTCCAATGCATACTCCTCATTCTTAAGTATCTAATGCTAAAAATCAAAACCTGACCTCAAGCAGCAAGTTGCAGTTCTGACACTATGACATCAGTCTGTCTAAAGCACTTTAATATCACAATTTAAATAAATTGGCAGAAACTTAAATAGGTCACACTGAAGCCAAAAGCTAATGATATTTATCTGGCAAAAATATTCTGCTCTACAGTTAGCACCACCAGCCACAGAATGACAGACAGGCCTATCAGACAGGTCTATCATTCATCTAACCATCTGTACTTTCCATAAGGATAAATGAAAATAAAGTAAATCTTATCACCTTCCTGTATTTGCTAATACCACTGACAGTGGATTTTTATGGCAAATATTTGCACACAGTTACAAAGTAAAGGTGACTGATACCATTTGATTTCAGGGAGGCTTTAGCATATCCCTACAAAATAATACTTTTTAAACCTCCATTTCTTCAATAATTAAGTTATCAAAAACCCTGAGTCAAGTAAGTTTAGAATTAGCCCCAAATATCTATGAAATAAAACCATAAGGTGCTAAAAAACATTTACCAAACACGGTAGGGGAAAGTACTATTGCTTCAAAAGCAAGAACTATTAATTCTGGATCTGACATCTTGCTTCATTTCTTCTTGGGAAATTGTAGTTCATCTGAAAGCAACATGCAGAAACCACAGTGGTTTCTGATACTCAGCCCCACACCTCCATCATAAATTTTCCTTTCACGATAAACAATGTGCAATCAAAAGGTTTCCTGTTTCAAAATGGAATAGATGAAAGAAACTTTTAACTTTAACATTAACACAAAAAAAGTTTCTTAATGAAGATGACTTATCAAAGATGAAAATGGAAATTCTCTCAAATACTGCTTCTTCACTTAAGGACTAATCTTTTTCCCCTGTAAATACTCTCAGCATCACACATTGTGGGTTGTCATGAATGGTCCATCAAAGACTTCTTAAATTACCTGTTTGCACTCTTTTGTTATCTGATTAATAGCAACACAACTTCGCATTGGATAGAACTAAACACTTCAAAAGTATTCTATGGCCATCCACCTGACAAAGAGCAACCAACAGTAAAAACTTTGCATATCTGAGTCATATAGAGGAACTTTGAACCTTGAAGAGTAGGACAAAAGGGGGGAGAAAGTCTCTGCTCTGATTCCAACTTTTCAAAACAGAGTGGGTGTTAAAAAGACAAAAATAGCCAATTCAAATTAAAAGATTGCTGCCATAATAATAATTATTATTAATTACCAATATAAATAAAACTGAAGAAACCATATCCAGGGTGACCAGGTCTAAGTACAGGAACAGTCAGACAGAACTTACCACTTTGTCCATGAGTTTCCAAGTTTTCTCCACAGTTCTGCGATCTGCTGCTGCTTGCTTAGGGGGTCCAACTGCATCTTGAATGGCATCAATAATGCCCAAAATCCGTCCTTTTCGGGGGTTTCCTCCACGACCACCGGGGTTTCTGCCATTCATAGAATTTGCCATCTAGAATCTCAGTTCTTCGAGAGGAAATTTAAAAAAATAAATAAATAAAAGTTAGTTGGTCATGAAAATACTCGAGAGAAAACCGGCCTGGTTAACTCGCACCCACTATTATCTTCCTACATCAGTGAGAACAAAATCAAGGGTCCCAGATTCAACTTTCCAAAAGTGTGAGAATTTGCACTCTCAATTTCAACACGCAGCAGGTTTAGGAGCCAAAGAGCTTAGATTTGCATTTGGGACACTAAGAGTTAAAAATGCATCCTTCTCACATTTCCAGTAGGGAAGGCTTGATTAATTACCCAAGTCATAAAAACAAAAAACTTAACACAGGTTTTCTCCAACTAGTTAAGAACATAATGTTCTCCCCCTTTCTGCCTTCCTTCCAATTCAAAATACTAGAACCGAAGCCCCTGAAAACATCTGTGAGAGCCCTCCTTCAAACCCGCCCTTCCCCTCAGATTTTACCAAGTTATATATAAACGTAAAGATTTTCCTACAGAAGCGTAAGAGGCACATACATGCCTGTTGTCAACAAAGGCTCAGAACTTGGGACATTCCCTGTTAGAAACCGCCAAGTACGGACACCTGAACATGGATACACGAACACCCAATTCTTTACCAACGCGGTGAGGAGTTCACCCCAAGTTAAGACCCTCCCTCCACCTCTCCCCCGCCCCCCCCCCCCAACAAAAAAACAAAGAAACAAACAAACAAAAATCCATTTTAAAAGAGAGGGTGAGAAACTGACAAGAGCGGGCACAGAAAGAAAAGAGTTCGCTTCCTTCGCTCCTCGCCTCTCACCCACGGGGGGTGGGGAGGGTCCAAAGCTTTGTTTGGGACGCCCGTGCCCCCTTCCCTGCGCAGGGTCCTCGCCTGTCACTTTCGGACCGCAGCTGGGGGTGGAAGGCGGGCGGCGAAAGGACCGAGAACCCCCCGGCGCCTCCAGCGCCCGCAGCCCCCTCCGTCTAGGGCGCTCGGGGCTCGGCTCCCAAGTGCACGCACCTCCCCGGGAGTCTGCAATCCCAGCCGCCCGTCCGCTTTCCTCCCTCTTCCTCCCCCGGGCCCGACCCGCGTTCCGGTCTTTAAATACCCTCTTCTTCAGGCGGTGCCGGCGGCGGCGGCGGCGGCGGCGACAGCTGGGACCGGCGCGGTCCCCTCTCCCTCCGTGGCCCGCGCCTGGCTGCCCTTGGGCCCCGGGACAGAAAGAAACGTCGAGCCTCCCCGGCGCCCCCGTCCCGCCGGCCTCTCGGCGCCGTCTCTGTCCAGAGACACGCGTGTGCGCGAGTCCGACTCGACACGCACGGGCCCACGGTGCGTGGGCAGCCCGGCCAGGCAAAAGCGGCGTAAGCGCAAGCTCGCGAGGAAGGAGCAACCCAGAGCGTAAGACGACGAGACCGGGGAGACGCAACAATTACCGTCAAGACCAATCCACACCCGCTCTGTCCTCCCGCCCGACTCGGGAGGCCGCGGGACGCCGCGGCGGCACTAGCGGGAGGAGGAGACCACTCGCTGGACACTCCACCCCTGTACCCTACACACACACACACACATACACACATACACACACACACACACACACACACACACACATACACACACATACACACACAGAAAGAGACACGGGGCGCGGGGCGGGGCCGAGGGCGGGAGCGCTGATGGATGGACCAATCCCGTAAGCCGGTGCACTGCCAGACAGCGCGTGGCGCCAATGGGCGGGAGGTGCCTGTCCTCTCACAACCACCGGTCCACGTCTTCCATGGTACACAATGGCCCCAAAGGGAGGACCGCTGGCCGCCCGGCCCAAATGAAAAGGGACTCCATGGAAAATGGGGAGACTGGTCTCGCCCGAGAACGAAAATGGAAAAGGGAAAGGAAACGAAAGAGATTCAAGGCGCTAGGGAGCTGGCCAATAGGGAGTGGGCCGGTGGGCGTGAGCGTTGGGAGCTGGAGCCTAAGCCAACTGGGGCTAAAAGGCGGGACTTCCTGCTTTGCTCACCTTCCTCCTCTTTTGTTTCATAGCAACGGAGTAGAGCCTGAGAGGGTGTTGCTTCTCTCCCTGGGCGTGTCCCAGGCCCAAGAATTTCAGTGCCCTAGGGCTGCCAAACTCTTCTACCCAGGACAGCAGCCAAGGAGGTCCAGGCCTTGTTTCTTGCTGGCTATCAAAAAAGAGCCACGGTCACCCCAGCTTTGGAAGATGAAGTAGAGACCTCACATAGAGTAGACTATGATTGCCAATCAACACTTCCTAAATTCCTGAGTGTTACAGTTAATGCTGGAGGACTGCAGATCAAATAGCAGGCTAATGAGAAAACAAATAGTCAACTACAGAGGCCAAGCAGTCTCTACTAATCAAGTCAGGGCACTGAAAGAGATAAGGGGAAATGCTAATAAATGCATTGCCCCTTTCATTTACTAGAAGTTTCTGCATAAGTGACTTAAGAGGAAACAGTTTTTGTATTTTGTTCCGGTCACCTTCACTCTATGTAGATTTCTCTTCATCTTAAAAACAAGCTGTCAAAGATTCAGAAATAGCCAATGTAAAACTAATGAATCACTGAAGTAGAAGTTGGTAAAAATTTATTGTGCACACCTCCGAAAAACAGTTTGCAAACTGGGAACACTCAAACCAAAGCATGGATATACTGCTACAGTGTGAAAATAGTGTCTTCACAATGAATGGTAATTAAGCTAAATTAATAACTAAACTGATTTTGTCGTCTTAGGGAAGCTCCAAAGCTATTCTCCATTTGCTTTTGATTTTAACACACCTTATTGTATCTGCTGTTCTCTCCCAGCACTTGTATTCTCTCTTTCTGTGGTTCCATATACCATTAGAAAGGCCCATATCTGTCTAGTGTTACAAGGAAAAAGCTACTGTGCTGGAACTCTTCTTTCAACAAGATTATAGATTAAAGGCCTGCCTTCTGCTTTTTGTTTTATTTTGTTTTTCTATTCAACTTCAATCCTATCACAGATGCTACTAAAAATTGCCTTAGATTGTCATGCTTTAGAATTTTCTTTCCCCTACAGTTGGTAGACTTAAATAAACTTTACACTGTGGGCTTCTCAGATGTTGTGATATATATTCTTTCTCTAAACTGGTAAAAATGTTTCTGAATGGTTCTAACCACTTTCTACCTAAATAATCATTTTAATACCATGATTATTACTATCAATGATCCTGGGTTCTTATAAACATACTTTAAAGCCCTAAATTCAGATTATTAAGATTTGCATTTGATTAAAACAGGCAAAACGTGTTCTTTGCAAGTAGTAAGATGATAAAATGTAGTTCAGGAAGTACTTTGTTTCTTTGCCATTATTTCTGTACCAATAATTACAGAGTAGTTCCTTGTTTTCACATTGTGTTTGTCTACAAAAGTACTGACCTCTCCATATCTCCTCTACCCATACATATCTTCTTTATTCATAGTAACAGAAATTACATTTACTGAGGGAAGACTGCAAAAGGGAAAAAAACACATATTGAATCAGCTTTTAAATCCAATGTTTTCATTCAGTTCAATTTTTCTTTTTTTTTTTCTTCTACTTTTCCCAAACTCACAGGTGACTCGTGATTTTGAATATGAATTGACTAAATAACAAAACATTCCAATAATTTATTTGATCCATAAAAACTAGTCAAAAAATATTTGCTGAATGAATAAATTGGCTATTTAAGGCTAGTGCCTAGGAAGCATAAGCTGTCTCTGTTTCTGTCCAAATTCACATATTAAAGAGAAATAAGAGCATTATTAACTAATCACATTTGGCTTTAATGAATCATTCCATGTTAAGAATAATAAATTGCCAACTACCCTAAGAACACATAATAATAGCTGCAAGTGAAAGATGTTGACCTATGGGTCCATCAGATATAGCCACACTTTGTGTATTGGTTTGGGCTCAACTGGAATTCTTGCTTAACAATAACCACAACACAAAAATAACAATGACTTAAGATAGAATCTTATCCTTCTTACACATAGAAAAAGTATGAAATGGTGGCTCTGTAATTTTCTCCTGTATCATCCCAGCACCTGGATTTCTCCCTCAGAGTCACCTTATATTCCAATATGGCTATTGATGGTCCAGCTCTTACCACTAATTTTCAGGCTAAAAGTTAAGAGGAAGGGTGGAAGGGTATATTGAACTTTCAGGTAAGTCAATTCTCTTTAAGCAATTTTCAGAAAACTTCCACAAAAATTTATTTTTATTATCTCAAAGCCAGAATTCAGTTTCATGGCCAGACTTAGCTACAAAAATATCTGGAAGACAATGTGCTTTCTATTTTGGGAAGCAATATAACCAGCTAAATATCTGGGTTTTGTTTAGAGAGAGGAGTGAATAGATGTTTGGCAACAAAACTAGCAAATCCTACCACAAAGATCTTGTTCTATGAATTAAACTTATTTTTAATAAATCAGTTAATATATAGAGAGTAAATTATCAGTTCCTTAACAGATACTAACATGTGCTATTACCACACACACACACATACACACACATGTGTGTGTATGTGTGTGTGTGTGTGTGTGTGTATATATATGCCTAAAGTTTGTCATATATGTAGTACATTATATACAATTTCTTCATAGCATGTGGGCTCAATAATCCTAACAAATTCAATAATATCACAGGGTGCAAAATTAAGTAAGCAACTGCCTTAATACATTCCATCCTAAAGCTTATATCAGATTATACAATTATTCATTTGGAAAAAAAAAAACAACTTCATATCACTTCTTTGTGATTTTTTTCCTAGATAATTAATTCCAAGATAATTGTTTTTCAGATGATTAGTTATTTGGCAGTTGTTCTTTGTAATCAAATAAAAGTATTTATGCTAAAAATAGATACTTCAAAATTTGGAATAAACTTACTACTTTGTCTCAGGTTTTTATTCCTTTGTACCTCCATTGCATTATTCATGTTTCATATTACATTTTCCATGTTCGCTTAACAAACCTTGATTTAGAAAAATATGGACAATTTTATTTCCTCTCAAACATTTGTATGAAGAACATAAAATTTGATACAAGTTACAATGTAATTTATCTATAGTCCTTATGCATTTTGATGTATACATATCAATAAAACATTGAATTTCTATTTTTTAATTAAAATATAAAATCCGAATTTCAAGATCAAGGGGGATCTTTGTACTAATCATATCACTCAGTTTTTAGCAGATCTGGAATTTGACAAATTTACCCAGGGCAATTGGACCCTAAAAAAATAAATAATAAACTCAAATTTACAGGAGATTAATGTATGGTATAAAAATATATGATTGTGTGAGGAACATAACTGCTAATTAGACTAGTATTAACATAGACCAATTATATATTTATTTTTCTACAGAAGAAACCAAATTAAAACCAGAATTTTCTTTTTTTTTTTTTTATCCTCACCTGTGGATAATTTTTCCATTGCTTTTCAGAGGGAGGGTGAGAGAGAGAGAAAAACATCGATGTGAGAGAGACATATAGACTGGTTGCCCCATACCATGCACCCAGACCAAAATAAATGTAAAAATCAAAAGCAAATAACCACTAGTAATGTTAGTAGAAATCTAGTATGTTCTTAATCTAAAGAAAGTCTTCTCTACTGATTTACACGTTCCTCATTCTCTGTACAAAAACTAACGTTTTCTATTTTAAGTATTTTGATTATTTCAGAACTCAGCATCTTTTGGCATTTAACCTTATTTTATCACCTCTGACTAGACAGCAAGGAATAAAAGTTGACTAAACCATAATAAGAAATCATTATAAACTCAACTGGTAAAAGCAGCAATTTCTTTAGATAGAGGTCATTATGAGGAAGGTGCTTAACCTAGCTTCAAAAAAATGATTACAAAGTTGAGGCATAAGATGAATTAGATTAACAGTTAATCACAAAAGGGCCATTTTAGTCAAAAGACAACTCATGGAGAATCCAAGATGGCGGCATAGGTAAACACCTATACTGCTGCCTCGCACAACAATTTCAAAACTACAACTAAAAGACAGAACGGACATCATCCAGAACCACACGAAAGCTGGCTGAGTGGAAGTTCTACAACTAGAGGGAAAGAGAGGGGCTCACAGAGACCCAGAGGAGCTGCAAAAAGCTGAGGTACGGAGACGCGCACGCGGAGAGAGCGGGTGCCGGAGTACCTGGCTGGCTTTCTCTGGCGGGAGGGAAACGGAGACTCCCAACGGCATTGAACCCCCTCTCTTACGACACTAAACCCCAGATCCAGCCGAAACTCATACGGGGGGAGTTTGGACTGTGAAAAGGGAGAAGTGCACGGAAATTTAGGGGAGTTGCAAAGGATCGGAGGTCTGGTCGTGCACGGCACCACGCACGGAGGACGGATTGCTGATTGTGCCGCTGGCTTTCGCGAGTGGGCGGGAGACAGACCCTCCGATCTGTGCCACTTCTGAGTCCACTGGGCCCCTGTTTTGGGCGAAACCCTGGGGACCTAGACTCGTGTGGTCCTGGTTCGCAGGGGAGCCGGAAAGGCAGCGGTTGGAGGCGCTGCGGGTGAGCGCTCACAAGGACGGCTCCAGCCATTACCCAGTCACGTGAGACTCAGGGGCCGTGGAGGGCGGGGCCGACTGGAAGGCAAGGCGGTCCCTTAAGCCCTGAGACTCCACCCCTCCCAAGCTCAGCAGAGGCTTCTGCAGCTGAATCCAGCACAGAAGTTTCCCTGGCACAGTGAAAATGCCGAGACAAGGGAAGGGATTACAAGCAAAAGAAATGGAGGAAAAAAAACGACTGGATATAGAGTTCAAAACCACGCTTATAAGGTTTTGCAAGAATATGCTAGAAAAGATGGATAAATTTATTGAGACCCAAGAGAAGATAATAAATACACTGACTGAAATGAATACTATTACGCAGAGTACTAACAGCAGACTAGAGAAAGGCAAGGATCAAGTCAAAAATTTGAAATATAAAGAAGCAGAAAACATTCAACTGGAAAAGCAAGAAGAGAAAAGAATCCAAAAATGTGAACATAATGTAAGGAGCCTCTGGGACAGCTTCAAGCGTACCAACATCAGAATTGTGGGGGTGCCAGAAGAAGAAAGAGAGCAAGATACTGAAAACCTGTTTAAAGAAATAATGACTGAAAACTTCCCACATCTGGTAAAAGAAATAGACTTACAAGTCGAGGAAGCACACAGAACCCCAAAGAAAAGGAACCCAAAGAGGACTACACCAAGACACATCATAATTAAAATGCCAAGAGCAAAAGACAAAGAGAGAATATTAAAAGCAGCAAGAGAAAAACAGTTTATTACCTACAAGGGAGCACCCATACGACTGTCAGCTGATTTCTCAACAGAAACGATGCAGGCCAGACGGGAGTGGCAAGAAATATTCAACGTGATGAACAACAAGAACCTACAACCAAGAATAATCTATCCAGCAAAGCTATCATTCAGAATTGAAGGGCAGATAAAGACCTTCACAGAGAAGAAAAAGCTAAAGGAGTTCATCAACTCCAAACCAGTATTATATGAAATGCTGAAAGGTACCCTTTTAGAAGAGGAAGAAGAAAAAGGTAAAAGACAAAAAATTATGAACAACAAATACACATCTGTCAACAAGTGAATCTAAAAATTAAGTGAATTAAAAATCTGATCAACAGAATAAACTGGTGAATATAATAGAATCAGGAGCACAGAAAGGGAGTAGACTGATAATTCTCAGGAGGACAAAAATCATAAAGCATCAAACAGACTGTGAAATTATAGCAGAAAGATTAAAGTTAGGTGAGGTAAATAAGTGATCAATCAAAGGACTTGTATGCATGCTTATAAACATAACCAATGATCACAGACACTGGGGGGTCGGGGTATGCCTGGGAGGGAGCGGGGGCAATGGGGAGATATGTATAAAAAATTAATAAAAATTAATTTTAAAAAAAATAAAAAATAAAAAAATAAAAAAAAAAGACAACTCATGAGCAAAAGCATAAAAGAAAGAAAACAATTACATATGCATAGGAATTAGTGGGTCCATTTGGGGGAAATAGAGAAACAAGAGACAAAAGTGACAAGTGATGAGTAAATTAAAAGACCTCTGGTATCCAATTTAAAAACTTGTATTTGAACTTTTTTATAGAAACTATCAAAGGGTTTTAAGCCAGAGCAGAGTACATAGGATTAGATTAAATGAGCAAAGAAGATGACATTATAACATATATATTTCAGAATATTCACCCTAATGGTCAGATTGAAAGGCTAATAAGACTGAAGGCAGGGCAGCTAGTTAGGCCATATGCAATAAATGATGATGAGAACCTACAAGTGGGGCAGTGGAATTAGAGGTAAAAAACAAGTGACATATTTGAGGAATATTGGGAAAAGTTGTTTCCAATCCTATCTGCCTCTTAGAATAACAAATTTCCAGACCCTACTCCCAGAGATTCTGATCTGATCCATCTAAGATAGTGTTAAAACTCCCCAGATGATCCTAATTAACAAGTGAGGCTAAGAAACAGATTAGTTAATTTAGTCACTGATAATGACATAAATATGAAAAGTGCAGAAAATGGAGGAGTCTAGAGTAATAGTCAATCTCCTAGCATTAAAGACTTCGTAAAAGATAACCTCAACAACCAGCATAGAGACTAACAAACAACAGTCTATTTAAAGGAAAGGAAGAATTAATTTTCTTTTTAAAGATAAAAAATAAGGAATCTATCAAGTTAGCAGAAGGTAATTTTAGTTAGATGATTGGATATATATGATTATGGTAATAGCTTTGGCCAAATGACAACTTTGAGAGTTACAAAGTCATGTAGGAAGATTATATGGGGTAAGAAGGGCATAAAATTTACAGTTGAATGCTGAGGATCAAAATTCAAAGAAAAGCAGAAAAAAAATGATCACAAAAGCAATCAAATCATTGTGATATACTGTGGAGTACACTGTTTCCATGGAGCAAACAACATTTTCTAATGTAGCAGAGGGGTCCAATAATAAAAAGAAAAATTGCAAAACACATTGGAGTTAACAATTGAAAGGTCACTTGTGACCTTAGTGGGTCAATGTCAATTGAAAATGGGTTGAAAAGAATGGGAGATGAAGAACTGAAAAGTAGAGATTGTATTTTTTAAAGAAGTCTGTACAAGGATAAAGACAAGAATTCAGACAGTATCTATAGTTGACTGCAGAATCCAGTAGGATAAGGAAGGGAAATATTTTGGAATGAGGGAAATTTAAGCATGTGTATATGTAAAGAGATACATTTTTTAAAAAGAGAGAGTAAATGGCATCTTATTCTGTGAGAATAGAAATAAGTACAGTATACCACTGAGAATAAAAAGGAGACATGAGAATATAAAATTAGTATCTATAAAACTACATATATTTTTTATTATAAATACATTTCTAGAGGTGGTAAGAAGTCGAGAGTGATCACACTTGATGGTTTCCACCTCTTCTAGATGTAGCAGACAAAACTGTCTTCTCAAATGGAAGGAAACTTGAGGAGAATAGTGAAGGTTTTGAGCTGAAGCCAAATGAATAAGGAAGAGAAAGATGAGAATACACTGGAACTCGGAACCATGAATCAGATAGGTGATGCCAAGTGGAATAAATTGTAAATTTCTCTAATAGGCTGCTGGGGAAGTAAGATTGTAGCTTTAATATAGGTTTGTGTTTTTATTGAACAGGTGTTGCAGAAATACAGGAATGAAAGAAATCAAAGATTTTGGTAAGAACGTAGTTCTGATGATCAACTATAGGGCTCAAGATGGGTCAGTAAAGAAGAGATAATACATAGGAAAGAGTGTTATCATTTTTAACATGGAATCATAATATGCTTCAGCCTACAAGGAGACCCATATTATAATATCCAACCCCCAAAGAAAAGATTAGATTTGGTCATGCAAGTGTGCATGTGCTTGTGTAAAATTTTACATGGTTATGTATGGCATTATATATCATTAAGTACATTCTCAAGTAGTCTATGTGTAGTTAAATATATATTCCCTTATTTGTTATTTCTTATCTGCTTTCTTCTAAAACACATTTCTGAGATTATGAATGCAATGGATACTTGTTGCAAAAATTCAAAAAAAATTTGAAAAATATGAAGGTGAAAATAAAGATTTCCCATATTTCTATCACTTAGAAATGATGACTATAAGTATTTAGTGTGCTTCCAGTATTTTTATTGAATGTATTGGGGTGACATCAGTTAATAAAATTATACAAGTTTCAGGTGTACAATTCTACAATACATCATCTGTATATTGTATTATGTGTGTTCAACACCCCAATAATTAAATATATTTAAATAGTACATTTCTTTTACAGGAATTTTCCTTTTCCAGTTACCAGAGTGAAATAGGAAATGAGATATTTTCTTATATTTATTATAACGAAATTTAAAATGTTTGTGGTAGTATATTTTTCACAAAATAATAAAACATTAAAAAACAACTTAAATTCACTTTTACTATTTGGAAATGTATGGGTTGCCTTAGATTATAAGAGTTTTATTTGGTTTTATCCATTTGCATATAGCCACTAATTAACTTTGTATGTTCCCCTTTACATAGTAGTAAGTGAAACAGTAATCATCTAGAAAAGAAAGTGGTTTTAGAAGATGACATACAGAGCACACCAAAGAAAACTTTTTGGACTACTACATGTAAAGGATATACATTCAGTAATCAGATTCATTTCTAATACTGGGCTCTGCATGTCAAAGAATCAAAAAGGGCATTCATTAAGCCCCAGCTCTCTCATTTATCACTGAGAAGAATCAAGAGTTTTAAATCCATCACTAATGCTCTTGTCTCTGTCAACAATCAACATCTCTCAATAGACATTTTATCAGATTTTGCCATTTATGAAGTAGATTTCTGATGTTTTCAATTAGGGCGAGCTGGACCTGGGTATGGCAGATATCATCTGATCATTTTTAATGGTTGCCCCTTTTAGCAGTTCTTCTCACATCGTAGCCTCCTACACATTTGTGTGAACAAGTGTACGTGTGCCCGCACACACACACATATACAAACATATACATATTTATGGGCCCATCTAACTAAGCCTGCTTTATTTAACCAATCTCAAGTTTTTAGGATTCAGCTGTCTGTGCACTTTAATGTTACATTTACCCACAGTGCACATATTGTATTCAGATTGTATTCAAGTTTTGCAGTCAATCTCCTGTTTTCTCTCTCCTCCCCAGTTCTCACTTTTTTTCTTCGTCCTTCTATCCACAATTGCCTGGTAGAAAAATTACGACAAGTTTTTCACATAGTAGGCATATCTTTTTCCAAATAGTTGCATTATTTCAAGATAATGGATGTCTTCATTGGGTAATGTTTTATGAAATGTCAGGCTTGGGTAGTGTTGATGCTTTTGGTTATATGCACCCCTCTACCACTATATCAAACAACTTCCAGTAGGAAGTCACTTCCTTCACTTATATGATACATTCTTTGTCCTCTGTCATGTCGTGTTTTTGTTTTGCCTGTTGACAAGAAGAAAGTGACCATTTACAACATTAAAAGGGGAGATCAGGAACACTTCATGATGCAATTTAAACTTCAGTATTCATTAAAAAGCAGATGTACATTTTAAATACAATTTCATGACCAGCAAGCAAGGTCGAGGAGCAGAGACCTCAGTCAGGACATACATGCAAAGTATATTTCTATCATAATGAAAAGGGATATTCACAAATACTTTGGAAATACAGATCAAAGACTTTCTTACCAGCTACAGTTGCATCTAAATATGAAGAAAAATTTTTAAATGTAAGGCAGCATTTTGGAACACGTCCACTGGGAAGGGACTAGGGTGATAAATATAATTGATTTTCTACTCTTTTTCCCCCATGCCTGCTCTCTAAATGACCTCTGTTCAATTTTCCATCTTACTTTCACAAATCACCAGAAAATTTCTGGTAAGGCAATCAAAATTATGAACATTGATTTTTTAAATGTACATAAAAGAATAAATAAAGGGATTATTTGAGTTAAATGTCAATAGCAGAGATAGAGAGAATTAGCTACCCTAGAGAGAATTAGCTATCACCTGCTAAAGTTAGTCAATATTCTAAAGAAGCATTAAAAATGTTTAAAAATTTTCTGGGTAAATAACCACCTCATTTCTTCCCAACTGCTAAATCCCTTCAGTTTTATTTTCCCCTAATTACAAATAAGTTTATGAAAGAAAGAAAATCTGCTCATACCCGACAAGTCTCTTTACTGTTTCCCCTTTCTTGCTTACTAAGTTTTTAAAGCATTAAACAATTCTACTGGTGCATCAGTGTATATAAAAACTAGCCAGAGAATCTTTGCTCTGGGTCAGGTGCAAAATAATTCTTGCATGAAATTAGATATTTCTTGGCAGAGCTAAAAATAACAAACTGCTTGAAATGCTATCATGGCTCATTGCAGCTTTCAAGTAAGCTTTTTTTCTCAGTTCCACTGTGGATGGCAAATCCTCTGCCTGTTAGCTGCAATGCACCAGCTAAGAGGACACATTTCCTCCTATCTGTGGATATTGACAGAGAATTGCCACATGTTTTCTCAGGGTCTATTTAATGTTGGTAGGAAATAAATGTTGTTGCGGAACTGAGACCGCATATACACAATTAAGCCATGCTATTGGTAGAAAGTGAACAGGACTATGTTATGTATCTAGTTACCTTCAAACTCACTGTTAATTGGCCTCTGTTGGTTTATTCAATAGGTATTTGATATAAGCACATAATTACAGTGCCTACTATAAAAGTAAGAAATAAATGGGTTTTTAACTTGGGCAAGAGAAGTGAGGGAGGAAGTAAGCTAGACTTTCAAAGATGTTGAATGAAGAAACTGTAACTTAGAGATTAGGATTAAAGGTTGAGGAATGAAGTGCATACAGGATGCATAACAACTATTGAGGTTTATATGTTCAAGTGAAGAAACATATGAGCTCCTATGCCAGAAAGTTTACATAGAAAATGACAAAATTCAAAAGATAATGAAAACTGTCCTGACCAGTTTGTTCAATGGTTAGAGTGGCAGACCAGGGACCAAAAGTTATGGATTCAATTTCTGATCAAGGGCATGTACCTTGGCTGCCAGTGAGATCCCTGGCACCAGTCAGGGCGAGTGCAGGAGGCAACCAATCAGTGTGTCTCTCTCACATTGATTTTTTTTTCTCTTTCTCTCTCTCTTTCTTCCTTTTCCCACCCTCTCTTCCACTCTATCTGAAAATCAATGGAAAAAATATCCTCAGGTAAGGATTAAAACACAAAAAGTAATGAAAACTAAATTATAAGAAGTTTTAAATGATATAATTTGGAGTTTATGCTAATTCAGTAGTCAAAAAGAATTTTAAGAGTTATTATAAAGGTAAAGGTGCCGAAACCGGTTTGACTCAGTGGAGAGAGTGTCCCAGGTTCGATTCTGGTCAAGGGCATGTATCCTGGCTGCAGGCACATCTCCTGTAAGAAGTGTGCAAGAGGCGGCTGATCGATGTTTTTCTCTCATCGATGTTTCTAACTCTCTATCCCTCTCCCTTCCTCTCTGTAAAAAATAATTAATAAAATATATATTTAAAAAAGATAAGGTAAGCCCTGGCCAGTTTGGCTCAGTGGATAGAGCATCTGCCTGAGGACCAAAGTCCAGGGTTCCATTCTGGTCAAGGGCACATGCGTGGATTGCAGGCTCAATCCCCACCAGGGGCGGTGCAGGAGACGACAAATCCATGATTCTTTCTCATTGATGATATTTCTATCTCTCTCCCTTCCTCTCTGAAATCAATTATATAAATATATATATATATATATATATATATATATATATATATATATATATATTTTAAAAAGATAAAATAAAATGAGCTTTTAAAAATATTTTTATTGATTTCAGAGAGAAAAGGATAAGGGAGAGAGAGAGAGAGAAACATGATAATGAGAGAGAATCATTGATCGGCTGCCTCCTGTAAGCACCCCACTGGATCGTGCCCAGAAATCTAGACATGTGCCCTTCAGTCCATAGGTCAACAGGTCAAAGATCTATCCATGGAGCCAAACCTGCCAGGGCTAAAATGAGTTTTTGTGAGACATTGTTATTAATATAGTGAACTATCTAACAATGTATAAAAATAATGAGACTAATAGCAAAAGCTCTTGGTAGGAGGCTGTTGACCTGATTTGGGTTGAGCACTTTAGAATCTGGAGTGATGTGGTAGCTCTAACAGTGGGAAAACATTAAAATGATAGACAATTAGACACACTTTAAAGAAGGATCATGATGTTGACTCTAATTAAATATTATTTTAAAAATAAGTAAAAAAATAACATCTATCTACTCATATATGTGTTTGATAAAAATAGAGAAATTAAGAAGGGGAACAGACTTGACTTGAGTTTAGAATGAGTTCATTTTTACACATATAGGCTTAAGTGATAAAGCGGTCTATTTCATGTAGTTTCCCTTCTATGTCATAATGTCTAACAATATCTGATTAAATAATTATTAGTTTGACGGATGGGAAAACATCTTAGCGCAGGGAAAATCTCTGGATTAAGAAGATCCAGTGCTTCATAAACATATAACCCTGCAAAGTGAATAACAGCCTTTTGTTAAAGATACTAAGAAGAGATTCCATCCTCTGGAAGCACTTCTAACTGTGACAAGAAAGCTCCACTCTTGCTTACTAAGAGCCAAAGTCTGTCAGAGATACTTTAGTGACTTCAGTTCTGCCACTTGGGACCACGGAGAAAAAAATTTTCCTTTTGGTTGAAAGTCTTTCACAGTTTATTCATATGACAACATACAGCCTCAAATCTTCACAGTATATTAAAATGACAACAAATATCCCAGAACCTTCTACTCTTTCCATTAAATTACTTTAGTTTCTTAAATTGGTCCTCAAGTCATTTGGTTTCTATCCATTCATTTTTCAGTGTTTCTTCTCTGACCATGTTCTAATTTCTATCTGTTAAAATGGGATGCTCACTATGAAATTTAGGTGACTATGAGATATCAATGCAGGTTTATCAAATGTAACAAATGTACCACTATGGTGAGGGATGTTGATAATGTGTGAGGTGAATATGCATGCTTAGGGACAGAAGGTATGAGGCAATCTCTGTATCTTTTTTTCAAATTTTACTGTGTAGCTAAAACTGCTCTAAAAAATAGTCTTTTTTTCATTAAATTTTTATTATTCAGGTTATTACATTTGTTTCTTTTTTTTCCCCTCCTTAGCTCTCTTCCAACCGGCTCCCACCCCTCCCTCTACCCTTACCTCCCCCTCATTGACCTAATCCATAGGTGCATGATTTTTGTCCAGTCTCTCCTTGCACTTCCCTCACCCATTTCCCCCTGAGAATTATCAGTCCACTCTCTTTCTGTGCTCCTGAATCTATTATATTCACCAGTTTATTCTGTTGATCAAATTTTTAATTCACTTAATTTTTAGATTTACTTGTTGATAGATATGTATTTGTTGTTCATAATTTTTTATCTTTTACCATTTTCTTCTTCCTAGTGCCTTTCAGCATTTCATATAATACTGGTTTGGAACTGATTAACTCCTTCAGCTTTTTCTTCTCTGTGAAGCTCTTTATCTGCCCTTCAATTCTGAATGATAGCTTTGCTGGATAGAGTATTCTTGGTTGTAGGTTCTTGCTATTCATCACGTTGAATATTTCTTGCCACTCCCATCTGGCCTGCATCGTTTCTGTTGAGAAATCAGCTGACAGTCATATGGGTGCTCCCTTGTAGGTAATTAACAGTTTTTCTCTTGCTGCTTTTAATATTCTCTCTTTGTCTTTTGCTCTTGATATTTTAATTATGATGTGTCTTGGTGTAGTCTTCTATGGATTCCTTTTATATGGGATTCTGTGTGCTTCCTGGACTTGTAAGTCTATTTCTTTCACCAGATGTGGGAAGTTTTCAGTCATTATATTTCTTCAAATAGGTTTTCAGTATCTTGCTCTCTTTCTTCTTCTGGCACCCCCACAATTCTGATGTTGGTACGCTTGAAGCTGTCCCAGAGGCTCCTTACATTATCTTCACATTTTTGGATTCTTTTTTCTTCTTGCTTTTCCAGTTGAGTATTTTCTGATTCTTTATATTTCAAATTTTTGACTTGATTCTTGCCTTCCTCTAGTGTGCTGTTAGGTTTGTGAATAATATTTTTTATTTTAGTCAGTATATGTTTAATTTCTAGTTAGTTCTTTTTCATCTCTAGTCGGTCCTTTTCCATCTCTAGTTGGTCCTTTTTCATCTCCTCTTGGGTCTCACTAAATTTATCCATCTTTTCTAGGATATTCTTGAAAAACCTTATAACCGTGGTTTTGAACTCTCTATTCAGTTGTTTGTTTTCCTCCATTTCTTTTGTTTGTGATCTCTTCCTTTGTCTCCGCATTTTCACTATGCCAGGAGAACTTCTGTGTTGGATTCAGCCTTATGATACCAGACTTGCAAAACTGCAAAAGCCTCTCTGTTGAGCTTGGGATGGGTGGAGTCTCAGGGCTTAATGGACTGCACTGCCTTCCTGTTGGCCCCACCCTCCATAGCCCTTAGGTCTCACATGACTGGGTAATTGCTAGAGCTGTTCTTATGCATGCATGCTCGCGTAGTGCCTCAAGAATACTCTTTCCGAGTCCTCTGCATATGAGTCTGGTCCCCAGGGTTTCGCCCAAAACTGGGGTTCAGTAGAGCTAGAAGTGGCCCATTTGGGAGGCTCTATCCCCTGCCCATTCGCAAAAGCCAGCAGCACAACCAGTAGTTGGTCCTCTGCATGCAGTCTGTGTGCACCACCAGACCTCTGCCCTTTCGCGTCTCCCCCAGATCTCGGTGCACTTCTCCCTCTTCACAGTCTGAACTCCCCCTCTACGAATCCCGGCCGGATGTGGGGTTTAGTGCCATAGGATAAGGGATTCAATGCAGCTGGGAGTCTCCATCCCCCTACTGCCAGAGAAAGCCAGCCAGGCACTCTGGCACCTGCTCTCTCCACACATGCGTCTCTGCACCTCAACTTTTTGCAGCTCCTCTGGGTCTCCATGAGCCCCTCTCTTTCCTTCTAGTTGTAGAATTTCCACTCAGCCAGCTTTCCTGTGGTTCTGGATGATGTCCATTCTGTCTCTTAGTTGTAGTTTTGAAATTGTTGTTCAAGGCAGCAGTGTAGGTGTTTACCTATGCCGCCATCTTGGATTCCTCCTAAAAATAAAGTCTTAATAAACTTGATGTTCAGTTATAAATTGCAGATATGGTCTCATTACAGAATATAATTCGACTTGGTTATTTTATAGATTGTAAGTTTATTAAGGCAACCATTGATGCCATTAGTTGTAGTCTACCTGCTCCTTTATTTGTTTCAGCTCAAACACATTTCATGCAAAGTGCTACTCAGCTATTTTTTACCCATCTTGTTGGCTGAATAAATAAAACTCACTATCCATCAGTAAAAACATGCACACTCACATACACACACACACACACACTCTATGTAGAGATAGGACCATTTACCACACAGCAGTCCCCAATGCAAGAAAATTTTTCAAATACACTTTAAAGGATTTTTTTTTTGAAGATCAAAGTAAGAGGCTTCAAATCCACTTCAGATAATTTATCTTACTGATTAAACTCAACATTTATGTAACACAAGACACCTGATGCCTGAAATGAAGGAGCCTATTAGAAATGCCTCAACATTTTTTTGAGGTCTCATCAAAGGGTAATCTTTAATAAGAGTTATAAGTCCCAGAGAAGAAAAAAATTCATAAATAATACATAATTAGAGACATGTGCTAAATCAGTATTTGATAAGAATATTCTTATTCTGTATGGTTTAGGTTTATGTTTTTCATACATGGCAGCTTCTACTGAGTAATACTTAATTAATTAAGGAAGGTTATCATTATTGAAATAAAAACATTTATTTGAAGTCTAACATGGAATGGATATGATTTAATCCAAAGACTGCTTAATAATGTTTGAATCATAAAGTCCATAATAAAATTTAATAAGTTAATCATAGTCATTAAAGAACAATGTATAAAAATAAGTATTTAATAAATGCTAGCATGTGCAAAGAGTGAGAAAAATGGAAGGGGTAATGAGAGTGAAGAAAACTGCTTAATATAAGTGAAAATTTAATTAGAAAACTGATGGTAAAAAACAGCTTTGGATTAAATTAGGCCAGAAAAGGGCAAGTAGAACTTGAATTAATAACTTATTTTTTAATTTAATAAATCTTTATTCTAAAGATTATTACAAGTGTTCCTATTTTTCCCCCCATAGCTCCCCTCCACCCAATTCCCACCCAACCGTCTTCACTTACCTCTCCATCACTGTCCTCATCTATAGGTGTACAATTTTTGTACAGTCTCTTCCCGCATCCTCCTTACCCCTTCTGCTGAGAATTGTCAGTCCACTCCCTTTCTATGCCCCTGATTCTATTACATTCACCAGTTTATTCTGTTCATTAGATTTTTAATTCACTTGAGTTTTAGATTCACTTTTTGTTAGATATGTATTTGTTGTTCATAATTTTTATCTTTACCTTTTTCTTCTTCCTCTTCTTAAAGAATACCCTTCAGCATTTCATATAATACTGGTTTGGTGCTGATGAACTCCTTTAGCTTTTTTTTTTTTCTATCTCTGAAGCTCTTTATCTGCCTTTCAATTCTGAATGATAGCTTTATTGGGTAGAGTAATCTTGGTTGTAGGTTCGTGCTATTCATCATTTTGAATGTTTCTTGCCACTCCAATCTGGCCTGCATAGTTTACATTGAGAAATCACCTGACAGTTGTATGGGTGCTCCCTTGTTGATAAATAACTGTTTTTCTCTTGCTGCTTTTAATTTTCTCTCTTTGTCTTTTGCTCTTGATATTTTAATTATGATGTGTCTTGGTGTGGTCCTCCTTGGATTCCTTTTGTTTGGGGTTGTGTGAGCTTCCTGGATTTGTAAGTCTATTTCTTTCACCAGATGGGGGAAGTCATTATTTCTTCAAATACGTTTTCAATATCTTGCTCGCTCTCTTCTTCTGGCACTCTCATAATTCTGATGTTGTAAGGTTTGAAGTTGTCCCAGAGGCTCCTTACATTATCTTCACACTTCTGGATTCTTTTTTATTTTTTGCTTTTCCAATTGAGTGTTTTCGCTTCTTTATATTTCAAATCTTTGATTTGATTCTTGCAATCCTCTAGTCTGCTGTTGGATCTCTGTATAATATTTTTTTATTTTAGTCAGTGTATGTTTAATTTCTAGTTGGTTCTTTTTCATATTCTTGAGGTCTCACTAAATTTATCAGCCATTTCTAGAAAATTCTTGCAAACCCTTATAACTGTGATTTTGAACTCTATATCCAGTAGTTTGCTTTCCTCCATTTCTTTTATTTGTGATCTGTTTCTTTGTCTCCACAGTTTGGCTGCTTCCCTGAGTTGATAGAGTGGCTTTGTGTGCTAGGTGTCCTATAGGGTCTAGTGGCTCAGCCTCCCCAGTCACCTGAGGTACACACTCTTGGTGCACTCCTTTGTGGACTGTGTGCACAGTCTTATCGTAATTAAGCCCTTATTGTTGTTAGTATCACTGGGAGGAATTGATCTGTAGGCCAATTGGCTTTGAGGATCAGCTGTGTCTATGCTGGGAGAACCTCTGTGATGGAGACACCTTTATGAGATAAGACTTGCAAAAGCCTCTGTGCTCAGCTTGGATGGGGTGGAGTCTCAGGGTGGAGCAGATAGCATTGGTTTCCCATCAGCTCTGCCTTAATATGTCCCTGTGTCTCAGTGTCCTGTGATAATCTCTGCAAGCGCCTCTGAGAGAAAGCTACCCTCAAGTTCGGCCCGCTTCCAGACAGTCCAGTTTCTTCCCGAATGGGTCTTGGTCCCCAGAGTTTTGCCCAGAACTGGAGTTCAGTGCAGTCAGGAGCTTTTGTCTCCCTCCTGCTTGAGAAAGCCAACCGCATACTCAGTTGTCAGCCCTCTCCACAAGTGCGCCTCGGTACCTCTGCCTTCCTTAGTTCCTCTGAGACTCAGTGTGCTTTCCTCTTTCCTGACAGTAGAGTTTCACCCCATATGAGTCTTGGTCCCCAGAATCCCAGCCAGAACTGGAGTTCAGTGCAGTTGGGAGCTTTTGTCTCCCTCCCGCTTAAGAAAGACAGTTTCTAGTCCTCTCCATGCACACGTCTCAGTACCTCTGCCTCCTGCAACTCCTCTGAGTCTCAGTGTGTTTTTCTCTTTCCTTATAGTTGTAGAATTTCCACTCAGCCAGCCTTCCTGTGGTTCTGGGTGATGTCCATTTTGTTTTTTAGTTGTAGTTTTGAAATTGTGCAAGGCAGCAGTTTAGGTGTTTACCTATGCTGCCATCTTGGTTTCTATGTCTGAATTAATAACTTTTGATAATACAGTAAAGACACAGCAGTGAAGGAAATGAGCTATGAGTAAATAAAGTTAACTGTGGAAGCTGGTGGTTCTTGGACTTCAATGGTACCTACCTTATTAACAATCAAAAACCAAATTCATTTATAGTTTCTGATGTAAAGACATTAGAAATGCAGAGAGTATGATAGATAGAATCAGAATATTAATAAGCCTCAGAGGAGAGCACTTACAAATAAAGTTCCATAGAGTTCTAAAATTTTACTACCTCTATTCCTAAGACAGTTCCAGAAAAATAATAGATTATTTTCCCTCTGGTAGCAAAATAAAAGAAACAATGTTTGTAATTTCAGGAGAGTGAAAAAATATCTCCAAAATAAAGACCACAATATTCATAGTTGGATAAAGAAGTCAGACATTTCATTCTGATCCTAATGAAATTGGGAATAGTTGAATATCCTATTCCATTCCCCACACAATGGATGAGCCATACTTCTAATTATCTTCACTCACAAAATATATCAATACTTGTTTATAGAAGCTGCAAGAGAATAACTGGGAATAATAATAGTTAGGTAACGCTGATTATATCAAGATCTAATAACATTAACATATATATGTCTTATAGGTTTAAAAGTTTATTAGCAATAAAGGGATACAAAAGGCATTATACTAAAAACTTAGAATAAGACTAAATTTATCAAGTTGGATCTTAATAATAAGGTAACAAGGATAAGAAAGAAGGTAAATGTGATAGTACACTTTAAACACTAGACAAAAGATCAAATGAAACCAACAGGAAAAAATGGTGAAAAAGTAAGTGGATGATATACTAACATGCTCTCAGGACCAAACTGGAATTACAACTAAAATAAAATAAAAATCCTGAATAATCAATTGGAGAATAACTGGAGAGAACCCTGATAACCAAAGGCATAAAATGAAGATTATGTAAAGACTGGTAATACAGGGGCATGAAAGGACTGGCCAGGCTCCCTCAGAGAGCAGTTGAAGTCCCAGAGTGCTATCTCAGTTGTGAGGTGTTCTCACTGAGAACTCTTCAGTCTAAACTCCAAGCTGAGTTCCCCAGCCAAGAACACTAGAACTGAAAAAAGAACCCATATAATATCTGACTGTGTAAAGCTGTGAGGTTGCTATCTACAAAGGGGAAATAACTGGAAATGCAGGTACCCTTTTAAAGGGCCAATACACAAAATTGCACGTACAGCTACTCACTTTGGGCTTCAGTAAAGGGAGGGCAGAGTGGACTGGAGCTTTGTGAGCAGAAGCCAGGGTTGGGGGTTTTGGGGTTAGAGCTCAGAAGTCAGCCACTCCAATTTCTGGTGCTGAATCATTCCATCATATTGCAGAGGGCATCTTTCTCCAGCAGATGTTTACCATCCAGACAACTTTCACCTGGAGAAGAAGCAATTGTCCCACCCTGCTGGAAAACTTCTCACCCCACTTTGTGGAGTCTATGCCTTGCTGTTCAATAGCCAGAGGCTAATGAAAACTGAAAATAACAATCAGATCACAGGCAGAGGTAAATTTCTGGAGGCTTTGAGTCTTTGCCTTATCTAATTCAGGCCCTGGGTTTAGGAAAAGCAGACTTTGGTGCACATCTTGGTCCTTTCCAAAGGCACCCAGTGGCAGCAAAAGGGGCTACAAGCTGTAGATTGCTGATAGCCCCTTCATCTTCAGTAATCAAGAACATCTGACATTGTCTGAACTAGAAACTGAAAGTCATAGCAGATCTATAGCAGCACAAACCCCAAAGAAGCAGCCCAAATGTGGAGACAAAGAAAAAAAGACAAGCCTCAAACGAAAGAATTCTCCAAAAGAAGAGCTAAATTAAATTGGGATAAGAAATGTATCAGATATAGATTTCAGAATAATGATTACAAGGATGCTCAACAGCATGAGAATATACATAGAACAATGAAAAAAGACCAGTTGGAAATGTAGAATGACATAACATCAACAAAGAACACTTTGGACGAAATACTCAGCACATTAGGGGCAGTCTAAAATCAGATAGGTGAATTAGAAGGCAGTATATAAAAAAAAGAAAAGACTCAACAGAGAATAAAAAAGAAAAAAAAACAATATGGAGAAGAAAGTGAACAAGAAATAAAAAACCTGATTAAATAAAAAATGGCATAAAACTTCCCTAACCTGGTGAAGGAAAAAGTCACACAAGTTCAGGGAGCACAGGGAGAATCAAGGAAGAAGAAACCAAACAGGCCCACTTTCAGACACATCATAATTAAAATGCCAAAAATTAAAGACAAAGAGAGAATTTGAAAGGCAGCAAGAAAAAATCAATCTTTTACCTCCAAAGAAGCTCCCATAAAACTGTCAGCTGCTTTCTTATCAGAAAGTCTACAGGGCATAAGGGTATGGCATGAAGTATTCAAGGTAATGAAAAGCAGGAGTCTGGGTTGGGTTAATTTGCATACTTCATCTGATTGACTGGTGGGTGTGGCTGGTGGGCATGGCTTGTGGTGTAGTGGAGGTACAGTCAATTTGCATATTACTCTTTTATTAGATAGGATGGTTTCTAAAGGGCTTTAAGGGAGAGATCAACAGCAATAAAGTGATAATAGGGGGCTTTAACACCAAACTGACTTCACTGAATAGATCTTCCAGACAAAAAAGTCAATAAGGAAATGGTGACTCTAAATGACACACTGGAGCAGATAGATTTAATTGAAATTTACTGAATATTTACTTGACATTTCCTCCCAAAGCTACAGAATATACATTCTTCTCAAGCTCACATGGATCATTCTCAAAGATAAATTACATGTTATGACACAAAACAAGTATCTACAACTTCAAGAAGATTGAAGTCATATCAAGCATCTTCTTGGATTACAATGGCATGAAATTAGAAATAAATTACAGTAAAAAAAACCTCAAAAATATGTAAACACATGGAGGTTAAACTATCTTGTTAAACTATGAATGTGTTACCAATGATATAAAAAAATAAATAAAAAACTTGTTGGAAAAAAATGAAAATGAGCACACAATAATTATGGGACACAGCACAAAAACAGTCCTCAAAAGAAAGTTCATAGCATTATAGACCTATCTCAAAAAGCAAGAAAAATTATTAGTAAACTATCTAACCCTACAACTTAAATAATTAAAAGAATACAACAAGGGAAGTCCAGAGTAAGAAGAAGAAAGAAAATAATAAAGATCAAAGCAGAAATAAATGACATAGAAATTAAAAACAATACAAAGTATCAATGAAACCAAGAGCTGGGTTTTTGAAAAGATTAAGAAAATTGATAAACCTTTAGCCAGAGTCATCAATCAGCAAAGAGAGAGTACCCAAATAAATAAAATTAGAAACAAATGTAACAACTGACACCACAGAAATACAAAAGATTGTAAGAAAATACTATAAACAACTATAAGCCAACAATGTGGGTGAAATTGACAAATTCCTAGAAAAATACAATTCAAAAACTCAATCTGGAAGAATCAGAAAATCTGTATAGGCTAATAACAACTAGTGAAATTGAAGCAGTAATAAAATAAACTCCCAGAAAACAAAAGCCCTGGTCTGGATAGCTTCACAGGGAAGTTTTACCAAACATTCAAAGAAGAGCTAATACCTATCCTCTTCAAAATATTCCAAAAAATCCAAAAGGAAGCATACTTTCACCCTCTTTTTATGTGGCCAGCATTATCCTAGTTTCAAAACCAGATAAAGACACTACAAAGAAAGAGAATGATAGGCCAATAAACCTGATGAATGTAGATGCTAAAATCCTCAACAAAATTTTAGTAAATTGGATCCAGTGATCATTAAAAAGATCATATACTATGACCAATTGGGTTTTATCTCAGAAATGCAACATTGGAGCAATATCTGAAAGTCAATAAATGTGAAATATCATGAAAACAAGTTAAAAGACAAATGTCACATGAGCATATCAATAGACACAGAAAAAGCATTAACAAAATCTACCCATTTTTGATAAAAACTCTTAGCAAAGTGAGAATAAAAGGATCATACCTCAATATAATAAAGGCCATATATGACAAACATACAGTGAAATTCATATTCAATAGGCAAAAACTAAAACCATTTCCCTAAGAATAAGAATAAGACAGGGATGTCTGCTTTCACCACTCTTATTCAACACTGGAAGCCTAATGCACAAAATTTATCATGGGGGTTGAGGGGAGTGTCCCCTCAGCCCAGCCTGCACCCTCTCCAATTCAGGATCCCTTGGGGCATGTCCCACTGCCGGTTTAGGCACGATCCCTGGGATTGTGCCTAAACCGGCAGTCAGACATCCCTCTCACAAACCTGTACTGCTGGTTCCTAATTGCTCAACCTGCCTGCCTGGTCACTCCTAACTGCCCCTGCTGCTCGCTAGGTCACCCCCAATTGCCTTATCCCTGCCAGCCTGGTCACCCCTAACTGCCACCACTCCCTGCTAGCCAGGTTGCCTACTACTGCACCCCTTGCCAGCCTGGTTGCCCTCAACTACCCCTTTGTCAGCCTGGTCACCCACACAGCCTGCTTATTCAGTCATTTGTTTGTCCCTCACTAACCCCCCTGCCGGCCTGGTTGTAGGGAGCCATCTTTGTGAGGACATGAGGTTCAATTTGTATATCACCTCTTTATTATATAGGATAGTGTTAAACACAGTGATCAGAAAAGAAGAAAACATAAAAGTCACACAAATGGGAAAGGAGGAAGCACAATTGTCATTATTCTCAGATAACATAATACTGTACATAGAAAACCCTAAAAACTTCACCAAAAAGCTAATAGCTTTAAAGTATGAATTCAGCAAAGTAGCAAGATACAAAATTTACACCCATAAATCAATGATAGCTTTATATACCAATAAGTTCTCAGAAAGAGAAACTAAAGAAACAATCCTATTTACCATTGCAATAAAAAAATTAAGATACTTAGAAATAAACTTAACCAATGAAGTAAAAGACTTGTACTCAGAAAACTACAGGACATTGAAGAAAGAGATAGAAGAAGACATAAACAAATGGAAGAATATAACATGTTCATGGATTGGTAGAATTAACATCATTAAAATATCCATACTATCCAAAGAAATCTATAGATTCAATGCAATCCATCTTAAAATACCAGTGGTGTATTTCACAGTTCTAGAAAAAGTACTCTAAAAATTGTTTTAATCTTTCCTTTATTAATTATTTTATATATCATTATTTTGTTTCCTATCCCTCCTCTTACTCTCTTTTATGTTCATATTCTATTCTTTTTGTCTGTTTTTTTAGTCTTTTATGTTTTGCTATTCTATATTTTTCATTTGTTGTTATTACTCCTTAAAAATTGTTATTATTTCATATGTTATATTTGCCTCTTAACATCCATTTTATCTTCTTATTCTTTTCATTGTTGTTGGTTTGTTTTCATCTTCATGCTGTTTATGAATTGGTCTTTTCTTGCTCTATCAGCACCAATAAGAACCCCTAGAGCAGCATTTTAAAGATCATTGTGTTATATAAAAAGAACACAATGATATAATTTTGGAAAAGATTGATTTACACATAAGGATTCCTTTACTATCTTTGGAAACAATACTAGGTCTGACTTTTTTCTCCAGGCCCACTTTTAATACTTCTTTTAAAATACTACCACCAGCCACACTACCTTTAAGGTCATTAACGTCGCAGCCAGGTTTATTGACATCAAAAGATCTAATAACAAAAAGCTGGAGTTCTAAGGTAAAGTCTCTTAAAGGTACTGACATTTTTTTACAACATACTCACAACTTCAATAATTGTGTTTCAACAATATTGGAATAATGGGAGCTCCTTCTGTCACTGTACCTTGTTTTTTCTTTTATCTTTATTTTTGAAAGTATTACATATGTCCCTCTTTTTCCCCATTGACACTTTCTAGCACATTACCACCCCACTCCAGGTCTTCACTACTCTAATGTCTGTGTGGAAGGATCTGTTCACACTGCTCTTTAGCCTGACTTTCTTTTTCCAAATCAATTTTATTTTGTAAAATCAAAATATGTTTCTATTTCATAATTTTTATGGCAGCCACATGTTCAGAAGTTGGAGGGTGAGGACAAGATTCATTACCAGCTATCAACAGAGCTGCACCATTCCTCAGAATATTGTGGCTAGGACAATCAATAAAGGTAACATATCTAATTTGAAGTCCCTTTGGTTCCTAGAATGTTCATAGAAAACTTACCAATCAGAAAAAATATATATATCTCTATGTTCATAGCAGCACAATTTATGAGCTAAGATCTGAAAATAGCCCAAGTGTCCATCAGTAGACAAGTGGATAAAAAAGCTGTGGTACATTCACACCATGGAAAACTATGCAGCAGTAAAAAATAAAAAATAAAAATAAATAAAATAAAATAATAAAAAAGATCTCTTACCCTTTGAGATAGCATGGAGGGACATGGAGAGTATTATGCTAAATGAAATAATCCAGTCAGAAAAAGACAAGTATCACATGATCTCACTCATATGTGGAATCTATTGGATAAAATAAACTGATGATCAAAATAGATCCAGAGACATAGAAGCATGGAACAGGCTGTTGAATCTCAGAGGGAAGGTGGGGTAGAGAGAGGGTGGGAAAAGATCCACCAAAGAACTTGTATGCACAGACAATAGCATGGTGAAGACCTAGGGTGAGGGTTGGGGTGAACTAGAAAGGTCAATGGGAAAAAAAGAGGACATAAATAATGCTTTCAACAATAAAGATAAAAACAAATACATGAATAAGTTACAACTTTTTTTTTTTTTGTAAAGAAGAAACCAATAGGAGAAGATTGCCCTGAAATATTTGCTCATCCATTAAACTATAAAAATAAAGCAGAAGGGAGGGGAGAAAGAGTAGTCTTAAATTTATAAAAGTAATAATAGCAAAAAACAAAACAAAACAAAAAACAAAACAAAACAAAACAAAAAACCTAAATCATTCCTTTCTCAGAGTATTAACATTTTGAATAGACTAACAATTTGGTTGAAACTATTTTTCTCACATAACTGACTGTTTTTGAGTAGTAATGGGATGAAAGGTGTTTAAAGTCCTTTAATTTGTCCATATTAAATAGTTAAACTGATTGTTTAATTTAAAATCAAGGTATTATCATTAAACACTGGTATTTAAATTTATTCGGAATACAAATAGAGGCATGCTGCTATACAAATAAACCCTCCCAAAAAGCACTTTACTAGAAAATTCTCAGTTTCAAGCAGTAAAAACCCAACTAAAACCAGTTTAAGAAAAATAATGAGGAGAGAGGGTTTGGGGGATGATGCTTTTGGCTCAGGCCCAGCTGGGTTTTCAGAAACTCACTCATCCATGTGTTGCTTCTGTGTTGTCCTATTTGTGAGCAAGCTATCCCCATATGTAGTAAGTTCATCACTGGCAATTTGAACATTTCCTCATTCTCTTACTGAAAAAAAACTCTCTTTCTCAATACTTCGCAGAAACTTTTGAGAACTCTTGGTTTGTATCATTAACCCATTCTCCAAATGGTTATTGGAGCCAGAATATTGGAGGTTGACCTTATTCCAGCCACATGGAATGAGAATGGAGTGGGGAGGTCCAGATGCTAATCACACAAAACCAAGTGTTCCCTCAGGTATCTCATGGTTACAAGCATTCTATAGTTAAGATGAATAAAATTCATTCTACTGATTACTGTCTTTTAACTAGCCATCCAATCACATTAACTTTCAATTTCTTCTAAAGTGGAAACATAAATAATTGATATCACAAATATTGTGTTCACTGTATGACAATTTCAGGACAACTTTCCTAGTTTTATTTATATTTTGCCAGAAACTTTTAGTCTTCCAAGGCATCCTCCTTTCCTAGAGATCTCTAATTGTGGAACCCACTACCGCTCTACCTTATACAGTGGTACCTCGAGATATGAGTGCCCTAACATACAAGAATTTTTTGAGATATGAGCCATTGAGCGAGCGATTTTTGCTTTGAAACACGAGCAACATTTGAGATAGGAGTAATCACTCGGATTGGCCGGCTGCACACAACCCACCAGTTTACGGCGACTCGAACGTCTCATAGTTTCCCATGCCTCAAGGTTATGGAACGAATTAAACTCGTATCTCGAGGTACCACTGTATTCACCTCTTGTCCTTCTCCATCTACAACATCTCTTTAAGTGACCTCATCTATCCTCATGGTTTTAAATGTCATCTATATATCCATCCTCAGTACTTAACTGCAACTCTAATCTTTCTCTGTAATTTAAGATTCATATATATATATATATATATATATATATATATATATATTCGATATTTCTACCAGAATATTTAATAGGCTCAAAGAAGAAATTTTATATCCTAAACTCTCAAACCCACCTCCTCCTTTGAGTTCCCCATATTAGCAAACATCATTTCAACTCATGCAAATATTGAAGACAAAAATCTAGATATTATCCTTGATGCTGTTTTTTTCTTCAATTTCAAATTCACAATGTTGACAAATCACATAAATTAAACTTTCAAAACATCCCTAATTCATCTCACTATTAACAACACTGCTGAAAAAACTATTGTCTCTTGGCTTGACTATGAGCATCCAAATTGGTCTTTCTTACTTTCCTGTATCCTAGTCTCAATAGAAGAGTGAGAGCAGCCGATTAAAATGTAACATAGCTTGCATCACATAAAACTTCTTTTGACTCAGCTTCCCATCTCTTTTGGAGTAAAAGCCCTCATCTCTGTTATTCCCTCCAAGGCCTTACTTGATCTGGTGCTATTATCTTTCAGATCTCACCAGAGAACATTCCTATGTCCCACCCACATTATGTCACTGTTGCCTTAAGGGCATCATTCTAGCCTCTCCCTTTGCCTACTTTTCCCTTTCACCTGCTCTGAATTGATTTTTTCTAATTAGTTTTTAGCTTAAACATCATCTGTACAGAATGTTGTTGTCTCAGAAAAAGTCCTTGTTTTCTCTACTGTTCATTTAATACTTCTGTACTCCAAATGTGTATGAATTTTTTCCCCACATGAAGCAGTTCTCCAACTCTGATGGACACCAACTGGGTTCCCTACAATTCAATTCAATTCTGCCACTATATACTTGGATTTAGCACCAGACTGCACAGGTTAGAGTCCCATAAGAGTGCCCACCCCACCATCATTTCAGACACCAATCAAGGTTTAGGTTGTTACCCATATTTCTGTCTAACTGGCTAGAAAACGGAGGTTCCCTGAACCTCCTCCTCAGACTTTATTAATTTATTAGTGTAACTTATAGAACTCAGGAAAACAGTTTACTTACTAGATTACCTGTTTATTATTACAAAAAAAATTAAAGAATACAAATGAACAATCAGGTGAAGAGACACATAGAGCTAGGTCCAGAAGGGTGAACTTGTAAGTGTGTCAAACTTGCTCACGAACCTGGAGCTCTCTAAACTCCATGATTTTGGGTTTTCAGTGGAGGTTTTAATACATACAAGCATAGCGGTGATTAAGTCACTCACTACCCCTACCTCCCCCATTTAGGAAATAAGAGAGGGTGTGGGATGGGAATGAAAGTTTCAACCCTCTAAATCAGTGGTGGACAAACTGCGGTTCATGAGCCACATGGGGTTCCAGAGCCATAGTTTGCTGCTCTGTTGACTAATGAGTTTGCTGACCACTGACCTAGACTGACAATTCCAATAGTTACAGGCTGCTATTGTTCCTTATGATTAAGCCCCTATCCCAGTGTTGGGCAAAATCATTAACCAACAGAGTGGCAAATTGTAGCTCATGAGCCGCAGTTTCCCAACCACTGCTCTAAACACTTGGTTGTTTTCCTTGAGAATGAACCTCATCCTTAGAGGCTTTCCAAAAGTGATCGAAAGGATTGTTCTGAACAACAAAAGACATCTTTATTGCTCTTAGAAAATTTCAGTTAGAAAATTCCAAGAGTTGTGGGAAAAGTGTGTTATGACAGAAAAAAAATCAGATATATATTTATCATAAATCTCAATATCACAATTGTTCTCCATTTAATCAATAAAAAAGGGCCACCTAGTCTTACTCTATTTTAGGAGACTACAACTTTTTCCCTATAAGCTCCAGATAGCAACATTTTAAGATTTGTTGGCCATATGTCCTCTGTTACAACTAACTGACTGGTATTACAGTAGGAAAGCAGCCACAGACAATATGTAAATAAAATGAGTGTGGCTGTGTTCCAATAAAACTTTATTTGCAAAAACAGGCCAGCATTGCTTGCCAATACCTGCTCAATTACATCAAATTGTTTTGATGCTCTGCTCAGGAGCCTCTTATTTGTGTACTGTGTTTTTCCTCATTTGAATTAAAGTCTGTGAGAACACCAGCAAGTTTCCTTATCTCATTCATTATTTTTTTTTCTTACTTTTTTTTTTCTTGGATGGAAAAAATTTCATTTTTTAAATTTAGTTTTTATTTATTTATTTTTTATTTATTTTTTTTTCCCTATTGCTCTCCTCACCCCACAGTACATGCCCTCACCTGTCTCCCTCCCGCCGCCTTTCCATTGCCCTGTATCCACTGGCTATGCCTATACACATGCATACAAGTCCTTCAGTTTACACCTAATGATGGTGAGCACAAAGGTAGCTTTATAAATACAAATTGAATGAATAATGAATGAATGAATGAATGAATGAAACTAGTATGTAAAATTCAAAATACTACTGAGAAAACACAAAACACCACCCTTGGAATGTTTACCTAAGTTTTCAGAAAAAACAAAAAAGATTATTACTACAAAAAAATGATTTACTATTTAAAAGTTTCTATTTATTTTTAGGTACGGTTATACCACAAAAAGAAAAGGGAAAATTTAAATTATGTTTCACAGTATACAGGGGTGGACAAAAGTAGGTTTACAGTTGTTCATATGGAAAATAATACAATAATTAATAAATAATAATGCAAGAATAAACTCTCATACTTACAACTGTAAACCTACTTTTGTTACTCCCATACATCATTTTTACTTTACAATGAGGCACTTAGGCCAGTGGCTGAAAACTTGTGGTGATTTTTCCCCCCAGGGAGGTCTGGAGATATATTTCATTATCACAACTTGGAGGAGGGGTACTTTTAACATCTGGAAGATAGAAGCTAGGGATGTTGCTAAATATTCGACTATGCACAGGACAAACCTCTACAACAAAGAATGCTGTTGTCCAAAATGCTATAGTAGTGATATTAAGAAACCTTGTCTTAAGTTAATTTCCTGTATGAAGGTCTTTGAGCCTAGCCAGTTTTGCTCAGTGGATAGAGCATTGGCCTGACCACTGAAGGATCTCAGGTTCTATTCCAGTCAAAGGCAGGTACATTGGTTGCAGGCTTGACTCCCAGCACAGTTAGTGTGTCTTTCTCACATCAATGTTTCTCTCTCTGTGTCTCTCCCTCTCTCTTCCAATCTCTCAAAAAATCAATAAAAAAATATGCTCTAGTGAGGATGAACAATAATAACAACAACAACAAAAAGAATAGGTCTTTGCTTTTCTTTCTTTTTTTTTTCTTTATTGTTTAAGGCATTACATATTTGTCCTTATCTCCCTCATTGCCCACCCTTCCGCCCCACCCCAATCCCTCCCCTACTGCCTTCAACCCCCTGGTGTCTGTGTCCACTGGTTAGGTTTATATGTAGGCATACAAGTCCTTTGGTTGATCTAGGTCTTTGCTTTTAAGAAAATTATTATAAAGTTTCAGGATGCTACTTACGTCTTTGAAACCTGTGAGAAAACAGATTCTATTTCTTAGAAGTTATAACGTTTGTATGAGATGCAAAACCATTCTTAAGGGTACATTTCAGTGGTGGTAGTGATGGGGGGAGGGGAGACAAACTTCACTATCACATTTGCATTCCAAGAACATTCAGCCCATCTGATAACCTGCTTAAAGAAGTCAGACTTCAGGCTGCCTGCTTGTGGAGTCACACAAGGTTAAGTGTTTACCACATTTCATGATATTCATTGGCCAAATGACAACAGTGACAGTAAATTTGAGCTGACATCCTACAGCAGCAACAAAACAGGAAAGGAAGGAAGGAAGGAGCATTCCAAGGGCAAGAACAATACAGCAAATATCCTTTTATAGTTTTCATGTAAGCCTGTGACTTTGTTGTTAACATGCAGATACCGTCCATTGTTAAGTTAAACTGGCCCTATGCCACAATATCTTAACAAGTTAAGCTCAGGCAAACATTGACTTCAGTTTTTTGATACTTAATGCTAGAAATATTTTTTTACTTCTAATTTTTTTAGATCTCAGTAGAATACATCAAGATTATGTTGTTCTAAATTCAGATATATTATTGAGAAATATAAAGAGTAACTTTCATAACCATTTACTCGTACTTACCTAACATAGCAGGGGAGTACAGGTGTGTCTGTGTGTGTGTGTGTGTGTGTGTGTGTGTGTGTGTGTGTGTGTAGAGGTGGGGAAAGAGTATCTAGAAGACATCCAAAGATAATATTGGCACATTTTGATACAGTTTATATCATGTCATGGATTATATGTAAACAATTTAGGTAATTATGTTTTCATGAAACTCTATTGTTTTTTATTATTCATATTCTACTCATATCTCTGTGCTTATTTCTTCCCTGCCACCTTCCCAAGGATGTCTTCTTCCTGTATTTTCAAGCGGATATTTAAAGTTCTGACTTTGGTCCCCTTTATCTCTTTCTGTATTTTATTTTTAGATTTTATCTACTCTAGTGGTTTCAACTATTGCTTTCCTGCCTGTGACTTTCAAGTCTTTACCTCTTTTTTTTCATCTACCTCAGGAATACCTATTCAATTGTAATAGCTACAGATGTGTCTATTTAGAAATCATCTTGGTTTCTTAAATTGTTTATGTACAAAACTGAGCTCATAGTTTCCTTCTCTTATATGGTCCTTCTCTACAATCTCCATATCATACATTTCATTGGATAATACAAAAATATACACAATTTAATACAGTGGTACCTCGAGATACGAGTGCCCTAACATATGAGATTTTTTTGAGATACGAGCCGTTGAGTGAGTGATTTTTGCTTTGAAATACGAGCAACATTTGAGATAGGAGTAATCGCGCGGATTGGCCGGCTGCACATGACGCGACTCGAGCGTCTCATAGTTTCCCAGGCCTCAAGGTTACGGAATGAATTAAACTCGTATCTCGAGGTACCACTGTACTATGTAACTGTAAAAAAGATGGATTTCTTATCCTTTGAGACAGCATTGAGAGTCCTGGAGAGTATTATGGTAAGTAAAATAAGCCAGTCAGAGTAAAAAGACAACTATCACACAATATCACTTATATGTGGAATCGAATGAACAAAATAAATGATGAATAAAATAGATCCAGAGACATGGAAACATGCAAAGGAAGGAGGGGAGGAAAAGATTAGTCAAATAACTTATATGCATATATTCATAACCCATGGACACAGACAATAATGTGATAAAGGCCTGGGAAGGGATGAGGGGTGTAGCAGAGGGTTTAATAGGGGAAGGGAAGGGAAGATATCTGTAATACCTTCAACAATAAAGATAATTTAAAAAAAATACAGAAGTCATCCTTCCTTTTCCCTAATTCACAATTTCCAATCCATCATAAAATTGTACTTTTTTCTAACCATTGAAATATTTCTTAAACGTGTTCACATCTTCCCTGTTTAGCTACCACCACACTAATCTATGATAGCACTCTGATTATGGTTACTCTTATGCTTAAACATTTTCAAAGTCATTCCATTGCTAAGATAAAAGACCTTTTTAACATAACCTGTAAACATCTGCATGACTTAGCCTCTTCTTGCTGCTCTTGTCCCCTTCTCTCACTGTCTACTTCAATGTCATGGTCATCTTTCCATTTCTCACAAATGCTCCTCTCTAGAAGGTGTATCAGTGGTGGTGTTTTTACAAAACACACACACACACACACACACACACACACACACCCCTTTAGAAACAAGGCTCTTTGCTCCCCTCTTTTATTTGACTCCCACCAAATTTAGAGAGTCATTTTCGTGTGAGAAACAATCATCTACAAACCCCCACTGCTGTTATTATAAACTCAAATGCAACTCAGTGTCTCCCCTTCACAGTGCTGGTCACGTTTATGTTTATATTTGCATTATCAAGCCACTCAACATTTTGGCCCCAGCACTTAGCTTGGTTTCTGGCATGTAATAGGAGATCAATAAATATTTAGTAAAAGTACAAATAAAAAACTAATCATTTCAACCTATCAACTCACCTCCAAATACTATCACTTTTGAATTCTCTAATTCTGTGGATTTTACCATCATCTCCTATACCTCTGGCCCAAATTTTCAGACTTCCTTGGCTTCTCTTTCTTTATTTACTATCCACATTTCATTGTTTGCCAAGTGTCATGGACTCAACCTCCAGAGCATATGTCCCATAAACCTTCTCAATACCGTTACTACTCTTTCCTAGGGCAGGTCCACCCCAACCTGTCTCTGGGCTATTGCAAAATCACCCAGTTGGACTCCACATCTAATCTCTTCTTGCCTCAAACTTTCTTCTAGTCTTCCACAAATATGTTGTGTTGCTCCTATGATCAAAAACAATTTTAGGATTCCCAATTGTCTCTTCAATATAGTATCCAGCATGCAGGTTCCCTTGATTCAGTGAACGTTTTCTCAATTAACTCTTAACACTTTCTTTTTTAACATCTTATATTCCAACTTAACTGAAATATTTTGGGTATCCAGTACATTCCTTGCATTGACCAAATTCTAAGATTTTTATCTGTCCTACTTCCCCCAAGAGCTCTTTGTCCTTCAAGCACAAATTCCACTTATCATTCCTAGACTGCTTTCTTAAGTTCGGGGACTCTTTTTTTTAATTGGTCATTTTATAGACTACAGTGGTTATCATCAAAGCTTGGAACACAAAGGATGTTCAATAGATATATTCAATAAATTGCTTCTTTCCTCTTTCTTTTTTCCTATGTAGCTACAGTCTATAAAAAATAAATATTTTCTTAAGTACTTTACATCTTTTTTTTTCTGAGTTTTTCCCCTATCAGTTTTCAAAAAGAGAGCCAAAAAAATAAGATGTTATGAAATTTACCTCCTTTGCCCATTTAATAATGCTTCATTAAGAGAAAATTGACGAGAGCAGGATATTATAATTACGATTGAAGAACAATGAGCACCAACACTTGTTAAAGATTTGTGCTTCTCTGTACTTGAATATGACATGCAATTCATAAACTGGTTAAAGACTGAAGAAAGTGAAATTTTATCTAAATTAATACTATATATGTAAGTACTAAAATATTCACCCTGGGAAACTTTAAATTGGCTTTTATTGCAATAGTTATCTTTCATCTCAGGAAATAGCTCAACTCTTTCTTTCTTTTTTCTTTTTTTTTAATATATCTTATTGATTTTTCACAGAGAGGAAGGGAGAAGGATAGAGAGTTAGAAACATCGATGAGAGAGAAACATCGATCAGCTGCCTCCTGCACACCCTCCACTGAGGATGTGCCTGCAACCAAGGTACATGCCCTTGACTGGAATCGAACCCGGGACCCTTGAGTCCACAGGCAGATGCTCTATCCACTGAGCCAAACTGGTTTCGGCTCAACTCTTTCTTGAGGAGGTTAAACATGAGTGTTCTTGACATCTTAAGCTAAGACAATTTGCCATAGTATTGATTGTATTTATTTTCACACAGTCAACCTGAAAACTATGATTTTAATTATGAACAACATGGATATATTTTTCTTTTCTGCAAAAACCAAATCTTAAGTTGAATTAGTCTTCTCCACCTGAAAATGCTCATTCCCAGTTACAGTGTGATGGAAAAGCAAATTTCAATGAAATAATTCAATTTTGAAGTGCCGAGTGAAAGCATGCTAAAGATATTAGAACTTAACAAGACAGGTCAGACAATGATGTCAGAGGCCTTTAAGGGAAATTAGAGAAGGGGTAAGTGTTGGTGCCTTTGGTCAATTAATTAGAATAGCAATGATTGGGGATCTTCTATGGGGTTAGGAGACTTTCACCAAACAATACTGTAAGAGACAAAACCTTCACTGTGACAGTATGTGGATTGTGCCAAATAAGTGAACTATTAAACTTAAATCAAATCAAATGAAAAACTTACATATAGTCTATTGCACATATTTTCTAGTAAGAATGAATCCACTATATCTTCCATTTTAAATATTTCTTCAACATAAACCATGTGAACATGATTTTTCAATAAGCATACAGACACTTTTTTTTTTACTTTTTATGTTGTTTTTTATATAGAGATGTTCCTTGACTTATGAGGTTTTATAACCTCATTGTAAGTTGAAAACTTGTTAAGTTAAAAATGCATTTTACATACCTAAACTACAGAAGATCATAGCTAAGCCAAGCTGGTTTCTACTGAATGGTATTGCTTTAGCACCATCGTAAAGTCAAAATAAATCAAACCATTCTAAGTCAAGGACTACCTATAGCTACCTATAGTTCATTGCTCCAAGCTATATGTATACACAGATGCACCTCAGTATGGCTAATAAAATGCATGAAGTATAAAAGATTTATAGATTAAAAGAAAATATCAAAGTATATAGTATGCAGTTTAAATTTCATCTTTAAAAAATATTCATATGTGAAAATCATGATGGTAAAACCACAAACCAACAAGTGCATGAAAATCTTTTTTTTTTCATCTTCAAGATTCTTTAAAACAGAATTTAAAGTTCTTGAGAGGCTTTATGTGGAGTAAACTTAATGTAGATGTGTGAAAGTGTCTAACAGTAAAATAATTTTCTGTACAGTATTTCAAATTTTAATTCTGTGGTCATGAAACCTACAGTGAATGTCACCTGATGAGGATGAGCTGTGGTATGGAAAAGCCATATTATCTGTTACAATATAGTAAAAGAAATGTTTATTTACTTAAAAGTGAAATTACAGTAAAGAAATCTTACTCTATTGAATTCATTTTAACATTAATTTAATAGTTATTTATTAATTTCATCTCACTTAAGTAAAGATAATTTAAGAAATAAGAGCATCATTTGAAACATTGATTATCAGTAAAATGTTGAGAAAAAGACCTTATTTTAGTAACAGCTAAACTGAATTCATACTCCTTAATAACAACAATCACAATTATTGCTATTATTGTTACTTATGTATTTGGCAATATTTTATAGTTTTTACTAGAGGCCTGTTGCACAAAGAGATTCCTGCAATAGGCCTTCCTTTCCTTGGCTTCCAGCACCGGTTTTCCTCTGGCACTCGGGACTCAGGCCTTTGCTTAGGCCAGTGTCTGCCTTCTTCATCTTTGCTGCAGACTCTGAAGTCTGCAGCCTTTCTCTTCCCTGCATCCAGAGTGCCACTCCCTTTGCCTCCTTCTCCTCCCCACCCCCACCTGCCTCCCTCTCATAGCACGCATCCTGCCCCACCCAACCACTCTGCCTCAGGAGCAGCTGGGTGGCCTCCATCTTTGTCTTCTAATTTGCATATTTCCTCCTGATTGTCTGGTGAGTGCAGTGGAGAGATGGCCAATTTGCATGCTTCTCTTTTATTAGTGTAGATATTTTGGTTTATCGAATTTATGAAAGTTCTTTTATAGCATACAAATTTGCCTTGGGTATTATAGGTAACTAACATTTTGAACATTATATTGGCTTGCATTTTTTGAACATATAGTGGGTTCTATGCCCCATGCAAAGTATTATACTTTTATTTTCTCAGATAATTCTTTAATTCTTACAAAATCCCCATAAGATAGGTACTGATGTTTAGAAAATTAAGTAATTGGCCTAAATCATATAGCTAGTAAGCATCAGAAATTGGATTCAAATCCAGGCTTTTCTGATTCTAGAATCTGGTTCTTCAAACTCTACAACTCTATCTTCACCTCCTAAGCAAAAGATAAGAGAACCTTATGAAAAATAAATAAATGAGCTTAATTATTAAATCAACTCAATTTTATGTTTTACTTTTTAAAATTTATCTTTACTGTTGAAAGTATTATGAGTCCCCTTTCCCCTTTTTTTCCAATTGACCCCTTCCACCTGGCACTTGAACCTTCCAGGCTTTCAACACACTATTGTCTGTATCCAAGGACTATGCATATATGTATATAAATTCCCTGGTTAATCTTTCCCCTTCCCCCTCTCACTCCTCTACCCCCACCTTCCTCTGAGATTCATCAGTCTGTTCCATGCTTCTATGTCTCTAGATCAAAATAACTCAATTTTAAATGAAGACAAGTATCACATAATCTCACTCAAAAGTGGATTCTAATTGTTGAACAAAATAGAATCTCAGTGGGTGGGTGGGTGAGAGGTAGGAGATCAACCAAAGAACTTCCATGCAGAACCCATGGACACAGACAATAGAGTAAGAAAGGCCTGGAGCAGGATGGGGGAGGGTGGACCTAACTATAAGGGGTCAGTGGGAGAAAAAAGGGGATGTAATACTTTTAACAATACAGATCTAAAAAAAAAAACAAATAAAATTTTTAAACATCCTCATAGAAACTTGCAGAATAATATTTGACCAACTATGTAGATATTTAAATGTTTGGATATACATTTCAATTCTCCAACTTATTCCATTCATTAATATGCCTGTCCTTATGCTAATACTTTATTACTGTAGCTTTATTGTAAGTCTTGAAATCTTATAGTATAAATTATCTAACTTTGTTCTTTTTCAAAATTGTTTGATTTATTATGAGACTTTTACATTTTCACAAAAATTTTAGGATGTTTGTCAATTTCTACTTTTAAGAAGCCTGTTGGCATTTTGATGGGAATTACATTAAATCCATAGGTCAATTTGAGGAAAATTGGCATCTTTAAGGTTTTTTAAAGTAATATTCTAACTGTTAATAATCTGATGATCCTCATTGTTGATGATATTTATAACAAATGATAATAAAAATAAAATATAGATTATTGAAAAAAATTCAACTATTTTTATTAATCTTTTAACTCAATATAAAGTATAATTTATACTGCAAAGTAATTCAGTCATATTAATGTAAAACTCAAAATCTTTCTCAATTCTTGCTCTAAAGTAACTTTTCACTAATTTTATTTCTACTTTAGCTTCTTAAATCTTAATTGGTTAAATCAACTCAATTTTATTTTTTAAAATTTATCTTTATTGTTGAAAGTATTACAGATGCCCCTCCCCCCTTGTCTGTCAATTGATCCCTTCCACCCCCCCCAAAAAAAAAATTACACATTTACTAGTAAGTCATGTTGGAAAAAATATTTTACCATGCATCCTTCAAAGAGTCCCCTTTATTTATCTATCTCTAGAAAATGTGAATTCAGTCTCCAGTCTTTCTGCAGTAAATCTGTGTTGTATTTTACTAGTCATTTTGTGACACTCACAGATCAGTAAGTTCAAATTTAGAGGACTAGGAGTCAGAGATGAGGTGGTTAAGTCAAAAGGGGATTGAGTTTAATGTCTGGGAGAAAAACCCAAAGGCTTACAAAATTAACTGTTTCCCCTGGCTAAGTTCTGCAACACATGTTACCGGCAGACAAGCTGTCTTAGTACCAGTTTAAGTGCTCACCTACAATCGAGGACTCTGAAGCAACCCTTGCCTCCTTCTTGCTCATGCAAACATTATAGGATTTCTGGCTACATCAAGATGATATAGCTTAGAACTGGTCTTAGAATCTGGCAGGATAATATCTGGACTTTTGAGAACCAGCAAATAAATCAACTTGTCTTTAGCTTGTGAAATTGCTACAGATCTTTTCTATGCTATTTCTTCTTTTATCCTCGTGTGCCTCGCAAAGTCACCTGCTGAGGAAAACAATGGAGCTATATAAATACACATTCATACCTGCTGAACAGTTTTGAACATGCACATTTCCCTGATATTTCTTAGATTCCAGGTACCTCGGTGTAAACTTTAACTAAAATCTGAATTCTTTGGAGATACCTTTATTATCTGGCTTATCTTTATTATTCTCACTATCATAATTATTTTCTTTAGGTCATTTTAAAAAAGAACAACTGATTCCAATTTAAAATAAGCAAAACTTACATAACATAGTTCATATATCAACAAGATAGAGATAATTTGAAATCATTAGCCATGTTTCTCATTAATGACCTCATATGAATTTTATTATTAAACTAGAGGCCCAATACATTAAATTTGTGCAAGGGGCTTAGCCCTCATAGCCTTGGTCAGCCCTCACAAGGGCTTTGTCTGGACAGTCATTCTGCTATTTGGTCTAATTAGCATATTAGCTCGTTATAATATAGAACTGGGGGCCCAGTGCATATTTGGTGCACTTGGAAAGGAACTGTGGGAAATGAAAGGCTGTGGTGGGCACAGGGGCAGATCTTGGTCCATCCTTGTCACCCCCACCTGACCCCTCCTGCCATAGCCAATAGTCCCCTGTCTGCTGGAAGCTCTGCTCCTGCCTCCATCGCTCCCATGCATTGATGGTGCCAGCCCTACTCACACCTGCTGAGGGTGTGGAGGGATTGGAGTCAACACCAGCAGTGGGTGTGAGTGGGGCTGGCAATGTCAGCAGGTGCGAGTGGCAGGTGTTGACTCGATCACTCTTCACGAGCAGGAGGAGGAGGAGAAGTACTCAGGGGCAATCAGGGCCAGCATCCATTGCTCCCACTTGCTAAAGGGTGTGAGTGGGGTCCATGGCAGCAATGGATGCAAGTGGTGGCTCCGGTGTGGGCAGTAGGTATAAGTGGGGTGATCACTGGCAGCGGGTGTGAGAGGCAGCTGCTGTCTCTGATTGTGCTTGAGGAGCAGGGGGAGGTGAAGAAGCCCTGAGGGGCAATTGGGAGCCAGAAGCCTGCATACGCACCCATTGACAGCAATGAGTGATTGAAGCTGGCACTGGCAGCAAGTGTCAGCAACGGCTCTAGTGCTGGCAGCAGGTAAGAAGACCAGGCGGGACCACGGTGCATGGGAGCAAAGAATTTTTGGTAACCACAAGAGATTCATCCTGATGACAGTGACTGGTGCCCCACCTTGGTCTGGTGCCCACATTCACCTGCTCCACTATTCCACTATGGCTGATGCAACCATGTTTCCCATACACCCCCTGATGGTCAGCACATGCCATAGTGACCAGTTGTTCAATTATTCTGCTGTTTGGTCTATTTGCATATTAGCCTTTTATTATATAGGACTAAAGGCCCAGTGCACAAAATTTGTGCATGGGGGTGTGTGTCCTTAAGCCCAGCCTGCATCCTCTCCAATCTGGGACCACTCAAGGGATGTGGAACATCCCTCTCAAAATCCAGAACTGCTGGATCCCAACTGCTCACCTGCTAGCCATCCTGATTGCCCCTAACCACTTCTGCCTGCTACCTGTTTGATGCCTAACTGCTCCCTTGCAATCCTGATTGATGCCTAACTGCTCCCCTGCCAGCTTGTTTGCCACTAACTTTCCTCCCCTGCAGGCCTGCTCACCCTTAACTGTTCTTCCTTGCAGGCCTGGTTCCCCTCCCCCCCAACTGCTCTCCCCTGCAGGCTTGGGTCCCTCCCCACTACTGCTCTTCCCTGCATGCCTGGTCATCCCCAACTTCCCTCCTCTGCCAGCCTTATCATCCCTAACTGCCCTCCCTTGCAGGCTTGGTCCTCCCAACTGTTCTCCTCTGCTGGCCATCTTGTGGCAGCCATCTTGTGTCCATATGGGGTCAGTCATCTTTGATCACATGGGGGCAGCCATCTTGTGTGTTGGAGTGATGGTCAATTTGCATATTATTCTTTTATTAGGAGAATTAGATAGGATAGAGGCCTGTTGCATGGGTTGGGGCAAGATAATTTGCCCTGAGGGTGTCTCAGATCAGGGTGGGGGTTCCCTTGGGGCAAGGGTGAGGGGTCTGTGGTGGTATACAGGCTAGCCATGCCCCCCTGCGACCCAAATGAAGGCCCTAGTATCTGGGATTTATTTATTATCTATAATTAAAACTTTGTAGCCTTGAGCAGAGCCAAGCCTCCTGCTTGCTCTGTGGCTGCAGCCATTTTTGTTAGGATTTATTTATCTTCTATAATTGAAACTTTATAGCCTTAAGCAGGCCAAGGCAGGCCAGGGCTGTGGAAACTTGGCTTCCTCCATTTCCAGGGAACCCAAGCCTCCTGCTCTCTCCATGGCCACAGTCACCTAGGTTGGGATTAATTTGCATACTTGCTCCTGATTGGCTGGTGGGAGTGGCTTGTAGGTATAGTGTAGATATGATCAATTTGCTTATCACTTTTTTATTAGATAGGATTAGTGGCTTTGTGCATGAAATTCGTGCACGGAGGGGAGGTTCCTTCAGAGCAGCCTGCACCCTCTCCAATCTGGAACTCTTTGGGGGATGTCAGACAGCTGGTTTAGGCTTGATCCCCTGTTGGAGGGGTGGGGGGGCGGAATCCCTCTCATAATCTGGAACTGCTTGTTCCTAACTCCTCACCTGCCTAACTTTGTGATCATCCCTAACTGCCTCTGCCTGCCTGCCTGCATGATCTCACCCCCAAATGCCCTCCATGCTGGTCAATTTGGTTCTGATTGGTCAGTTTCTATGCCAGTCAGCATCAAAAGCTCTGTCTCCTAGGCAGCCATTGGCTCCTCACAGTTGACCCAGATTTGGTTCTGATTGATTAGTTTCTATGCCAATCAGTGTCTCCAGGCCTGATTAGAGAGGCAGGGCTGATCAGCAGCCCAGGCAGAGGCCCAAGAGAAACAGAAGTGCGGCTGCTGGCAAACCCTGGAGAGAAAGAGAGAGACAAGGGCTGATCAACATCTGCCATGGAGGCTGTGGATCAGACTGTGTCTCTCTCTTCAGGCTTCTCTCCTGGCCTGACCCACAATTCCATTAGCAGTCAGTGCTGGGTCACCTTGCCCCACTGTCTGTAGGACTGACTTCCAGTGTTTGGTCAAGTCTTTGGTCAGTCATTATGGAGCCTGGGTTTTTATATATTAGGACTAGAGGCCTGGGGCACAAAATGCATGCATTGGGGGGTGTCCCTTCAGCCCAGCATGCACCCTCCCCAATCTGGACCTCTGGCTCCTAACTGCTCGCATTCCTAACTACTCTCCAGCCAGCTTGGTCTCCCCTTACTGTCCCCCCTGCCAGCTGGTCACCCCAACTGTCCCACAGCTGGTCAGGTCACCAGTAACTGCCCCTCCTGCCAGCCTTGTCACCCCCAACTGCCCCCTGACAGCCTAGTCTCCCCTAACTTTCCCCTCCTCCCTGCAGGCCTGGTTGCCCACACAGCCTGATGCTTGGTCATTTGTTCGCCCCTCACTAACCTCACTGCTGGCCTGGTGCCCCACAAAGCCTGCTGCTCAGTCATTTGGTCATCCTTCATTAACTCGCCTTCCAGCCTGGTTGTCCCACACAGCCTGTTTTGTCATCTGTTTGGTTGTGATGTTCACTTTTTATGTATATAGATTAGGTTGATTAGCCTGGCTCAGTGGTTGAGCATGGACCCATGAACCAAGATGTCTCTGGTTTGATTCCTGGTCATGGCACTTGCCTGAGTTGTGGACTCTATCCCAGTATGGGGTATAGGGAAGGCAATCAATCCATGTTTATCTCTCATTGATGTTTCTATCTATCCCTTTCCCTTTCTCTCTCTCTAAAAAACTCAATAAAAACATTTTAAGAAATTAGATTGATTAGATATAAACTTTATAGGTTTTGTGCTTTTGTTGTAATCTTGACCCTGACTCTTATAACCTATAGCCTTGCTCAAGATGTTTTAGTCTTCTCACTCTTGGTTTCCTTCTCTGGAAAATGGGTTTAATAATAGTACTTGCTATACAGAGCTGTTGTGAGGATTAAATGAGATAATTTATGTGAATTACTTAACACAGGGCTTGACAAATTGAAAGTAATAAATAGTATTATGATCTTTGTATTGATGTCCATGTAAGGAAACTAATGACAACTAATAAATACACATTTTAGTCTATTTGTATGTACAGCAATGCACAGTAATTAATATTCAGTGAAAATTAGGGAGAATTTAATTTGACTAAAAAAACATTTAAATTTTCTCATAAATCTAGGATAATTTTTTAACTAAGCTGGTAAAGAATATTTAAGTATTAATTGTAAAGATAAAACTTTGAGAGCATCTGTAAAGAACTGAACCTGAATAAAGGCCTCTAATCTTTGAAAACACATTTTCTTACTACTTAATAATAAAATATAAATAAAAAATATTTACAATGGTTTTCTTGATGTTTTACCTGGAGCTAGTTAACACCCATTTGCATTATTTTAAGAAAGAAATAAAACTCAGAATATAAAGCAGAAATGAAGCAGTACTTACATTATTGCTTTTATACATTTTCAAAACATTAACTTCTATGATGTTTCCTTATAAAACCAATTATTTTCCTATGGGTTTGCAATTTAATTATTTAAGCCAGAGAATGCATTACAGAAACCATTGAAATTTAAGATTTTCTTTCTTTCTTATTCCTTTATTTTTCTTTGCAAATGAATGGTCATAACAGAAATTTAAAAACCAATTAAAAAGAAGAATGTTCTAGTAATTTTAATGGTGAGCAAAATTTTGTTAATATAAGTTGGACCATCTTTCAGTTGACCTTTGCCTGAAATGACACTATCTGTGATTTCAGTTATGTTGTATTATGATCAGAGTCAATAGCTATTTATTTATATATAAAATTATAATTTTATTTTAAAGCTTCTATAACTCAAGTAAAATTAACCAATGTAAAAGTTGTGGTACTAACAAAAATTTCAATGACTATTTTATTTTTAAGTAATTTTTTAAAAAGATTTTTAATTGATTTCAGAGAGAGGAAGGTAGAGGAAAAGAGAGAGAGATAAACATTAACGATGAGAGAGAATCATCAATTGGCTGTCTCCTTCACTCTCCTCACCAGGGATTAAGCCATCAACCCAGGAATCTAACCAGTGATCTCTTGGTTCATAGGTCAATGCTCAACCAGATAACCACAATAGCTGGGTAGTACCATTCTATTTGTAATAAAAGTAGGTAAATATTTATTCTTATATATTTTAAGTTATATTTAGATCCTTAAACATACAGATCTATATATATCTATCATCTATCTATCTATCTATCATCTATCATCTACCTTCCTATTTGCCTGTCTACCTACTTACTTACCTAAACATATCCTATATAAATATGCTCAGAGAGAGTGCTCAGCCTTACTCAGAGTATGAGTACAAAACATCTACAGATTACTAGTATTTGCTCAACTAAATCTTATTTATATACTGTTTCTCTTTATAAAATGAGCTCTGGACTGGTACCTGACATAAGCAGTACATCTATCTGTGTTATGCATTTATGTCTTTGTCTGCCTGATTGTGCATTTATAGATAAAGGCTATTTATTCAACATGTTTGGGTGCCCCGCCTTCTTGGAGATACCTGTTATGGAGAAGAGAAAAATGCATGTCTCTGCCTGCAAGTATCTTAAAGCATTAAGCATTTTTTGTAATAGCAGTTAGTGCTAATTATAAGGGCACAATGATATGTTTGGTTTTGGTATTAACAATTCTTTTAATATAGAGATTTACTGCCCTATTGTATTGAAAGAGTCAATGTTTAAGTCATGTTCACTCAAGAAATGCGATTTACAACCTGTCCAATTGCGATGGGAACTACATTCTTTTGTTTACAAAATAGATTTTTCCAAGAAAAAATAGAAAAATATAAATGATTAAGGCAATGTATGCTTATTAAATAAATTTTGGGGAAATAATAGGTAGTATTAACAATGTTACCCTTATTCTTTCATTAAACACAGTATGTTAATATTTTAAGATGTCTACCTTTTACTTCACCCCACACATTTGTTATTGTTGTTGTTATTGCAGTAGTGGTCATTTGAGTCATTAACACATTTTTCATCATTATTTTCTAGTTTACACTATATCATACTTTTTTCATTATAGTTATACTTCAAAAAGAAACACATACATAAGGGACATCAGATCAGTTATTCTTTAAATGTGATCTTGCCATTTTGTATGTCAATGTTTTTAAAACAACTTGCTATAAAGTGCATTTATATTCCTTCTACTACTAATCTTTATAATGCAGTTTATCTCAAAAATTACCCTATTCTCTGCTCAAAATTAATCTCATTCTATTACCACTTAACATATTGCCATATATAGGCAGGTTTACATAAGATTTGGTCATAGTTATGCATCAGATTAGCTCATAATACAAGCATACTTTTGGAGAAATTATCTATGGTGGTTATGCCACATTTCTATTCATCTCTGTTCACATAGCCCTTACTATAATTATTCTTTCTCCTTATACTCATTTGGTGAATATTTATGGAGCACTTTTACATGCCAGACAATGTGTTAGACACTGGGTTATAATAGTAAATAGGACACAATTTTTTAAAAATATATTTTATTGATTTTTTACAGAGAGGAAGGGAGAGGATAGAGAGTTGAGACATCGATCAGCCGCCTCCTGCACACCCCCTACTGGGGATGTGCCTACAACCAGGATACATGCCCTTGACCGGAATCAAACCTGGGACCTTTCAGTACATAGGCCAATGCTCTATCCACTGAGCCAAATTGGTTTTGGCATAGGACACGATTTTTGACAGCCAATTACAGTCCTCCTATATAATAAAGAGGTGATATGCAAATTGACCCCCACGCTGTAATACTGTCACAAGATGGCGGTGTTCACAGAGGAGACTGGGTTTCCATAACACAAGATGGCTGTGCCCACAGTGGAGGTGGGGTTCTCATAATGAGCCATAATGAGTGATCAGCAGGGACCTGAGGCTGCATGGTGCCAGGCTGGGGCAGGGGACCTAAGGCTGCCCCCCTACCTGCCCATCAGGGCTTGATGGTGAACTTCAGGCCATCCCCCCACCCAGTGGGGCTTGACAAGGGACCACAGGTTGCACTCCTCAGCCCCCTGCCTAGCAGCACTTTATGGACGACCTCAGGCCATGCCCCCTGCTTGGTGGGGCTTGACAAGGGACCTCAGACTGTACCTCCCACCCAGCGGGGGTTGATGGGGGACCTCAAGTCATGCCCCCAACACCGGTGCTGGGCCAGGGGACCTGACGCCATGTCCCCCACCCCAGTGCCTGGCTGGTGGACCCCATTCACCCTGGTGCCAGGCCAGGGGATCTCAGGCCACCACCCCTACCCAGAATGTGCTGGGTGACCTGAGGCTGTGCCCCCTACACACACACACACCTGGCAGGGCTTGATGGGGGTGGGGCCAGCTGGGAGTGGGTCTTATGTGATTTTGAGTCATGCACAGGCAGGTGGGAACCTGACTCAGGGTCCCGTAGCCTATACCAGACTCTGACAGGAGGGAGATTTTCATATACATTTTACTAAATTTCTTTAATCTCTGACACTTTATCAACTAGAACAATGGTCAGCAAACTCATTAGTCAACAGAGTGGCAAACCATGGGTGGCTTGTGAGCCGTGGTTAGCCGACCACTGAACTGGAATGGCCAAAAAAAGAAGCTTAATTGTTATGAAGAATACATTTAGTATTCAGGTAGATTCAGGAATGAGACATTCCACAATAGGAATAGTGCAAGATGTTAAAAACAAAGTAACTCAAAGTTTAAAGCAGAGAAGGAGCTGGTCAAAGTCATTTAGCTATAGATACTATCTCAGAAAACTACCTCATGCATAAGCTACTCGATGCATAATAGGTAGTATTAACAATGTTACTCTTATTCTTTCATTAAACATATTATGCTAATATTTTAAGATGTCTACCTTTTACTTCATCCCACATATTTTTTTGTTGTTGTTGTTGCAGTAGTGGTCATTAGAGTCATTAACACATTTTGAATGACATAGCAAGCTCCCATGAACATAATATGTTCATTGATATCAAACTAAGTTTTAGTCTGGTGAGTGTGATAGTGCAGCAGAAAATTCTGGATGAAGTGCTGGACATTAGGATAACTTTCTGTTTATAGGAGAGCCATGGACAGAAAGCATGGAAACAGGATTCATATTTGGGAAAGGTCCATAGCCCTGGGCTTTGTTTGAATTCAGTTGATTTCACTGCCAGATAGAAATGCATTTGGGTCTAGAAGAACTAACAAACAGTAGAATCTCAGAAAAGGAAACCCTCGCTGGATCCTACCTAATAGCCTGGATCATACAGAAGGCTGTGTTATTGGGAAGGGAACACATAGAAGGCACTAGCTATACTGAATTCATGATGGGTAGGGATATTCTTTCCTCCCAAAGTAAAGTATACTTGCAGACACATTAAGCTATTTTTCTCCATCTATAATCCTTCAAAATAAAATTTCACACCACTTTTATTAATATTTTCAGTAAAATGCTGTTAAATTATTAACTTTCTGAGAGTAAAGAGGGAAACAAGTAGAAAAGTATTGTCAGCGAAACCACATAGTCCTACAATGATTTCCAGTTTTATTTAGTCAGGGGAATGGGCGGGGTTCCACTCCAAGCTGTTCTGTAGGAGTTGGAAAACAGCTTAATGGGGCTTCTAAGAAGTGTCCGGAAGAGCAGGACTCTAAACTTTGTGTTTACACTGTTGGTGAGCTCTGATAGGAGGTGTTGACTTTGTGAATTCATGACATACAAGCTTAGGAACTGAGTAAACTTTTGAGATCAAGTCTCTCCATAAATTCCTTTAAGGTAAATAATTTCTGCTGAAGGTCTTTAGAAAAGAAGTTGAGAAGGTCACAAGAAATTCCCACAGATTGTTTATCTGGGTATTCACTTCCTGACTTAAAAATCACAAACTATTAAGCAACAGGCAGAAAGAAGCCTGCAGATGGTATCTGTGTATGACTCCTATGAGCAGTCAGATGACTGACCTTCCTCTGACCTAGTATTTTCCCTTTAACAATCCCTTTAAAGTTCTTTTTTTCCTTTTTATTAAATTTATTGGGGTGACACTGGTTAATAAAATTATACAGGTTTTCAGGTGCACAATTCTACAACACATTGCCTGTACAATGTACTGTGTATTCACCACCCCAAATCAAGTCTCTGACCATCCCATTCTCTATACCCTCCTCCATCTCCCAATTACCACAAGGTTGTCCATGTCCCTGAGTTTTTTCTCTTTTTTTTTCCTTGTTGCTCAATCCCTCCATTCCTCCCACCCAGCCCCTGTCAACAACTGTCAGCCTACTCTCTAAGAATCTGCCTTTAATTTGCTTGTTATTATATTATTAAATTTATAAAAGCTAACTAGAGGCCCGGTGCACAAATGTCATGCCCTCGGGGGTGGGGGTGGGGGCTCAGCCTGGCCTGTGCCCATTCACAGTTTGGGAGCCCTCAAGCAATGTCCAGCTGATGACTTAGGTCCATTCCCCACCTAAGCCAACAGTCAGACATCCTTAGCGCTGCCATGAAGGCAGGAGAGGCTCCTGTCACTGCCATTGCACTTGCCAGGCATGAGCTCAGCTTGTGGCTGAGAGGTGCACCCCCTGTGGGAGCCCACTGACCACCAGCTCCTACATTAAGTGTCTATTCCCTCTTGGTCAGTGAGTGTCATAGCAACTGGTCATTTCACAGTTCAGGCAATTTGCATATTAGCCTTTTATTATATAGGATTGTCTAATTGATATAGGTTAACATAAAACATTTTAAAGGTTCAGAATAAGTATAAAAAGGAAGGGAGAGTTATCCCTCTGTAATTACACTCAATGATAATTTAACATATCAACTATCTAAGTGTTTTGAGAATATCTGTTCTTTTTTTATTTTTATTTTTTTGAGATACCCTTATTCTTTGGCTTACAGCTTTTCTTCCATTGTTTTTTTAAATTTAAATTCTTTATTGTTTAAAGTATTACATAAGTGTCCCTTTTCTCCCCCTGACCTCTCCTCACCTACACCCACCTCCCAGCACATGGCCTCATCCCCCTATCTGTGTCCATTGATTATACTCATATGCATGCATACAAGTCCTTTGGTTGATCTCTTATCCACTCACCCTTCACCTTCCCTCATAGGTTGGACAGTCTGTAAGATGCTTCTGTGGTTCTGGTTCTATTTTTGTTCATCAGTTTCTGTTGTTCATATATTCTACAAATGAGTGAGATCATGTAATATTGATCTTTCTCTGACTGGCTTACTTCGCTTAGTATAATGTTCTCCAGTTCTATCCATGCTTTTGCAAATGGTAAGAATTCCTTCTTTTTTACAGCAGCCTAGAATTCCATTGTGTAGATATATCACAGTTTTTTAATCCACCCATCTGCTGATGGGCATTTAGGCTATTTCTAAATCTTAGCTATTGTAAATTGTACTGCTATGAACATAGGGGTGCACATAACCTTTCTGATTGGTGTTTCTGATTTCTTGGAATATATTCCTAGCAGTGGATTATTGGGTCAAATGGAAGTTCCCTTTTTAATTTCTTAAGGAAATACCATGCTGTTTTCCACAGTGGCTGTACCAGTCTGCATGCCCACTAACAGTGCAAAAGGGTTCCTTTTTCTCCACATCCTCACCAGCACTTGTCATTTGTGATTTGTTGATGATGGCCATCATGGCAGGTGTGAGATGGTACCTCATTGTCATTTTGATTTGCATCTCTCAGATGACTAGTGACTTTGAGCATATGTTCATACGTCTCTCTGCCTTCTGTATGTCTTCTTTTGAAAAGTGTCAATTTAGATCTTTTGCCCACTTTTTGATTGGATTATATATTGTATTTTGTTAAATTATATGGGTTCCCTATAAATTTTGGGGATTAAACACTTAACCGAAGATAACATTGGCAAATATGTTCTTCCATGCAGTGGGCTTTCTTGTTGTTTTGTTGGTGGTGGTTTCATTTGCCATGCAGAAGCTTTTTATTTTGTTGTAGTCCCATTTGTTTATTTGCTTTCTAGTTTCCACTGTCCTCAAAGCTGTATTGGTAAGATATTGCTACCACAAATGTCTGCTATTTTGCTGCATATAGCTTCTTTTAAGATTTTTATGGTTACTCAAATTATGTTTAAGTCCTTTATCCATTTTGAGTTTATTTTTGTGTATGGTGTAAGTTGGTGGTCTAGTTTCTTTCTTTCTTTCTTCCTTCCTTCCTTCCTTCCTTCCTTCCTTCCTTCCTTCCTTCCTTCCTTTCTTTCTTTCTTTCTTTCTTTCTTTCTTTCTTTCTTTCTTTCTTTCTTTCTTTCTTTCTTTTTTTGCATGTATCTGTCCAGTTTTCCCAACACCATTGAAGAGTCTGGCTTGACTCCATTCCTGCCTCCTTTATCAAATATTAATTGAGAATAATGGCTTGGGCCAATTTCTGGGTTCTCTGTTCTGTTCCATTGGTGTATATGTCTGTTCTTGTGCCAGTACTAGGTTGTTTTGAGAGCAGTGGCTTGTAATATAGCTTGATATTTGGTATTGTGATCCCGTCTAATTTGCTCTTCTTTCTCAAGATTTGGGTTCTTTTTTTATTCTAGATGAATTTTTTTTTAAGTTTTCTGTGAGTTCATTATTGGTGTATAAAAAAAACCCCCATAGATTTTTGGGTGTTGATTTTGTATCTTGCTACATTGCCAAATTAATTTATTAGGTCTAGTAGTTTTTTGATGGAGTCTTTAAGGTATTCTATGTACAGTATCATGTTATCTGTAAATAATGACAGTTTTTCTTCTTTTTTTTCAATTTGGATGCCTTTTATTTCTTCTTCTCTGAATGCTATGGCTAGCACTTTCAGTACTATGTAGAACAAGTGAGGAGACAGTGAGCATCCCTATCTTCTTCCTGTTCTTAGGGGGAAATGAATTTACTTTTTGCCCATTGAGTATGATGTTGGCTGTACATTTGTCATATAAGGCTTTTATTAACTTGAGGTATGATCCCTCTATTCCCAGCTTGCTGAGAGTTTTTTCAGAAAAATATGTTGGATTTTGTCAAATGCCTTTCCGCATCAATTGATATGACTATGTGATTTTTGTTTCTCAATTTGTCTATGTGATGTATCGTGTTTATTGACTTGCAGATATTGTATCAGTCTTATATCCCTGGGATAAATTCCACTTGGTCATGGTGTATGATCTTTCTCATATAATGCTAGATACAATTTGCTAGAATTTTGTTGAGGATTTTAGCATGTATGTTCATCAGGGATATTGGCCTGTAATTTTCTTTCTTTGTAGTGTCTTTATCTGATTTTGGGATTTGGGTAATACTGGCTTCATAAAAGGAGCTTGGAAGTGTGCCTTCCTCTTGAATGTTTTGGAATAGTGTGAGAAGGATAAATCTTAGTTCTTTGAATGTTTGCTAACACTTCCCTGTAATGCTGTCTGTTTAATGGAAAAGTTTTGATGACTGCTTCAATTTCCTACTTAGATATTGGCCTGTTCAGATTTTTTTCATTCTTCTTGATTGAGTTTTAGAAGGTCATATTTTTCTAGGAATATGTCCATTTTCTCTAGGTTGTTTCATTTGTTGAAATAGAGTTGTTCATAGTAATTTTTAAATAACCTTTTGTATTCTTGAGGGGTTTGTTGTTATTTTGCCTCTTTCATTTCTGATTTTGTTTATTTGGGTCCTCTCTGCTTCTTGGTAAGCCTGAGTAGAGGTTCATCCATCTTGTTTACCCTTTCAAAGAACCAGCTCTTGTGTTCATTGATCTTTTGTATTTATTTTGGTCTTGATTTCATTTATTTCTGCTCTGATCTTTATTATCACTTTCCTCTGCTCACTCTGGGGTTTTCTTATTGCTTTTTTTGGAATTATTTAAGTTGTAGAGTTTGATAATTAATTACCAGTTTTTCTTGTTTCTTTTTTTGTTTGTTTGTTTGTTTTTTTAGGTAAGTCTGTAATGCTATGAACTTCCCTCTGAGGACTGCTTTCACTGTGTCCCATAGGTTTTGAATTTTTGCATTTTCGTTGTCATTCAATTCCAAGATATTTTTAATTTCTTCTTTGATCTCTTTGGTAACCCAATCATTGTTTAATAGCATTCTGTTCAGCCTCCAAGTGTTTGAAATTTTTGGTCATTTTTTTGTACTTTATTTCTAATATTATGTCCTTGAGATCTGAGAAGATGCTTGATATGATTTCTATCTTCTTGAATTTGGAGGGACTTTTTCTGTGACCCAATATGTGATCTATCTTTGAAAATGTACCATGTGCACTTGAGAAGAATGCATGTTCTTTAGCTTTGGGATGAAATAGTCTCAAGATGTCAATTAAGTCCATCTGATCTAGTGAGTCATTTAGGCTTGATGTTTCTTTGCTGATCTTTTGCCTAGAGGATTTATCCTGTGATGTCACTGAGGTATTAAAGTCCCCTACTGTGGTCATATTTCTGTCAATCTCTCTCTTTATATCTTCCAGAAGTTTTGTGTTTTTTTTTTATGTATTTGGGTGCTCCTGAATTGGATGTATATATGTTTACCAGAATTATAGCCTCTTGTTATATCCACTCATTTAGTATTGTGAAATGGCTTTCCTTATCTCTTGTTATGCCCTTCACTTTGAGGTTTATATTTTCAGATATAAGTTTTGATACCCTAGCTTTTTTTGTCATTTTTATTTGCCTGAAAGATATTTTCCCATCCCTTCACTTTCAGTCTGTGTGAGTCTCTTTTTCTGAAGTGGGTCTCTTTTAGACAGCATATATATGGGCCATGTTTTCTTATCCATTCAGCCACTGGATCTCTTTTGATTGGAGCATTTAGGGCATTTATGTTTAAAGTTATTATTGATAGGTACTTGTTTATAGTCATTTTCATTTTTTGTGCCTGTGTTCCTTCTTCTCTTTTTTCTCCTTCTTACAACAGTCCCTTTGGTGGTTTTTGCATTGCTGGTTTGGTAGGATAAACTCCCTTAGGCCCCCAACCCTTTTTTATTTTGTCTGCAAAGCTTCTTTTTTGAGTGATAGCCTTGCTGGATAGAGTATTCTTGGATTCAGTCCTTTGCTTTGCATCATTTTGCACACTTCTTTCCATTCCCTTCTGGCCTGATGTGTTTCTGTTGAGAAATCACTTGATAATCAAATCAGAGATCACTTGTAGGTAACTTTCTGTTTCTCTTTTGCAGCATTTACGATTATATCTTTGTTTTTAACATTTGCCATTGTAATTACAACATGTCTTGGCGGGTCTTTTTGGGTTAATCTTTTTGTGGGACTCTGTGCTTGTGTGACTTATTTCTTCCCCAAATCAGAGATGGTTTCTGACTTTATTTCTTCAAATATGTTTTCTAACTCTTGCTCCTCTTCTTTTCATTCTGGGATCCTATTATACATATGTTGCTTTGTTTCATGTTGTCCCAAATCTCCCTCTGGCTCTCCTTCTATCTTTTGATTTTTTTCTCCAATTGCAATTCAGATTGAGTATGTTTTGCTTCTCTGTCTTCTAATTCACTAATTTGGTCATCCACTTCTCATAGTCTACTGTTGAAAGCCTCCACAGTATTTTTATTACAGCTATGTCACTCTTTATTTCCTCCTGATTCTTACCTAAGATGTTGATTTTTCTCATCCATCCAGTTTATGAACTGTATGACCCTTATTCTGAATTCCTTTTCTGACATATGCCATGTCTCTGTTTCATTTAGTTCCCCCCACCAATTGATTCTTCCTTTTCTTTCCATTGGCTGCTGTTCTTCTGTTTCCCCATTTTTGCTCTCTAGGTGTCAATTCATGTGGGATCTGTGCCTGCAGTGGTAGGCTTGGTGGCAGGTTATGTGGTCCAGATGCCGGTGGTGGCTGCTCCTCTGGTGGTCACAGGTGGTGACTGCTTGCAGGGAAGCTGCTCTTTGAGTGGTTGCAGGACAGCTGCTTGCAGGGAGTATCTGTTCTTAAAATTAAAACTTTCCAGGGCAGAGCAGAATATCTGAGTCCCCTGTATTTCAGTGAGGTTGAGGGTGGAGTTAGGTTAAGGACTCTTCATTTACCTATAAAGTTATTCAGATTAGTGAAATGGAATTGACTTACCTTAATAACAATTATATTTTCTACTTTTAAGCCTTCAAAGGCCAGTTATAGTTTCTAATCAAACCTAATAAGGTTTAGGGAAAGGCTGTTTCTAAAATTATGGCTTATTTTCACAATGCTTGCACTGTGAGAAAGAAAAAAGTTATTCCTTATTTATTAATATGCAATAATATTCAAGATATAGTAATTGAAAACAAAATTAAATTGCAATGTGTTCATATTTGTGTTAAAAAGGAGGTAGAGCAATAGATAAATAACATATATATTTATATATCTAGAGTTTTCTTTCTAGTACAATATATACCAAGAAAAAAAAAAAGCCTGATAACTGCTAGCAGTGGGTAGGTTGGGAGAAACTAAGGTTGGGGAAGCTCTAGATAATGTGTAATGGGTGCTTAGGGTGGAAGAAAGACTTAATTCTGATTTAATTGCCTTTTTTCTATATATTTTTACTATATAAATGTATTGTTATTTTTATTAAAAAACTAAATTTTAAAATTAAAAAACTAAGTAAATAAGCATATGCCTTTTGAAATGGTATTGATTTTAATATAAAACTTACTCCTTTAGTGTATTATTGTTATGAGACATCCAAATAATCCTATATAATAAAAGTCTAATATGCAAATTGACCAAATGACAGAATGACCAGTCACTACAAGACACCCTGACCACCAGGAGCAGATACACTCAATGCAGAAGTTACCTCCTGGTGGTCAGTGTGCTCCCGTAAGGGGAGCGTCACTCAGCCAGAAGCAGGGCTCATGGGTGGCAAATGCAGCAGCAGTGTTGGGGGCTACTTCTGTGGCAGTACTAAGGATGTCTGACTTTTGGACATCCCCTGAGGGCTCCTAGACTGTGAGAAGGAGTAGGCTGGGCTGAAGGATCCTCCCCCCACCCCTGCTTGGAATGCATGAATTTTGTGTACTAGGCCTCTAGTTCCTTGATATTTAACCTATAAATTAGGACTTTGCTATTTGTCCATTTCTGATACACTAAACATTTATAAAAATTAAATTTTTAGGAGACTATAATGCAGTTTTAGGGAATAACATAGCAAATTATATTTTTCATTCAGTTCAAACATTTCTATAATCTTAACAAGAATTATTTAGAAATATAAGACTGTTAAAATTTTACAATGTATAGCCATCCTCTTTTTTGTTTTCTATTTATTAGAGTATTGGGCATTTAGATAAACTGTAATTTAGCCCTCACTTGTGCTGCCAAAACAGAAGCCTCCTGGGAATATCATCCACTGCTAAATCTGAAAAAACAAACAAACAAACAAACAAACAACCACAACACCTGTAAGATAGGATTTTATTCCTTCTGGAAATGTAATATTTACTGGATGTGATAGCTTCCCTTCAGTAATTAATGTCCTTGACTTTTTGAATGAAGAGAGATGTAGAGCATATTCACTTTCTTATTTTTAACCCTCTATAGAGAAATATAGCATTTTAAGTCTTCATCATTAGTCTAGTAGATAATTTCAATGTAATATTCTGAGCAATTCTCAGATAATTCTTGATGATATCTGACAAAAATAGATTAGTCATAAAATCTTGAGATTGGCCATTTTCTGTATTTATATATTTAAGAATACATTTCTATTATTTAAAATTTTCTTATTTAAGAGTTTGCAAAAAGGAGATGGATCTGAAACTAGACAGACAATGGGTCTGTGCTGCCTGTCATGACTCGAACCAATTTAGTAGAGACATTGTTGAATCAAAAATGAGCATTTATTCCAAGATTGCCAGAAATATTGGAGAGAGCAGGTTATCCACAACAATCTGCTCTGCAGCCCACTATAAGCCAGTTGCTTATATAGGTAGAAGTACAAAGGAAAAGTAAGCAAAAGAGCAATTTACAGTTATGCAAAAGGACTATGGCTCTTCTAAGGGCTTAGTGATATGCAAGAGTTGGGGTTACATGGGGAAATAGCCAAGGGACTGCCAAATGGGCAGTTAACAGGTAAATAGACTGGAGGTGTGTAAAAGGCTGCAGGTATGCAAAAGGAGCTGGAAATTTTTAAAGGGCTGGGGATTCTGGTTTATGTAACAAATCTTTGTTAATCTTTCCATGATAATGGGAAGCTCCAAATGAGGAAGAAGTGCTGCATCTCTAGGACAGCTAGGATAGAATGTGCTTTCTTTAATCAGAATAAAACAATCATGGTTAATAGAGCATGATTAATATTTCTTACAAGACTAGCTGGTTTCCCAATATTCTAATTCTGCCTCCTTTCACATCTTAACAATGAAAATTTTGTCTAATTGTGGAAGATATGTTGAAGTATCAAGAAACAGTGTTTCATTGGAGACATTACCTGAGACTGTGACAGAATAAAAATATGTCCTGATGCTGAGTTAGTAGATGAGACGAAAATGGAGAAGATTTGACTGAAATAGTCTCTTCTTCAGTTTAGGATGTTTTCCTTCATTTTCTGACTTTAGACTTTTTAAATCCTTCTCTTGATTGCCAAGCATACCCACCTTTTATGGACATTTAGTTTATGCCAAGTTGCTTCAACTTGGGCTAAAATTAAGTTACATTATAGTAAGATTGTAGAAAACCACATGTATAACTGATATATACTTGAAAACAAAAAAACAGAAAAGAGCATTTCACACCGAATGCACTTACATAACATTTCTACTTCTGAAATGACTTGGTCAGCTTTTGAAATATTTGCTCTATAGGATCTTTTACTAGCTTTGAAAACATTCCAAAAGAACTGTAATCTGATTGTTCCACAGATGCCTCAAGCTAAAAATGTTCAAAATTCCATAAATTCAATTATTTCCCCTTTCCCTCACCTCAATGTCCCACTTTCTTTTCCTGCTGTGTTTCTAATGTCAGCAAAGCGCTCTACACTTCTCTGCCCTTAATTACACCACTTCCTCTATCTCATCCTATCAAACTGTCTTTTTCAACATCTCTTTGATAACCCCTTTCTTGTCTACTTTTTAATCTCATCCTAGTTAAAGTTCTAGTAATAGCTTGTTTCCAAGAATATTGCAGCCATTTAATAATTACTCTTCCTTTATGTCTTCAGTCCTTCTGCTCAAAGTCCATTCCCTCCAAAAATGTTAAGATACAAATATTATCATGCTGTTTCCTTCAAATGACTTCTTTATGAATAGTTCAAGGCTAATTCTTGCCTAATTTTCCATGATCTAATTCTGTCCTCTTTTTTGTATGTATTCTTTATTCAGAGTAGTAGTAAATGTATGACCTCTGCTTTCCTCAATGAGACAATTTATCTTATGATGGAGTTTAAAGAGAAGTTGGGCAAACAAAGGTCCTAAGAAAGAACTTCTACAAATATCCCCAAGAATAGACACAACAGTAAATAATTTTTTTCAAAAACGTGGGAAAAGTGGGCTTACTCTAAAAAAATAAACCAAAGTAAGAATATAAGAGTACTTACACCCCCAAAGAAAAGTATTAAGGAAAAGACTACAAAGAAGTAAATCATGGTGTTGCTAGAATGTGCTTTTCTTTTATTAGAGAAATTCATTAAAGAATAACACAGCTCCATTTTTATTACTATCTTGACTTTGTAGGCAAAGAGGGTCTAATAAGGCATTTGTATAAAAGTATGAACTAATGTCCTAGAAAAGAAGTAGCAAATATTAATTGAATCAGATGAAGAAATCCCCCTTTTCTTAGTCCCTTACATTCCAGGCAAACCACACTTATTATCCAAAGCTCTCTGAAATAGAGTAGCTTTCTCATACCATAGGGCATGTTGCTCTCTTTCTGCCTAGGATTTTTTCTCCTCTCCTTGCCTGTCAGTTTCACTTCTCTTCATCTTTCAAATTTCCATTTCTAGTATCACCTGTGTTAAACTTTCCCTATCACTCTCCTCTGCTATAACACTTGCCACCACATATGAAGAGTTTATCTCCTCAAGTATATTATGCTTTCTTAAAAGACATGAGTATATCCCTAGTATCTGTCACAAAGAATGCTACATGTATTGAGTAAATAAAGGAATGCATCTACAACAAACTCTGAAGAAAGACACATCAGCACTATCAAAATTATTAGATAGATCGCAGGCTTTATAATCACTATAAATTGAAAAATTGAGTTCATCATATAAATTCAAGTTAATTTGCTAAAAATCCCAGTCTCATTACCATTGTAAGGAAAACCAACCACTTTCTCATCCCAAGGTTTTTTTGTTTGTTTGTTTTGTTTGTTTTTGTAAATAGGTAGGAACTTTAACTCTTTTGGCAGTTTTACAATGAGACATTCATCTTTCTTTGACCTCACTTGTTGCTTTCCTTGGAAGGGGGATGGTTTATCTGAGGGTGTGATGGTGGGAATAAGACTTACATTGATCTACATTTCTTTTTGCTAATGTTCAATGTTAATATGTTTAAAGTTGTCAGATATGTGTGAGTCTTCTCTTGAACACCCTATGTGCAGCTCAGTGTGAGACAGATAAGAGAGTGTGTGCTACCTTCAAGACCCAACTCACTCCAAATGTAAGTTCTAATGCCTACACATGTGAAGAAACCCATTTTGGCTTCAAGGTCAGGAGAGATTTTCTTATCTGGCTTTATCAGATATAAGTCAGCAATACATTTTCATTTACATCTGATTCTTCTGTTTATTTCTTAGTTGTTACAGAATTTTTCTTTCTGAGGTGAGAATACCACCCTCAAAATCAAACACCATTCAGTAAACTTCATAAGTGCACATATTTATATGTGGTAAAGCAATCTTTGGGTTCCCCAAATGGCAGAGTCACTGAATGTTGGAACCAGAATGCAACTAAGTGTTACTTTGATGAACAAGTGGGAGAAATGCTAGGGAAATTGAATAATTAGATTATACTGCCAAGAAACCTATTCAAAAGACAGAATTCGTATCTTGTGAAATTTAGGCATAACTCTTCTCCTTTACCACCCTACTACAGGGAACTCCTTAGATATTTCAGCAGTTACTCTCTGTGGTTGACATTGCAATTAAGACTTGGCTCTTGATTATATGATAGCACAGTTGGTGCCTGCATTTTATTGTTAGAGCTGGATTTTACTGAGCTCTTTCTTCTCTGACCTACTTTCATGTAGTATTTCCTCCCTCCATGTAGAACGGACACCTCCAAATGACCAAGATATCGGAAAAGGCAGGCTAGTATCTCTTGATCTAAACCTGATCTTCACCTCATTTCTATGATTTAGTACAAAGATAAAGACTTAAAGATAGGGTCATTTGCTTTTCTCTTCCAGCCTAAGGGAATGTCATCTAGACAGTTGATCCCTGCCTTTTTATTATATGGTCAAAATTCTTCCCCTTCAAGAATCCAGATTGTATAACTCAGATAAGGAAAAACACATTGAGGAAAAATAGATCAAGGGAATAAACAGTGATAAAGTTTCCTGGAAAAAAAAATGGGGAGAGGGGATATAACAGCCAAGATAAATTTTGGAAAAACAAGCACTAGGAGAGATCGGTGTTAATTTTATTAGGTGTGTATGGATATGTGTGTGTGGGAGGGGAGGCGGGGAATTAGGAAGTATGGGAGGTGCTTGTGAGTAGATTCCCTTGTGAAGAACTCACCTCTTGTGTTTTTACTTTGGAAACTAAAAATATACTACTTACCATAAATCTTTAGTTTTTTCTCTTTTGTTTGTTAAATTACATGAATACTTTAGTAAAGAAAACCATGTATAAATGCATATTTAACATGGTCTTGGGAAGCTGAAGAAATGAGTTGGGTAAAGTAGTAGGGCCTCTGAGGGAAAGCAACCTCCCATGCAGATCATAGTCATAATTTCAAGAAGAGTATGACCTCAGTCCATTTCGGTCTTTAAGCTAGAGGTTGTTTTTTAAATTTTATTTTATTTGTATTAATTTTCAGAAAGAGAGGAAGGAGGAAGAAGAGAGAGAAATGTCAATCTGTTGCCTCTAGTCCAATGGGGCATCAAACCTGCAACCTGGGACGTGCCCTGACCAGGAATCCAACCAGCGATCTTACCATGCATAGGATGATGCTCAACCAGCTGAGCCACACTAGCTAGGATTAGATGTTGCTTTTTTTCTGAATGATGGGCATGGTGCATCTGTCTCAAGGATAAAAGAATACGCAAGGGAGAAAGTGTAATGAACATTAGAAAGTGTGGTTAATTTTCACTTCAAATATTGACTTAAAGGAACATAAGAACACAAGCCAAACATTATCTCCCTTTAGGGGTGAGAGAGAGCTAAATACAATGTAACATGGAATCACAGAATTTAGAGTCAGAAAAAGCCTTAGAAATTATTCAGTCCTCACTCCTGGTTTTGAACTTGGGGTTTAAAGAGATTAGAATCTTGTCCCATGATCATGCAATGTGTGACAAGGAGGGAGAATATGCAAAACGTGGAAATCAAGACTCCTGTCTGTAATAATCTATGTCAGCTACATGCCATTCTGTACTTATCCTCAAATGGTCCCTATTGGCTCTGATGGAAACCAAGTCATGCCTCAGCTCAGCAGAGTCCAAGAGTGATGAGTTTTCTAGTCTACTGTGCCTGATGAGCTCTATGACCTGATTTGTCCTACAACATCTCAATTCTTCATTATCCGGTATTTTTATTAACTACTTAATGTCATAAAATTACATTTGAAATTAAAAAGATTGTAATTTGTAAGGCTAGACTATGAGGATAATGTCGTTGGTAAGAAATCCTGAATATACTATTACTTTTTCAATTTCACAGATATCTATAAGTTCTGCTTGGAGGAGCTGATTTGAACTAGATATGAAGAAATTAGCTGTATAACAATGTATCTCTTTGGCAAGCCCGTTTTCTTCGTTCTTCAAAATGACTCCTGCTTCAGAAATGAACACATATTTTATTAAAGCCAGTGTATAAACCTAGTGGTCTATAATATTGCAAAATATCAACTGACCTGGCCAAGTACATATTTTTAGATAGTTCTATAAATGTCACCTTCCCACGGGATACATATTTCTATTCCTTTTTTGTGAATGAATGTGTTCCCAACTCCCTCACCCTTCATTTACAGGAAGCAGAAGAAACACTGGAATTACTAAATGAAACATGACTCTTTTTCCAGACAGCAAGCCTGATCATGGGAATTAGAACGTCACTTGGCAATCAGATCTCTCTTCTCTCCTCAGAGACGATGACACTTCAGGAAAAAGTTTACCTCCACACACTTCCCAAAAGCCTTATAAGGTCAGCCGAGTTCGCTGAGAAACATTTATTTTCCTCTTCTCAGTTTAAAGACATCACAGTCTTTTCCAGAGAAGTTGCACTTCTACAAAATAATTTAGTGGAAAGACTTTAGTTCTAAAATTTGTTATAATTAAAAACTACTACAACCAATTAATTGCAAATTGCTCCAATTTAAAATAATTAAATTGTTATACAGCTAATTTCACTAGGGCATGGCTCTTATATATATTTCAAAATTAAAGTCAGTTCATTGTAATTTGCTCCCAATTTATAAAATAATTATCATGAGAGTATGACTGTGTTTTATCTAAAAAAGTAATCTTTTAAATCATTTTAATAGTGCTATATTCTACTTATATTAAGGTTACTCAATGATACAATTGTTTTGTTTTTTTTTAGCTAAACTGGCAAAAATGCATAAGAAAAGTACAAATTTCAAAATGAATCAATATTCAGGTAAACTTTTAGAATAAATTGTTAAATTCATCTCATAACTAAACTGTTATTTGCTTACATTCTTTTAGAAATCCTCCAGGAAACCTTGTCCTACCTACTTCTTTCATAATGAAAGCTAAATCCCCACTAATAACTCTTGAGAGCAGAAGAGAGTCACTGTGGAACTGAAAAGAAAAATATGTATCCTCAAACTATTAGAATTTATTTGGAAAGACAAATCTAGAAAGCAAATTAGTGGTTGATAAATACTGAGGTCTTTAGTGAGTACAGTCTAAGTGTTAACAAAACAGAGCAAAGCTGCCGGAAAGCCAGTTGCCGGAAGGATTTGTCTCATATGACGTCATGAAAGCCTTTGGAACAGAAAAGTCACCACCCCACTTCCTTCTGAGAGGGATTCCAAATGCCACTGAAAGTTCAAAGTACTAAAATACCCTGATTTCTTAAGATCCACACTCCTGGAATAAGGATCCAGGATGTTTTCAATGTTACCCAATTCCCAATTAGATTGACAAAAATAATCAGGTCTTAGAATGCTCTTTTTTTTTTTTTTTAGAATATTATAAATTTATTTTTTCTTCCTTATAATCTTTTCTTAATAATATTTTCTTTACTCTAGCTTATTAGGATACAGTATATAACACATATAACATACAAAATACTTGTTAATCAACTATTAATGTAATGAGGTTTCTGGTTAACAGTAGGCTATTAGTAGTAAGTTGTTGGGGATTAAAGTATACCCAGATTTTTTTATTTCTATATTTTTTCCCCTATTGCCCTCCCCATCCCCCAGTATATGCCCTCATCTGCCTCCTTCCCTTCGATCCCCCCCCCCCCTGCATTGCCCAATATCCACTGGCTATGCCTACACACACATGCATACAAGTCTTTCCATTGATATCCTACAGGCCCCTCCCCTACAACCTCCCCTGTCTTCCCACTGTAGCACGACAGTCTGTTGTTCATTGCTTGTTTGCATCTTAAAATGATTTCTTAAACTTTAAAAGTATTACTAAAAATATCACATAGAAACTGATTGCATCCTGATAAATAATAACAGTTTGAGCTTAATGAGTGAAGATTTGTAACATTTAATTCACCCTCCTTATTTCATAAAATTTTATTATATTTGGCATATGTTGATTTATAAGTGTTTTTCCATTTAAACCGAAAAAAATTTTTTAAAAAGGAATCTGAGTTTGTCTTGAAGATATGTTAATACAAAATATAATGTCTATATTTTAGACAATATAGTATTTTAATTGCTTAAAATAATATGAATCTGTGGTTATTGAATGGTGTCATTTTGCTGGTGCTGCTAGAGGCATTCTTGTAATGTGTGGATTTGGACTTGAAAGTTTGGATGAGCTCAGTTCAGCTGCTAAATTCAAGAAATAGACTTTTGTGGATTTGATATCTCCTGACATCATTATTTGCCCTTCCCAATCATTATTTGCTTCAGAAAGGTTCTTTCTTGACTGAAGAGGCCTTTGTTTGACAGGACAAGAGATACCTAAGGTTTTGTCATTGAAATAAACTGTTCAATTTCTACCCAAATTATTTCATTGGCAAGATATTTCCTTTGGCGTAGTTTTAAAGGTTCCTAATTCTTTCCTTCTCTTTATTACCATTATAACAGTCTATCTGACATCAAACCATAAAGCAGTGAACCCTACTGAGAAAATTAAAAATAAAATATTTATCCTGGTTAAGAAGCTGGGTGCAGAAAGAATCTACAATAGGTTAAAAATAAATATTTATCTATGTAGTTTATCATGCATTATTTCACTCACAACATAATTTTATCACAATCACAAATTTTTATCATGAAAATATAACACATTTTAACAATTCTATAACATCATTTTAGACTTCAAGGTAATGTGACAAAAAGCTTTCCTAGAAGAAAAGCAAAAAGGCTTAACATTAATTTATAATATTGAGTATAAGATTAACCTTTATGCTCATTCGTGGAACTAAGTCAAATAGTGATAGCTCTATCAAAAATACATAGTAATACCTGGGTTTAGTATAAGATATTTATGGAGGAGTTTGAGTAAGTTAAATTTAATACAACAACATTATTCTTGGCAGATACATTTACTCATCTATTCATTTTCCCGCCCACATATTTATTAAGGCACTATTAGACATCATTTTAGATGATGGAATCGTAGCCCTTGTGCTCAAATAGGGATTATTCCAAAGAGGAGATGGGCACCCAAAAGTAAGTACAGTGATTGAGTACTTTTGAGGAGACTCTAACCTGGATTCAGGATGATGGAGAATAGAGAAGAGGAATCTTCCTAGGGGTTGTCTTAGTTGAGGAGCAAGAATTGGTCAATAGGATAATCCAAAATGGCGGCATAGGTAAATACCTACACTGCTGCCTCGCACAACAATTTCAAAACTACAACTAAAAGACAGAATGGACAGCATCCAGAACCACAGGAAAGCTGGCTGAATGGAAATTCTACAACTAGAAGGAAAGAGAGGGGCTCACAGAGACCCAGAGGAGCTGCAAAACGCTGAGGTATGGTGATACATATGTGGAGAGAGCGGATGCTTGAATACTGGCTGGCTTTCTCTGGCAGGAGGAAGATGGAGACTCCCAAATGCATTGAACCCCTTATCTTACGACATTGAACCCCAGGTCTAGGCAAGATTCATATGAGGGGAGCTTGGACTGTGAAAAGGGAGAAGTGCATGGAAATTTAGGGGAGTTGTGAAAGGACAGAAGTCTGGTGGTGTGCACAGTACTGCACGCCAAAGACCGACTGCTGATTGTGCCTCTGGCTTTCACAAGTGAGCAGGAGAAAGAGCCTCCCAACTGCACCACTTCTAACTCTACTAAACCCCAGTTTTGGGCAAAACCCTAGGGATCTAGACTCATATGGTCCCGGAGTGCTGGGGACCTGGAAAGGCAATAGTCTAGAGGCACTGCACGCATGCACAGGGACTACTCCAGTGATTAACCATAGTCATGTGAGACCCAGGGGCCATGGAGGGCAGAGCCAACTGGAAGGCAAGGCGGTCCATTAAGCCCTGAGATTCCACCCATCCCAAGCTCAACAGAGAGGCTTTTGCAGTTTCACAACTCTTATATCATAAGGCTGAATCCAACACAGAAGTTCTTCTGGCATAGTGAAAATTCAGAGACAAAGGAAGAGATCATAAACAAAAGAAATGGAGAAAAACAAACAACTGAATATAGAGTTCAAAACCACAGTTGTAAGGTTTTTCAAGAATCCTAGAAAAGATGGATAAATTTAGTGAGACCCAAGGAGGAGATGAAAAAGGACCAACTAGAGATGAAAAAGGACCAACTAGAAATTAAACATACACTGACTGTAATAAAAAATATTATAGAGAGACCTAACAGCAGACTAGAGGAAGGCAAGAATCAAGTCAAAAATTTGAAATATAAAGAATCAGAAAACATTCAACTGGAAAAGCAAGAAGAGAAAAGAATCTAAAAATGTGAAGATAATGTAAGGAGCTGCTGGGACAGCTTCAAGCATAACAACATCAGAATTGTGGGGGTGCCAGAAGAAGAGAGAGAGCAAGATACTGAAAACCTATTTAAAGAAATAATGACTGAAAACTCCCCACATCTGGTGAAAGAAATAGACTTACAAGTCCAGGAAGCACACAGAATCCCATATAAAAGGAATCCAAAGAAGACTACACCAAGACACATCATAATTAAAATACCAAGAGCAAAAGGCAAAGAGAGAATATTAAAAGCAGCAAGAGAAAAACAATTAATTACCTACAAGGGAGCACCCATACGTCTGTCAACTGATTTCTCAACAGAAATGATGCAGGCCAGATCGGAGTGGCAAGAAATATCCAACGTGATGAATAGCAAGAACCTACAACCAAGAATACTCCATCCAGCAAAGCTATCATTCAGAATTGATGGGCAGATAAAGAGCTTCACAGATAAGAAAAAGCTAAAGGAGTTTATCAATTCCAAACCAGTATTATATAAAATGCTGAAAGGTACTCTTTAAGAAGAGAAAGAAGAAAAAGGTATAAGATAAAAGATTATGAACAACAAATACATATCTATCAATAAGTGAATCTAAAAATTAAGTGAACTAAAAATTTGATCAACAGAATAAACTGGTGAATGTAATAGAATCAGGAGCACAGAAAGGGAGTGAACTGATAATTCTCAGGGGGTAAAGGGTGAGGGGAGTACAAGGAGAGACTGGACAAAAATCATACACCTATGGATGAGGTCAATGGGGGGGAGGTAAGGGTAGAGGGAGAGGTGGGAGCTGGGTGAAGGGGAGCTATGGAGGGGAAAAAAGAGAAACAAATGTTATAATCTGATTAATAAAGATTTAATTAAGAAAAAAGAATTGGTCAATAAAGATGGGGTAGGTATTTAAGACCAGGAGTAGAATCAACCAAGATAGAGAAGCTTAAAACAGATGGTATCGAGGGAATTCCACTTATGTTACTAAATCATAAAGTAGAAGACCAAAAGGAGGGCTTGAGGGATTGGTGGAAGCCAGATTGTGTAGGGCCTTCTATGTCATGTTTGGGATCATGATCCTTTCTCTTATAATACATTTAGAGATATAGAAAGATTACTAATAGGTGTAGATATACAGAGAATGAATTTTAAAGGCTTAGCTTGGAGCTAGTTGGGATGCTGCTAAAAACCCATTTTAAAGTAAGAAAGAAGAGGATTAGATATATTTAAGAAACATTTTGGTGGTAAAATCAGCAGGACATTTATTGATTGGGAGAAGATAAGGGTGAAGGAATAATTGGGTAAATATTTATAGTGTGGGTTGCAATGTAGATGGTGAGGTCCCTACCTAGTATATAAGATCCTAGAGTATTAAATTGTCATGAGATTCCTTGGGTCTAAGAGACCTAAGAAAGAGGCTGGCAAATCCAGAATTCCATCAAGGGTTTATTAAAGGAACTCTTAGACAGAAGCAGTTTCTTGGACAGCAGCAAGATAGTGAATCTCCACATCCTGAAAGGGGTGGGTCTTGTTATACATAGCCAAGTGGCATGTGCTATCATAAGTGGCTTAGAGCCAAGGGCTAACACAGGTGACTGGCCCATGATTGTTAAGAATTGTATAATACAAAGCAATAAAGAGGTTAATTGGCCCACTTATCTATGTAAGAACATTCCTTTCAGGTGAAGGATCATCCTGGGTTGTGATAGAAAAAGAAATGATTATTTCTATTCATTAGGAATGATTGATTGCATGGATGACAAAGTAGAGATAGAAATATGAAATAATTGTTTGAGATGTTTTAAAGAGAAAGGACTGAGAAAAGTTAGATGGTTTTAATAGAGATATATTTTATTAAAGGGAAGCTTGTTTATAATTGAGAACACCTATACATATTTGTAGGCCAGAGATAAAAGCAAGTTGAGAGGGAGAGGTTGAAAATACATTGATAAGATAATCCTTAAGTAACTTCACAAGTTTCCAGATGAATCACGAGGACATAGACTGTTTAAAATGAGTAAGAAGCCATTGAATTCTTAGATATTAGGGGTAGGGGTCAGATGGGAATAAGCTTGGACTTGTTTATAGACAGGTTTGTATATTTGAACTTGGAAGTAGAGATAGACCATATCTGAAGAATTCAATGGTTTTGGTGCAAGTGGAGACAGTCTCTTCTGAAAAAGAAGGTGGAGGGAGTTGATCAGGGAACTTAAAAGGGATTGAGATTTGGATTGCAGATGAAACAGCTGAGATTTAAAAACTGTGTACTAGAGATAGTCACAGTCTGCTTGATTTGGTAGTTTCTTGCAGAAGTGATCAACTTGTAGGGTAAAGGAGAACAGAAGGGAGATTTTAGCATTAATGCAAGTTTTTTTTTATTTGTTTGTTATTGTTTTGTTTCTTTTTTCTTCCTTCCTCCTTCCCTTCCTCCCTCTCTTCTCCCCTTCCTCCCTTCCTCCCTTCCTCCCTTCCTCCATTCCTCCCTTTCTCTCTTCCTCTCTCCCCCCTGTCCCCCTTCTCTCTTTCTTTCTTTCTTTCTTTCTTTCTTTCTTTCTTTCTTTCTTTCT